>OZ024821.1:105662745-106262745 GCA_964016985.1 Anodontia alba | reverse complement strand
CCGAGACAGTTCACCAACACGTTTCGGAGACAGTTCACCGACAAAATTGAAGACAATTCACCGACATACTTAAAGACAGTTCACCGACAAACATATTATTTCATGTTTTGATGTAGACAATAAATGGTTTATTAGAGATAAATTAGAAAGAATTTTATGGAAACAAAATGAAAATAAATCGTTCACTTTTCGAAGTTTTGGCAATAACGAAACCAGACATGACCATTAATTATGCATCAGTCATTTGTATCCACTGCCCCCCCCCCCCCCACCCCCCGACCCCCACCTACGGGGATGGGCGGGGACAACGACTTTCTCAAAATCAAAGCCCTGCTAAAACCACTGCACTGTGGGGACAAATGAAAAGTAACAGCCCTGCTATTTTCCCCCTGCCCCGGGGGAAATGAAAAAGGAGTTTTTAAATGTTACAGGCCTCATCCTGACCAAGCCTAGTGAAAGGCCAGCTTTTGCAGCTGTAAACAGTCCTTTAATTAGCATATACATGGAAAAAACCAAAATCGAAATGCCTGAAATCAAGAAAACGCCTAGCACTGGAAGTCTGAAATCCTGCAAATGTCTGAAAAAATCTGAGGCCTGGTGTCGATAGTTTAGCCAGGGTGAATAGTGCATGACTACTTTTTATCTAAATATATGTTGCCCTGAATTCAACAGTTTCATGCAGGGCATTTGCTATGGCTATTCAGAATAGCTGGAGCTTTCTTCTCTTGTACATGTTCCTTTTTAATTCAGTACTGTCTTGAATTTCTCCAATAACTGACTATTCTGAAGAAGACTGAACAGTGTTATTTAAATGTGGAGTCTTCCAAATTCATGTATTTGGGATGGGACATTAGCTGGAGATCTACTCCCCACCCCTAGCCCCAATCCCAGTGTGCAGGAAAGGTCACCCTCTGTGCAGGTTAAAGAAAATTCAGTAATCCATGTCAATGGCTCAATACTTGTAGGCCTTCTTCATCCTGCAGTGTTCGACATCAAATTTTATTAGGATAAAAATATTCATATCATTCATATCATTCAGAAGTCTGACTGAAAGAGGAATCCAACTCCACTGCAATAAGTTTTCTTACAGGGGGATTCTACATTTTGACAGAAGACAAAATATAATTATGCCTGACATATTAAAAAATCTGTTTATCGACAGATAACATCGGCGTGATGTAACGATCTGTAGCAACCAAATACCTGCCATTTTGGAGGTGAAAACATTGCATGGCAACCATCATTTATTCAATAATAAGGTCATGTTTTTCCATCTTAATGAACTATTTTTTCAAGAGAACAGTGCTCAACCTTAAACAGTTATCAAAATTTATTAACTATATTATATACAGATACATGTAATCGGAAAAAAATATGATACAAATCAAAGAGAACATTTAATTTTTTTTTTTGTTTATTTCATGGTCATTTCCAATCCTATTACATCGCAACTCATATGCGAAGACCATACATTTATACGAAACTCAAGTCTGAACATAAATGAAGATAATCAAATACAGGTACTGAAATTGATTTTCATACTTTTATAACTAGCCATCATGAGCATGGAGTGATAGCTAAAGTCCCTTGAAAAGTTATGGCAACATTTCGGCCAATATGCTGTAGAATGCCATAATTTGCTGAAAGTACAATTCCAAACAATCAATTTTATCGCTGCTCACTACGATTTTAAGACTCCATTAAAATGTATTTTGCAGAAACATATTTTTGGCAAGTGTCAGTCCCCGCGGCTTTGATAATATGTGAGATGCTTACAAGGCCTCATATGATGAGAAACAGATTTATTTTCTGTATATGCATTCACTATAGTGTTATATTTTTTTATAAACATGTGTTGGGAGATGGATGCTTATGGATTTTCGTTTCATTATTTCTAGTCACTTCATGGTCGTGACCGCCATTATTCGAATGTGTGAATCAGGTCAAGAAAATGTGCAACCTATCAAAAGGCCAAGACAAAAGGTTATATCGAAGTCGACCTTGATAGAGTACCCCAAGGGTATTTTCTTTAAGTCCTATAATTTGTAGAATTAAGAATGGACAAGGAATTAAGATTTATAAGGGTAATAAGGATTTGCTGTAGTTTACAAACGCTTGCTCATCAAGGGTCTTTCTTGAGGTTACAGGACAACTCGCCCCAAGACTACTCGTACAAGACAACTCACCCCAATAACAAAATAACTTGCACCAGACTGGTAATAGCATTTGATGATAAACAGATAATAGCAGAATTTTGCAAACAGATTGCAATATAAAATGGCCGCCGCTTTCACCTTGGATTTTGTTGCGAAGGTAAATATCAAGTGACTATCGGTAATGCCCAAACGACCGAGGTTGTCTGTATAAACCTTGTCGATTGACATCAGCCACGGAAACGTATTACCTCTTATCTCCAGTGAAGGTTTTCACGCACTACAGCGTGAAATGATCAGAATTTATAGCATAATTAACCCATCTTAAATTATCTAATTTCAATTTAGGAAAAAAAGAGAGATAGGATGAGTATAAATATTTGTAGAACTTTACTCTATTTCATTTTCTACTGTAACCGCTATCTTGTTCTCGCGAGGTCGTTAGTGCTCTGATAAAAGACGGCCATGACACCGATAAAATACGTGTAAAACACGCTCTTTCTTCGGGTAGTTCCACCACTATAGTCCCCGCTATATTGGCACAAAATCATAATCCCGGCACTTAAACGGCACTGCGGGAACATTCAATAAAAGCACCGCAAGCATAATACCTCGCCATAGCAATTATTTGTTTATGTATTAAAGTTATCGTTGCGAAAATGTCCGGAAAGAAAATGACGGAGGGACAGATAACAATCCTAAACCAGATCTTGATAATATCAATGGACAGATAACAATCCTAAAGCAGATATTGATAATATCAATGCATATAGCAAGTTTGGTTAAAAGGCCTTGTTATTTACTCAAGTTATCATCCAGAAATGAAAATATGGACGTGTCTCGAGCAGATAACTCCGTACAAATTTGACGAAATTTGCCCATTATCAATTCCAAACCCGATCTTCTTACTGTCAATACATATAGCAAGTTTGATGAAAATCCTTTGTTATTTACTAAAGTTATCATCCGGAAACGAAAATATGGGCGTGTCTCGGGCAGATAACTCCGTAAACATTTTACGAAATTTGCGCATTAGCAATCCGAAACCAGATCTCCTTAATGTCAATGCATATAGCAAGTTTGATGAAAATCCCTTGTTATTTACTCAAGTTATCATCCGGAAACGAAAATATGGGCGTGTCTCTGGCAGATAACTCCGTAAAAAGTTGACGAAATTTGCCCATTAGCAATCCCAAACCAGATCTCCTTAATGTCAATACATGTAGCAAGTTTGGTGAAAACCCCTTGTTATTTACTCAAGTTATAGTTCGGAAACGAAAATACGGGCGTGTCTCGGGCAGATAACTCCGTCAAAAATTGAAGAAATTTGCCCATTAGCAATCCCAAACCAGATCTCCACAATATCAATGCACATACCAAGTTTGGTGAAAATCCATTGATGTTTACTCAAGTTATCATCCGGAAACGAAAAACGGACGGACGGATGTACGACAGACGGACTCACGGACGACCAACGTGAAACCATAATACCCCGCCACTATTGTGTGGCGGGGTATAAAAAGTAATAACCCCGGTCATTAGGTGTATGGTTGGGGGGGGGGGGGGGGGCGGAGGGGGGGGGGGCAGTGGATACAAATGACTGGTGCATTACTGGGACAACTAATTATGTACAAACTTGTGTAGAATTTTCTCAATATAACTTTGGTAAAATGTTTCAAATGTAAGAGCTTTAAATGAAGTAATAGAAAAGCGGACATCTTCCAAGCATATGCAGGTAGCAACGGCCCAGATCAGCCTGCAAATATGGATCAAAGTCTATCTACATGTAGTCCGGACATTTAAACAGTGTAAAGTTGATCAGTCTGCGGACGCATTGCTATACCGGTCAGATAATGCGGGTGTGCATGTTAAAACTTAACTTTTGTTGTTCGAATATGATGACAAATTTTCAAATGGGGCAGCTCAAATAAGGAAATACTGATGTGTACTGAAAACGCTTCATTGCTATTTGTTAATACTGCATTATAAAGGAATACATAAATACACTTCGTTTTGTTGTCTTTTTTTTTTTCGAATCCCATACTGTATTTACCCTAAGTAGAGGATCTTATTTGTCTAAGCACACAGCAGACAGCATAGATCCAGATCAAACTGCTCCTAAAAGCACTTTGATCAGATCAGTGGCTGCTCTTTTTTTTTTTTTTTTTTTTTTTTTTCTTCCTTTTTTTTTTTGTCTCTGAGCACTTTTAGACATCATCAGGTAGATTTTCAAATTTAAGTACAACGAGTTGTGTCTAAATATTTTGGGTAATTGAAGAAGACATAACTGTCCGGACTGCATAGACAAAAAGATATTTCCACATGAGAATATGTTCTTCGTCCGTCAGGTTATGTCACAATCCTCTGTTATGAGTTTTTGGCAATTTCAATATCAATCATTCTTTCTTTATTTTTGATATTCCCATATATTATTTTGTCAGTGAACTGTTTTCAAACATGTCGGTAAACTGTCTTCAGTTTGTCAGTGAACTGTCTCCAAAGTGCGTGTCGGTGAACTGTCCTATCGGTGAATTGTCTCGGAACCTGTCTGGTTAGTTGATAGTAGGTGTTACAATTACTCAAAAATTCGCATAAATGCAAGAGTTGATGCAAACCTACATAGATGGATGGAAATCTAACCTGCTTACGATCCCAGGCTCGATGAAAAATAGCCATCACATCAGAGGAGATGGCAAATCCCCCGACCAAACCGCCATTTCTAAATTTAGTGCATTTCAAACCGGTATCATGGATATATTGAACAAGAGCAAAGTAAAAAGTTGCAAAGATAGCATGAAATGTGACTAAAATAATAAGTAAAAATCAAAAATAGGTGTACAGTGAATGATTTTATTTTTGCGTGTTCTTTTATTTATCTATTATTTTTTTTTTTATTTTTGTCAAAATCATCTAATAATTACTTCTGATGTGATCATTTATACAGGATATACAATATTTGCAAATCGTACTTTGAATTTGTGAGTGTACATATTCAGAAATAATAGCAAAAATAAATGCCTTGTAAAGGTTTGTTTTGTTTGTTTGATTTGGGCTTAACGTCGCTTTCAACAATCTTTCAGTCATATCGCGACGGTGTCTGGATGTGGCAGGGAGCTCAATGCTCACTTTTAGAGTGCTGCCTCACTGACATATCATGTCCCAGACACTTTGACATGATATTCCACCGAGTCACATTATACTGACAGAGCTGACCAGTCCTAGCTCTACTTTCTTAACGCTGAGCGCCAAGCGAAAGAGAAGCTAGTACCATTTTAAAGTCTTTGGTATGACCCGGCCGGGGATCGAACCCGCAACCTCCCGGTCAAACGGACGCTCTACCACTGAGCCAGTGAGCATTGTAAAGGTAAAAGAACTTGCTGTATGTTTATTGAGGTAAAAAATCAACAGAGTAAAATTTGCACAAGATTCCGGCATCAGGGGAGAACGTGGGAGTACTCTTGAACACGACATGCCTACCGTTCCTTATCTGTGCCTCTACCAAATATCAAAATATTTCAAACCACATACAGTATGGGATGCACAAGATTTCGACTTCAGGCGAGTTAACTACATAATGAAGAAAGTGAGAGTTGTCTCTCTTAAGTGGGACATCGAAGTTATGGAGTGCACAAGATTTTGGCTTCTGGGGAGGTAACTATAAGGAAGAAAGTGAGAATTGTCTCTCTTGCATGTGACATGCCTACGGGTCCTCTTCTTCATTTCTACAAAACATCAAAATATGTTTTAGGGTATCAGTTATGGAGTGCACAATATTTTGGCTTCAGGGGAGATAACTACATAACGAAGAAGAAAGTGAGAGTTGTCTCTCTTGCATGTGACATGCCTACTGGTCCTCCTCTTCATCTCTACCAAATATTATCATCGTATCTCAAACAGTATGGGAGTTATGGTCTGCACAAGATTTCTGCTTCAGGGGAGAAAACTACATAACGAAGAAAGTGCGAGTTGTCTCTTGCACACGATACGCCAACTGGTCCTCCTCTTCATCCCACCAAAATTATCAAATTATCTCAAACAGTATGGGAGTTATGGCCTGCACAAGATTTCGCCTTCAGGGGAGATAACTACATAACAAAGACAGTGAGAGTTGTCTCTTGAAGCGACACGCCTACTGGTCCTCCTCTTCATTTCTACTAAACATTATCAAAATATGACTAAGGGTATAAAAGTTATGACCTGCAGAAGATTCCAGCTTCAGGGAGATAACTACACAACAAATAAAGTGAGAGCTGTCTCTCTTGCACGCGACACGTCTCCATCCCTACCAAATATTATCAAATTATCTCAAATAGTATGGGAGTTATGGCCTGCATAAGATTTTGGCTTCAGGGGAGATAACTACATAACGAAGACAGAGTTGTCTCTCTTGCAAGCAACACGCCTACTGGTCCTCCTCTACATTCCTACCAAATATTATCAAAATATGTCTACTGGTATCAAAGTTATGGAGCGCACAAAGATGCGTCTACTGACGGACAGAGGGACGCCATGCTGATCGCTATATCCCCCGAACCTATCGGTCGGGAGATATAAAGAGAAGGTTTAGCTTCAGGCTACCGCTCACTGATTTTGAATCTTAGGTCCCAGGATTGAACCCATTGGAAACATGTCAGGTCATGACTGTATCTGTATTGCTTCATTGCAGAGAGGCTTTCATTGACACTTTCACGGTCTCCAATGACCTTACACTCAGCATTTCAAGAGGTGAAAAATTCCAAACAGTATATATGGCTATGACAACAACATTTTTTTTTTTTTGATTTGGGTTTTACGGCCCTTTCAAGAATATTTCACTTATATCGAGCCGATCGTTCATCGAAGGTGGGCGAAAACCGGAGAACCCGGAGAAAAACCACCTGACCATCCGTAAGCAGAACTTGGCTTTCCCACATATGACCCGAGCCAGGCTCGAACCACAGCGGTGAGAAACCTAATGAATCAAGAGTCAACTCTCTTATCCACTAGGCTACGGGGGCCCCGTTATATGACAACAACATACTCTATTTATTAACAGGACTGGTAATGGCTGCAGGTAGAGCTGTTATGAATGATGTTTATTCTTTATACCATAAAGGATGAAAATGAATAACAAACATAATGGATGTGTGCGTTTTTTTTTTGTTTTATTTTTATTTCTGAGCAATGTTGCAGTAGCACCAACTGCTAACAAAATTTTAACATAACAGTAAGTCTTTTTTTCGTAAATAACAGTGAACTATGTTGTATATAACAGTAGCATCATATTGTAGATAACAATAAACTATCATTACGAAAACACGCCTATTCAAATATACTGAAACTTTCACCACCAAAAACTGAAAGTTTTCAGATAAAAACTCTAATATTTGTTCATATTTCTGCTCAAAACATAGATTGTGGGTACTCATTAGAACCGCCTCGGCGAGGCGGTTCTAACGAGTACCCACAATCTATGTTTTTGAGCAGAAATAGGAAAAATAATGTATACCCCTGTAAACCCCAGTTTTACTATATAAAAGTGGGGTTTAAGGGGGTCAAAATTATATAGGCATGTTTTCGTGATGTATTGTAACTGACAGTAAACCATCTAGTAGATAACAGTAAACTATACAGTATAACAGTAAACTATACAGTATAACAGTAAACTATACAGTATAACAGTAAACTATACAGTAAATAACACAACACTAAATTGTAACACAACACTATCGTATAAATAACATTACACTTATTGTAAACACAATTTTATATATACCATATTGCAAATAACAGTAATCTCTAATCTAAATAATAGAAATTTCTATTGTAAATAACAGCAACCTCTGTGTAAAAATAACAGTAAACAATATAAACATACATAAAAATGATATTTAAATAAGCATCAATGCTATGTTATTTACTGATTCTTTTTACAGAAAATAATGAGGAGGCAGACGGTAAAATATGACAACTTTTATTTCTATTTGTATAAACCCTAAATATTCAGACACCTCGACTCCTTACCAAACTCCTGAAATTAAACAAATAAAACTTAACTACCTCTTGATGTATTTAAGAAACTGCAGAATATTTATCAAACTGTGTAGACTCTGATCAGATGCCACATCTGCAGCATCTGATCTGGATCTACACCGTTTATTGTTTGTCTGTGTTGAGGTTTTATGGCCTAGTCAACCCAATGGGGGTCATGTCGAGCGTGGTCAGTTTACCTAACTACACGTTTACTGGCCAGGCTTAGTCCTCTAAGCAGTTAACCAGTATTGTGCACATTCTTTCGCCAGAAACCGACAACTGCCCTTTATGAATCAGCAGAAGGGAGAGAATGACCGAAGAAAATATTTCATGATCAATCTCCATGAAAGAATGTGGCTGACCTCGGAGGGGTTACACTGTTTATTCAGGCCTGTCTGTCTGAATACTTAAGAGTAAATATGTTGCACCATAAGTCTCAATATGTTTTTGTTTTTGCAAACAGCCATACATATAAGCAAAAGCAGTTCTCAAGAACATTCTGACGTTTTCCCTATAAGATTCAATGTAAAACCATTTGAACCCAATACTCAAATGGGACATAATCCTCAAATCATGAAAATTTTAACTGGAGGTTGACAGCAACGCTATCACTGAGATCAAAAGCAAAATCTCTGTTAACTAATAAAGGCTTGTGTTTTAGCCAAACAAAAATGTTTATGAGTAATAATTCACTGTTTGGATTATATAGAAACGACAATTTATATTGTATATAAACAAAAAAAAGTATAGATGATATAGAATAATGACCATAAATGGTCATTTTTCTATACACTGTATAATCTATATATTTCTGTTTGATCTTTTATGGTCATTTTTTTCTGTAAAATCTTTATATTTTTGTTTGGAATTTTTCTATATAATCTACGTTTGGATACAACATAAATGGTCATTTTCCTATATCATCTATACATTTAAGTTTGTTGGAACATTTTTGTTTGGAATTTTTCTATATAATCTACGTTTGGATACAACACAAATGGTCATTTCTTCTATATCATCTATACATTTAGGTTTGTTGGAACATTTTTGGAGTCCATTTTAAACTACAATGTATATTATATTTGAAGTGGTGCTATAAAGAACCATGTTATACAGAGGTTCTTGTGTACTATATGAGCCAGGCCATACAAAAATGTGTTCAAGGTATGTACTGACACTAAAGATACAGACTAGCCTGCACATTTACTATATGGCTTTATAATGAGCCATCTCATCTGGATCTAAACCATTTGCCATTCTGTTTTTGATTTTTGAGTGATATCCCTATTTGCAAAAATGGATGTGTCCTAATTCGAAGGAGAAAGAGTCCACTTCAGGAACTCAAGGGTCAAATGGTTGAATTTATTAACATTTACCACTTTATGGACTAATTTAGCAGATGACAAATCGGTGAAATTCTATCTCATTCTTCCCAGAAAACAGGATTTCACATTTCAAGCAAACTGCCTCCACTGCAGACAATTTGCATGAAATGTCAACCCCTGTTTTCTGGGAAAAAAGAAAACCATTTCAAAATGTCATCTACTGAAAATTTTACACAAAGTGCTAAGTGTTAAATTAAAGGCTGGGTATCAAATGAACCAATGGAGGAGCTGCTGTTGACATCTGTTCTCATTTCAGTGAATGCTGAATCCACAGATACCATAGAGGTCTCCCTGGGATGGTGGCGCAGCATACATTCAACATACTCCAACTGCAAAATATAGACAAAGGGATATACAGTACACCACAACCCCTTTATATCATGATTGTTGGGATCTAAAGTGAAAATAGTGTTAGCTAAACAACCATGTTGTATCCAAACCAAAATGTTAAGATTATATAGAAAAAATGACCATAATTTTTTTCTACATAATCTACATATTTTTGTTTGGGTCAAATTTAAACCCTCTTATATCCAAACCTTATAATGAATCGACTTATAAAGAGGTGGTAGTGTATTTATCCTAAAAAATGGGACACCTTAACTCTTTACCATACTTGTCCTAAAATTTGAACAAACCCAATTTACTACCAACTGATGTGTCTAAAACCTGCCAGATGACTAGCAAATAATGCAGACCATAACCAGGTAGTTTCTTGTTGGCTGGTTATGAGTGTAATAGCCCAGTCAATGCTATTAAGGTCATGTTGTGCTGGTAATCTTACCTAACCAGACACTTCTGGACAGGCTTAGTCCTCTTAGCAATTAACTACTACTTTAGCACATTCCTTCACCAGAAAATGACAACTGCACTTCTTGAATCAACAGACAGGAGAGATTGACCATAGAAAATATTTGGTCTACATTTAGGATATACATTTGTATATGGTAACTATTAACAAGTGACATCAATAAGAGAAAAACTTGCTGGTTTTGAAAACAGTCAACAATCAAATATTTGACCCAACAACTGTATCATTAGTGAATGGTCCCAACAGTACTACCATGTATCATTAGTGAATGGTCCCAACAGTATTACCATGTATCATTAGTGAATGGTCCCAACAGTACTACCATGTAGTGAGTCAACATAACTACCATGTAACATTAGTAAATGGTCCCAACTAAAATACCATGTAACATTATATATTAGTGAATAGTCCCAACAATACAATAAAATCATCTTTAGTGATTGGTCCCTACAATATTATCCTGTAACATTAGTGAATGGTCACAACAATAGTAGCATGTAACATAGTGAAAGATCCCAAAAACAGTACCATGTAATGTTAGTAAATGGTCCCATTAATACTACCATGTATCATTAACCAATAGTCCCAACAATACTATTCTGTAACATTAGAGAATGGTCCCAACAACTGTACCATGTTTTTGTTTGTGTTTAGGTTTTACAGCCCAGTCAACCCAAATGGGATGGATGGATGGATATTTTGTTTATAGACGCTCAACCCTAAAAGGGTATATAGCGTCTAATAAGTTTTATGTTATATGATGATTTTATTTAATGAGAAATTTAAAAATATCTAGGATTGATGTATTTATTTTAAAGAGATAAAGTATCAATGATTTTAAGTGATTAAAAATACTGATCATATTTTATTAAAAAGTCCGATCTCTTTAAGAAAGTCGAGTATTTTCTGAGTTGGCATATCAAAAAGTTCCTTTATAGTTTTTATATTAAAATACTTTGTGCGAATGTGATTAAATTCAGCACAAGTGATAAGAAAATGTTTGACTGTGAAAGGTTCATTACAAGGAATGCAGAATGGAGCTTGTTCATTGTTTAAAATATAAGAATGAGTAATTCTAGTGTGTCCAAGTCTACATCTCGTGATTTTTGTTTGTTCTTTTCTGCTGAGATTAGAAAATGTGCATTTGCTGTTAAAATTTGGTTTGATTTCATTTAATTTATTATAAGTTTGTGTTTCCCAAACAGACTGACATTTGTTGTTGATGTATTGACAGACGTTTGATTTAAAGTCGGAGTGAGGAATTTTGAAATTGGTTATTACTAAGGATAATGCAGATTTGGCTTCTGAATCTGCTAATTCATTTCCACGAATATTAACGTGGCTGGGAAGCCAACAAAATACAATTTCTTTTGAAGCGGAAAGATAATAATATTTTTTAAGAATTTGCTGAATTAATGGGTTTGTATGGTGTAAATCTTTAAGAGATTTTAATACAGAAAGAGAATCTGAATAAATGATAAACTGTTTTTCAGACTGATCTCTGATATGGTAAAGTGCAATATCTATTGCCTTGGCTTCGGCGGTAAAAATGGAGCTATTATCAGGTAATCTGATACTGTCAGTAAAATTTGGACTAATAACAGAACAAGCAACTTTCTCATCTTGTTTCGAACCATCTGTATAAATTGACAGGTAATGTTTATAATTTGATTTGATTTCTAAAAATTCATTCTTAAAAATATGCGACTCGACTTCTGTTTTTTTATTTTTATGAAGGTCTAAAATAATCTTTGGAGGGTTTAACGTCCATGGCTCTTTTGATGGAAAAGAAAAATGCTGAACATTTTTAATATTGATATTGGCCTCTTCAAGTAACGGTTGTATTCTCAGGCCTAGGGGTTTAATAGCCGTTGGTTTGTTGTTGTAAAATCTTTCATATTTAGGATTAAAAACACAATCATAGGCTGAATTACGTGGATTGGCGGCTAATTTAGTAACATATTGAAGAGACAATTTCTCTCTTCTTATATACAATGATGGTTCATTTGATTCAGCGTATAAACTTTCGACGGGGGAAGTACGAAAAGTCCCTAGAGCCAGACGTAAACCTTGGTGATGAATAGTATCCAAAGATTTCAAATAAGATTTTCTTGCGGATCCATAAACTATGGATCCATAATCCAATTTAGATCTAATTAAAGATCTATAGAGATTTAAAAGAACAGTACGATCTCCTCCCCAGTCGGAACTGGAGAGAACTTTAAGAATATCAAGAGCTTTTAAACATTTAGCTTTTAAAGCTTTGATGTGTGGTATAAAAGATAATTTGTTATCGAACAAAAGACCCAGAAATTTTGCTTCACTGACGACTGGAATGGGACTACCATATATGGTGAGATGAGGATCTAAATGTAGCTGACGTATCTGACAAAAATGAACGCATTGAGTTTTTGTTTTTGAAAATTTGAAACCATTTTCTGTTGCCCAATTTTCTATATTATTTAAACATCGTTGTAGTTTGAATTCAATGGTTTCCATATTTTTCGATCTAATAAATATTCCAAAATCGTCAACAAAAAGTGAACAATCAAGGTCTTTCACACATTTAACAATATCGTTAATTTTAATGCCAAACAAGGTAGGTGATAAAATGCTTCCCTGTGGTACACCTTGTTCTTGTTTAAATATGTCCGATAACGTATTACCTATTCGAACATTAAATGTTCGATCTGATAAAAAGTTTTGAATAAAAAGTGGTAATCGGCCTTTAAGGCCTAATTTATGTAAATCTTTCATGATGCCATGTTTCCATGTAGTATCGTAAGCTTTTTCAAGATCAAAAAATACAGCTACGACATGTTCTTTTTTAATAAAGGCATCACGAATAAAGGATTCCAAACGAATCAAATGATCGTTTGTACAGTTATTTTTTCTGAATCCAGCTTGATATTTTGTTATAAGCTGGTTTGATTCCAAGAACCACACCAGCCTATCATTAATCATTCTCTCCATTGTTTTACATAAACAACTTGTCAAAGCAATAGGTCTGTAGTTAGTAGCTTCAGTATGATCTTTATTTGGTTTTGGTATAGGTATAATCGTTGCTTTACTCCAGTCTTTTGGAAATTTTCCAGTGATCCAAATATCATTTAAAATATTTAATAAAGTTTTTAAAGCGTTATCGGGTAAATGTTTAAGAATTTGATAATGAATGTCATCAGGACCAGCAGCTGTATCGTGAGATTTATTAAGAGCATCTGATAATTCTGAAGCTGTGAATGGTACATTATATTTTTCATGATTTAGTGACGTAAAATTTAGATGCTCTTTCTCTTGTTCCTGTTTTATGTTTTGAAAGGTTTCGGAATAATTTGCACTAGAAGAGTTTTTCTGAAAATTCTCTCCTAGTGCATTGGAAATATCTTTAGTCGTTGAGCATATATTTCCATTTGATTTAATATGGACATGCTTGTTATTTTTATTTTTGCCAGTAATTTTTCGAATCATGTCCCATATTTTCTTTGCTGGAGTTCTAGAATTAAGTTTGGAGACGTATTGCTGCCAAGATGTTCTTTTAGCCGTTTTTATTGTCTTGCGAGCTTTTGCTCGCATTTGTTTGGCATGGATTAGATTTTCTTTTGTTGGCTGCCTATTGAACTTTCGTAAGGCAGATTTTCTTTTATTTATTGAATTTTTAACATCTTTATTAAACCAAGGTCTATTTCTTTTTGAACGTGTCGAGGACTTTGGAATACATTTTTCGGCTACATGAATTAATGTATCAGTAAAAGCTTGTATATCATCTGCTGTTTTAAACATTTCAGGATTTAATTTTTCATTACATAGCTCCATAAAATTCTCCCAGTTTGCTTTATTGAAATTCCATCGGGAATGATGGTCTTCATTTGTCGATTCAATTTCTTCAATTTTAATTGGAAAATGATCGCTCCCATGAAGGTCATCTAAAACTGACCAATCAAAATCTAAGTAAATATTTGGAGAGCATATAGACAAATCTAAAGCAAAATAATTTCTTGTAGGAGAATGAAGATAAGTTGGTTGTTTATCGTTAAATAAACATAAATCATTTTCTGCAATAAAATTTTCTATTATTTCTCCTTTGTCATTTGTATCCAGACAACCCCAAAGTTTGCTGTGACTATTAAAGTCACCTAATAATAAATAAGGACGAGGTAATTGGTTTATAAGATTTTCTAAATCGTGTTTAGAAAATTTACAGTGTGGAGGAAGATATAGAGAACAAACTGTTATGGATTTAGACAGAGTGACATTTACAGCGACAGCTTGTAAATTACTATTTATATCTATCTGTCTATGAGGAACATTTGATTTTACAAGGATAGATGAACCTCCTGAGGCTTTCTGATTTTCAGTTGCAATATGATTATATAAACTATAATTTTTAAAATTAATATTATCTGTATTTTTTAAAAAGGTTTCCTGGAGACAAAAGACAGTCGGAGAAAGTAGTGTTGTTAAAATTAAAATTTCGTTATAATTTGCTTTTAGTCCTCGACAGTTCCACTGAATAATTGATTTTTTATCCATGATAAATGGAGAGATGATTTGAAGATAAGGAACTTAATCCTTTTGTTTTCTCTGAGACTGCGAGAACATGGAGGAGTCAGTCTCTAACTCCATGGTCTCAAGGGAATCGAACCGATTGACCAACTTGATCGGATCGGCCGACGCCCCTTTACTATATGGATTTGGTGCTTTATCTTTATCTTTTTCTTTTCCATTTTTTCCTTTCTGGTCAGCTGTCCTGGACCTGGATCTCTGTTGTGATCCACTTGTTTTAGTCGGCTGTGTTTGTGAACTGTTTTGAGATTTTGTTGGTGGTCTAGACTGATGAGTAGATGTGGGTTTAGGTTTAGGTTTTACAGTAGGAGTTATAACTTTTGAATTTGCTTTGATGACAGAATCTTTTTCGTTAAACTGGGTAGAAATTTCTTTGGTTTCAGGTTTAGTGTTTAGGGATTGAACAACTTTTGCAAAGGTGATTTCAGGTTGATTTTCTTGTATTTTTTTAGCTTCTAAATAAGTGATTTTTTGTGTAACTTTAATTTTCATGATTTCTTTCTCTTTTTTCCAAATTTCACACTGATTTGATTTTGATTGATGGTTTTTGTCACAGTTCACACACTTGGCTTCATTTTTACAAGCATTTGTAGAGTGATCAAAGTCACCCATACCACATTTTTCACATACTGATCCAGGTAATTCAGGACAGCCGTTTTCATGATGTCCAAACCTCTGACAGTTGAAACACCGCAGAGGATTTGGAATGTAGACTTCAACCGGTATAATTCGGTAAAAGATTTTTAGTGATTTCGGTAAAGTTGTGGTGTTGAAAGTTAGTAAAAGTGTATTTGTTTCTATAAAGTTTCCATCTTTTTTAATTTTAAAACGTTTGCAAGCTGTTACTCCTTGTGTGTTAAGATATTCTGTGATATTTTCTTCAGTTTCATGTTTTAGCATCCTGTCACGGATAATACCTTTGCAACTATTGAGTGTTTTATGTTCCGTGACAGAGACATTAATGTTAAAGAATTTTGTAATTTTCAAGAGATTATCAGTTTGAGATTTTCTGTTAGTTTCGACCAAAAGAGTTCCATTTTTTAATTTTTTAACATTTTTTGGAGTGCCTATTAAAGATTCTATTTGCTTTTCTATGATGAAAGGAGACAGTGAAGTAATTGGTTTGTCTTCCTTACTCGAAATCACTAAAAATTTAGCGAAGTTCTCATTTGCTTTGAAAGTAAAAGTAGTCGGTTGGGTGTCGTCCTCCGAAGAGTCGAACGCCAGAAATCGTTTTCGAGATGCCATGGTGATGAAATTTTTTATTCGATAGCTATGCGCCCCACCCTCCATGGAGCCCTACAAGGGGACGTTTAACAGAAATGGATCTCCTATTTCTAACGTCAAGGCTACATTGCTATTATACTCGGTGTCAAGATCAGAGTCTTCAGCTCGGCCTCATGCTTAGATGATTTCCCACCTATTCATCTAAATTTCCATAGAAAAATTTATGAACAGTTGAGTTCATCCCCCTATCCACAGCCTCCACTCACAGAGGTTTCCGCCAAAGCCCCAATACAAGCCCACCAATTGACCCTTCAGCCGCCGCCCATTGAAACTCACTTAAAGTTAGAGGAACGTGAGAAAAATAAGCCCGGTTTGTACCATCAAGATACGTATAAAAGAGAGAAAGAAGCTAAGAACAAGTTGTGCGCTTCTAGAGCTTGGCACGACTGAGCCGATTGATCCAGGCCGGATCTAACCCAGACCGCTCTTCTATCTGAAATAAGGGCCAAAATGATGTGTTGAAAAGCTGGAGATCCCTGGGCTTTCCTCAATCATCAGGTTCCCCTCTCCCAGCATACGAGACGCCACCCACGGCAAACAGGTGGTTCCTGTTTTAATAGGGGATTACACCCTATCCACTACAGAAGGAAAGTGATCTGTTGATTTTATTCCCTACAGACAAGGGAGGCCGAAAACGTCTGGGAAATTGAAAGGTTATTTTTAAGATAAATTAGGAGATCCATATTTAAAATAAACAGTTTATTAAAGAAAGATGGATTCATTTTGGATTCATTTTTTAAGAGATCAAACAAACAAGCTGTGTTAGATGATATGTAGCTTTCAAACGATATGTAGCTTTCATACCTTGAAAAACGTTTAGTTTTTTTTATCTAACAATATTAAATGCATCTTATTTTTTAATGTGGAGAATGCTAGAGTTCGGAAAAAATGACACAAACACAAGACAAACACATATGTTAAATACAGATGAGGTTATAATCTTCGTCCCATGTGCGACCCACGGGCACAGAATGATACATAAACAAATGAAGCATGTTAGTAACATGAGATAGGAAAGGTTTAAAAGGATAGATCTCGCGAAATTTGTATTTTCCTATTTAAGATGCATTTCAATAAATTTAATTTTATAGTCTGGAATTATACCGGGTGAACGGACGGTTGCTCTGTTATGTTAGGGGTTTTACCCAACTGCCACAGAAGCGGAATGCAGCCACCTATTTCGAGGGCCCGGGTGGTCACGGGCGGCCTCTTTTAGCCGGCTCGTACGTCACGCAGAGGGTACGTCTGGCCTATTCTAAGCCCGGGACCAGCACGGGACAACCCAAATGGGGTCATGTCAAGCGCGGTCAGTTTACCTAACCACACTTATTCTGGGCAGACTTAGTCCTCTAAGCAGTTAACCAGTATTGTGCACATTCTTTGGCCAAAAACTGACAACTGTCCTTCTTGAATCAGCAGAAGGGAGAGAATGAGGGTAAAAAATATTTCATGATCAAACTCCATTAAAGAATGTTGTCGACCCAGCATGGGTTGAGCCCGCAACCTCCTTATCACCAGTCAGACGTGCATCCAACTGAGCCACTGAGGCTGGCTATATTACTATGTAACATAAGTGAATGATCTCAGCAATAAACTATGTAACATTAATGAATGGTCCCAACAATAATACTATGTAACATTAGTGAATGGTCCCAACAATAGTACGATGTAACATTAGTGAATGGTCCCAACAATGTTACAATACTATCACAAGTGAAGGCAATCTTGACAGTTACATCTGACACAAAGGATGTTTGGTCAGTTGCTTGCTTTCTTGTGATTATCCTGAATACTTCATGCCTCAATGTTGTTGGTTTTTTTTTTCATATTTTTGTTTCAAACTGAAATTATATAAGCACACCCAGCTCCTTCTGCAAAGAGGTCAACTCTAAAAGGAAAGTATTCCCCCTTGCACTCTAAAAAGAATCTGCTCCCAAGAAAATTATATTCTTTCCTTTTAGAGAGGACCCCATTTCAGAACAGAGGTAAAACAATTTTCACAGAATTGCCTCCAACAGTGTATCTATTCCCCTTAGTTTTGGAAGTAATCATTGCAAACTACTTATGTATTAACCTTTACCACTCTCTAAGCAAATTCAACTGATGATAAAGGGTAATATTTTTCTGTTTTTTTTTTTTGTTTTGTTTTTGTTTTTGTTTTTTTTTTCAGAAATTAATGTTTGCCATTTCATGCAACTGTCTCCTTTGATGAGTAAATGAAATATCAAGCCTTAACTTTTATGAAAAATAAGAAAAATATCATCCCCAACATTTAAAGTCAGCAGATTAAACTTTACCACTCTCTGAGCAAAGTAAGCAGATATGACACATTCATGATTTTTTTTCTTCTTATTTTCCCCAGAAAACATGATTTGACACTTCATGCAAGTTATCTCCACTGAAGACAATTTGGTGGAAAAAAGAAAAATATTTCAAACAAATATTTGCTGAATTTTTTAACCAGCTAGCTTAGTATAAAAGCTTTGTGCAGTATTTGAAACAATTAGAATTGGTACAATAAATGGCAACAATACTCCAACTCTGCTGTTAACAAACAGCAAATGTTTTTGTTTCCTACAGCAAACCACATGCACACTTTTCTTAATAGTTAGCAAGCTGGGTAAAAAATTCAGCTGATGACATTTTGAAATATTTTTCGTATTTTTTCCAGAAGACAGCTTTGACATTTCATATCAATTGGAGACAATGCATAAAATGTCAAATCCTGTTTTCTGGGGAAAACAAGAAAAATATCATTAACATTTCATAATCTGAATCTGCTCAGAGAATGCTAAGTGTTAATCTTACCTCATTTAGATTGTGATCAGTCTTAGTGCCAACTTCATTAGGTACCAACTCCTGGAAATCTTCAGATGCTTTATTCTTGTTGTATCGGATAAGTTCAATCAATGGCAATTTTCGCCCTCTGGAAAAACAAGACATTTCCACAAAACGGCCAAAGTCCCCCCCACAGCAACAGAAGAATAGTTGTAAATTTAACAGGTCCTAGGTTTCAGTTCAAGATGATTCTGACACATTGTCTCATCAAGCTTGGTAGGTGTGTGAAGTTTCATAAGAATTTTTTATAGGGTTAAAGAGTTATAGCTCAGATATGGGGTGTGGCAGAACCAATGAATCAAGGAACCACACAACCAAGGATGGACGGAAAGCTACGTACTATTACCAATGTCCCCCACTTTGCTAGTGGTGGAACAAATAAAAAAAACTATTTGTGAATGCAGTGCATTAAAATATAAAACATTTTTATTATTATGTACCTATCAATAACAAAATAAGAGATTTCTCAATTATTTTCTGTAATTCTTGATGGGATATCTATGATAACTAATGAATTATTTCACAGTGTTGGAATTTATTATAGACTGCTTCCTGCATTAATGCATTTTAATCTGACAAAGTCTGCTCACAAAAGATACTTAAACTGAATATTATGTTAGTATTACATCATGAACATGATGGCAATATTGCTAAAGAACAAACTTAACCTTAACCCTTAAAGTGCCAGTCACAACTATTGTCGTCTGCTTTGTCATTTAGGAGCAGTCTGATCAGGGTCCACACTGTTTGCCTGTATGCAAAAATAGGTTTGAAAAGTCTGCAAGAATATTCAGCAGACGACATAAACAGACGACATTTTCAGATGCAGTTTTTCTTGGCACTTTAAGGGTTAAAATGTCACGAAAACCTGCATCTGAAAATGTCTGCTTACGTCGTCTGCTGAATATTCTTGCAAACTTTTCAAACCTATTTTTGCATACAGGCAAACAGTGTGGATGCAGATCAGACTGCTCCTAAAGGGAGCAGTCTGATCTGCGTCCACACTGTTTGCAAAAAAGACTTTTAAAATCACAAGCAGATGACAAAGCAGATGACAATTGTTGTGATTGGCAGTTTAAGGGTTAACACAATTTTCTAATATTCAGAGTTCTTATGCTCATTGTTCAGATAGAGATCTTTATTTCAACCAATAAAAAACGTGACCTGATAATACCCCACCAGTACTGTGTTGCTGGCAGATAACTGTCAAAAACTGACAAAATTTGCCCATAAGTAATCCCAATCCAGATCTCTATAGTATTAATGCACCCACCAAGTTTGGTAAAAATCCATTAATATTTATTCAAGTTATCATCCAGAAACAAAAATATGAACGAACGTACAATAGACAAATGGACAGGCAGATAGACATATGGACAGACACACAGACACCAATGTGAAACCATATTACTCCACCACTATCGTATGAGGGGGTATGAAAAGTATTGACATTTTTCTTATTTATCCATGCAAATATATGTTGTGGGTATTTACCAGAAGCCCCTCACCAAGGCCCTTCTAATAAGTATCCATAACATGTTTTCATGGAGAAATAAGAAATTCATTTACTTGAAACCCCTTCTTATCTGTATATCAAATACCTACTTGATTTTCCTATTATAGAACAAGGTGAGGAATACAGCCATCAGGATGACTGCAACAGCACCTAATACCACCCCAATAATCCAGAGCTTGTTTTCTGTCTTCACTACCTTCTTTTTCACCTTTTTCCCAGGCAACAAGTCCTCCTTTTCCAAATTTTGGTTTGTCTTTAGATTCTTTAATATTGAGTCATTAGCAGTTTCTATTAACAGGTCCTGCTCCCTTTCACTACTTGAATTTGCCTTCAATCTCTCATTTTTAACACTTTCTGTTGTACTTGTAGGCAAGTTTTCATCTAAGTATATAGAATTAAATCAGTGCCTTAGATAAGGTTTTAACCCTTGTCATGCTAAATAATTTAAGATGCCACGCCCACTTCTAATTTTCAGCCAATCATATTACTTGATCAATGATGTTGATAAAAATGCACATATTTAATGAAAACAGTGCAGATCCAGATCAGTTGGCTTCTGAAAGCCAACTGATCTGGATCTACACTGTTTGCAAAAGCCATGGTATATCCAGGTTCAGCATGACTAGGGTTAAGCAAATAGATATTTTAGGCTGTTTTTACTTGATCAAGGTTGTTGATAAAAATTCACATACTTAATGAAAAACCAACTGATCTGGACCTACACTGTTTGCAAATTCATGGTATACCGGCTCAGCATGACTAAGGTTATTTTAGGCTGTTTTTACCCACCCATTTTTCATTGAATTGGGTATCAAGATTTTTTTTCTTTTGTTTATGGGTGCAAGAACAACTGATATTTGGGTATTTACCCCATAAATTTAATTTGCTTTGCTTTTTTGAGAAATTTTAA
Source organism: Anodontia alba (assembly GCA_964016985.1). Taxonomy (NCBI): domain Eukaryota; kingdom Metazoa; phylum Mollusca; class Bivalvia; order Lucinida; family Lucinidae; genus Anodontia; species Anodontia alba. The sequence continues at coordinate 106,241,270 of OZ024821.1, read as the reverse complement.
TTGGGTAAATACCCTAAAATGCAACTAAATAAGGCACTATTAAACTAGCTTATTTGTCAGAAGTATTCAGACACTCTACTCTTTACCAAACTTGTTCTTTAATTTGAACAAGTACAATTTACTACCTGATATTGTGTGTAAAACTGCTGGATGAGTGGCAAATAGTATAGACCCTGATAAGATGCCGCATTCTGCAGTGTCTCATCTGGGTCTACACTCTTGGGGGGGGAGGGGGGGGGGGGAACTGGGAAAAATTTTATCTGGAACTTTGAATACACCCCGTATTCATATAATTTCCAGAATGACAAAACTTACATATTCATATAATTTGCAAAAAGATACCTTATTCATATAAAAGAAGAATATTAGTTAACACTAGTAGAACCAAAACAGACAACTTATTTGGGAATTATATGCAAAACATATGTGCATTTTGTCTCTTGTTTTGATTATGAATGTGGTCAGGTAAATTGTCTGCCAGAACCGTCTGTCTGAATACATATGGTAAATATGTACTGAACTTTAAATGTCCACAAGAAATTCACTGGATGGTTATGTCATGTCTGCTAACCAATTGTCTACAACAGATGAGAAATTGCTCTAAAATTTCATACACTTTATTCCATACCTTTTCAGCCTTAATTTTCCTTTTCATGCAGTTGTTTCTTAAAATCCCTAGTGGAATGGCAACAGTGTAGACCCTGATAGGACCTCCTCCAGGATCAAAGGCTCCATTGTTTGCAAAATTTAACCATTTTTTTTCTCTAGGAATATTTAAATTACATAGCCTGGCATACCTAAAATTGAAATTGGACTTGTCCAATAAAAAAGTGGGGTGTGTGTGTGTGTGTGTGTGGGGGGGAGGGGGGGAGGGGGGGGGTGGGGGGGAGGTCATTCAATCTAAAATGAGACAAAATGCCTAAACATCCAACTGGTGTTAATATTTGGATAATACAATTGCTAAATGAAAAATTTACCTTATACAATGTATGTGATAGTGGCCAATTTGGATAACAGTTCTCACATATTCTCACAACTTTGAGCCTGAACCAAGGCCTTTTGGTTTTGTACAAGAAGTATTTTAGAAGGGTCTGCATGGCTAAATGGTGCTAACTTCAGATCACAATGCTAGTGGTTAGAAACTGATTAAAGGCTTATACCATTTATGGTTTGGAGCCCGTCTTGAATGCTTGCAGCCAAACAGTTTGCAAATCGGATAACCAAATGGGCCCAGTTGTTCAAAGCTAACAATGTCGTTAGTTAACGATTTGTTAAAATTTACATCGAGTGATATGCAAGGATGCTGAATTTTTTGCTGAAAAAATGTGAGTAGCTTTTGCAGTGCAAAAGCTACTCACATTTTTTCAGCAAAAAATATCAGAATATTGTATATTGAATCCGCTAAAACAGTTAACAAAATGACCCTTAACGAGTTCGTTAAGCTAACGACGCTTTGAACAACCGGGCCCTGGATAAGTGGCAAACAGTACAGACCTTGATTAGATGCCCCTTTTTTGGCTTCTGACCTAAGTCTTCACTGTTTACACAGACTTGTCTGTCTGTCCAAATAAATAGGGTACATATGCTAACTTTTGATCTCTCTTACCTTTACAAGTTTTATCATCCGCTCCAAGATACATGTTATCAGGACATCCACAGGTCAGATGACCATGTGGTTTGGGAAAACACAAATGGGAACAGCCACCAGTATCACCAAAGCAACCACTTTTTGCTGGCACTAGAAAATGTGTATGGATAAAACTATGTTAAGCAAAAACGGGCAAACATCAAAGACTCAGCATAGCTCTAAATAAGACATCATTTTCTACCAACATATACTGATATTTTTTTCTAATTTCGACTTGAAAACACATGTTGTGGGTACTCACTAGAATTGCCTCAATGCATTTTCAAAGAAAAAACATGACTATATTTGCATGGAGAAATAAGAGAAATATTTATATGGGTACCCCTCTTATCTGGATCTACATGTATTGAGATATTTGGCCCAGGTCAAAAATAACAATGTATTTGAATATACCTTAGCTACAAAAGTCAACGAGTTTGTCATTAATGAGCTTGTTAAGCTAACAATGGTTTAAACAACTGGGCCCAGAAGTTACTGAAGTTGCCTCTCTTGTAAAAAGGGCAGAAAACTCTGTATGTATGCAGTCCACTTCAACTGCTAAAGTCATATTATTTTATTTGTGTACCACATTTTTGCTTGCAGCTTTATAATCTCAATTTCTCATCTCAATTTTTTGTGAAAGTTTTGTACTTCTGCTAGGAAATGTGCAAGAGGTTTTAGCAAGAATGATATGGAAGGTGGTGGCTGTCATACCTGCTAGACATTCAAACTATTAAATACTGCCTTGTATTCTGCAAGAATTATATGGAAGGTGGTGGCTGTCATGCCTGCCAGGGCTCATCAATCTGAAGTCCATTTTAGCTCAGTCCAGTTTTCTACAAATGTACATTTACCAACTTCTGTGGTACATATTACAAAAATTCAGCCAACATCATTACCAAATAAGGGGTTGTTTACTTTAAGAAATGTCAAGAGTTGCACAACATTGCAAAATTATTCACTCTAAGGCAAACAAAATGAATCCAACTCGAATTTTGAATTGGCTCCTGCTAGGTACATTTTAACAGACAGGCTCCACTACTAGAGCAAATAGGCTGTTAAAATGCAATTTTGAGCAGAATTACTCCTTTAAGTCTAAATATTGTGCAGAAGTTAATAGCAACTCAGCAGCAGAGGCACAAGGCAGTCCATTTATTTCTCTGCTCCCGATACACAGGGGACAACCATATACTGATACATATGCAAGAAAACCTGGGCCCAGTTGTTCAAAACTTTATGAAGTTAACTAACGTGACATTAAAATTTCTATCTTGAAATATGACAAATACATTGATGTTTTTTGCTGACAAATGTGAGTAGTTCACATTTTTGCAGCAAAAATATCAATGTATTTGAAAATACCTTAGCTACGATACTTAATGAGTTTGTCATTAACAAGCTTGTTAAGCTATCCATGCTTTGACTGATTGTGTTGGGGTTAAATGACACGTCAACCCTTGTAGGTCATTTTGTGTCATCTTCCAGAGAAAGGGAGAAGAGAGATAGAAGAGATAGAAGATAAGATGAAAGAGAGGGATAGGGGAGAAAGAGGAAAATAGTGAAGAAACAGAAGTTAAAACATTCCCCCTCTACCTGCACCTGCTGCAATGGTAGCAGGCCTTGCCCAACTTTAAGCCAATATCAGTAAGACACCCCAATGATGCAAGATACACAACACCTTTGCCACAACAAACCATCCCCTATCCATGCTTTGAACATCTAGGCCCTGAACTGTTGACTTACACTTCTGATCTTTATCTATCACTAGTACATCATATAAGCTTCCAATGTCAAGTTCAAGGTCATAGATGGCAGATAAGTTAGACTTCATGATAGCATGAAGCCGATAGGTATTGAGGTCTGTGTAGAAAATAACATCTCTAGATAGGGTCAGACCAAAAGGATGGGGGTTCCTGCAAATAAATGTTGAAAATATGGCATTACTTAAGACAGTCAATGATGTATATGTAAGGCCTGACTACTTTGAGGTCATAAACGCAGGTTTTCTGTACAGATATAAACCGTTAGTGATACTTTGTTTAAAGATGCTGTAACCTATTGTGGTCATATATCATCTAAAGCTTTTTATTCTAGAATGTTAACTATACAAGTTTTAAGTTATTTTACTTTAAAACATTACATACTAGATGTTAAAAAGTTATATAGGTTATTTTTAAAGAAATTATTCAGTAACACCACCCAAAAGCTCAGTTATGGACAGAACCAGCAACCACCTGCACATGAATAACATCTCACCAACTGCATCTTTATGATGTTACCTCAACACAAACAACACAAACAATAAAACAGGGTGTGTATCATGCTTATCATGACCACCCGTCTTCACACTATACAGCTTTACAATTCACATTTCTTGTTGTAAACACTTCAATATAAAATGATATATCCATTGGTTCTGGGTTTATATTTATTGCTCTTGATACTTGGATAGACACAAGGAATGACAGACATTGCAGCCCTATTTGCAGTTTCTATCTATCACCATACAAACCATGCTTCAATAAATGAAACATTATGAGAAATACACTAATGAAAACAGTTCTTTTTTATTGTATTTTAAAAGATGGATTGTTCAAGTTTTATTGCAAAAAGAATCAGGTTCACAAAGTGAGTACTTAGTTGAGTACACTGAAAATTCCTCTCCAATTAACTGCCATTGGCAAAATGGCTGCTCCGACCCTGTGATGGTAGCTGAATCTTACACATTGGACAAGTCATATTTATGCACTGGACAAGTCATACACTGCAGCGCCGTTATAACGCGGTCGCTTATAACGTGGAAACTGTTATAACGCGGCTGGGCCTTGGCTCCCGTTTTTTTCCCCACCAGTTTGAAAGTGTTGCCCTTTTTCCGCGGAACGCGGCAGTCTAAAAATCGCCTGCCGTGACCATATACTCGTTGATTTACTCATTCTTTTTTACCAAACTTTTCATCAGTTTTTGTCTTTAGGCTATTTCAGATCACGTCCGCGCGCCATTTAAAAGCCATACTACGGTAACTGGCACAGCCCTCAACGATAATTTTCATGTATTATAAGTGAAATAAAAGAAATAATAAGAGTAACTTACGCAACACAAATTAATTACATAATTATCCTAACACAGTCATAAATCAACACTTCATTGTCCTCCTTGCTGTAATAGTAGTCTGATAATTAATCCGTTTGTGTGACGTGTGAATGCATTGCCACAGTCCATAGCTCCAGATAAGGTGTCTTTTTTTTCTTTTTTTAATTAAAGAAGACTGTTATTTTTCCTTATTTCTCCATGAAATTGTAGGTTTTGGGTACTCTCTGGAAGGGCCTCAGCGAGGCGCTTCCAATGAGTATCCACAACCTACGTTTACGTGGAGAAATAAGAAATTTAATATGTGGAGACCCCTCTAGTCTGGAGCTGTGGATAGACCCTCTTATCTGGAGCTATGACAGTCGGCATGTCCAAATAGATCAAAGAAACGGGTCAAGTGTGAATACACTGAGATAGCTTAAAGCTCCAGATAAGGTGTCTTTTTTTTTAGTTAAAAAGTACTGCTACCCTAGGTTAACGGAAATAGACTGCTGGGAAACGAGATGTACTTTCTGGACAAACATGAAACTAAGACTGGTCAGTGCTCTTTATAAAAAAAAAAATATCTGAGATTAGATTTTTTTTATTGTGAAAGAAATCAACAGCAGCAATAAAAACTGACCAAGCAGGTAAGCCTGTCCCTTTTATCATGTTACTAAACATCTGACGCAACAGTTGGTATTGATTTTTTCTGCACCTGTTGCTAAACCCTTAGCATGCTGTGTGCATATAATTAGCAGACCACCTTCTGAAATATTTTTTTCTTATATCCTCAGGCTGCAAGATTTTGACACTGCATTCAAACTTGAGAAAATTTGCATGACAAAAGTTGTTGTATGGAAAAAAAAAAAGAAAGAAAGAAAAAGAAAAATATCATCAATTTGTCATCTGCTGAATTTTTCCAGGGAGCAACAAAGGTTATTTTTTTGACACGCAGATCAACTGTGCACATGCTCAAGGCAATTTCCGGTAAAGGACAGGTTGTTTATTACACAGTTATTCATATTGCAAGACTGTTGCAGTTAGTTCCCTTGAATGATCATAAAAGAAAACAAAACAATTTAAGCTTAAAAATTTTATTATTTACTGGATTAAAAGAATAAAACGGAAATCAGGCAAGGTACATGCACAAAGTTTCAACAATAAAAAAAAGTAAAAAATAAATAAATAAAAAAGGAACATACAATATAACATACATGCAATGTGTAATATCCCATAATAACTGGAGGAAACTGCAGTGGTGCAAGTGGGTGTGGTTGTCATGTTCCGTAATACGCGGACCACGTATAACGCGGTCAGTGTTCATGGCTCCCGACGACCGCGTTATAACGGCGCTGCAGTGTATTTGCCTAAATGATTACCAGAAGGCAACCAATCATGCTAGACCTAATATTTTCATTTAGGAGGTTACTATTGATAAGTATAGACATGATTTCAATATAAACAATGCATGGCAGGCAATGTAAATCCCCTCGCACAAGACTACTTGGTGTGGGCAAACACGGACCTGGAGATTGATTGTGTTGGGGTTTAACGACACGTCAACCCTTGAGGGTCATTTTGTGTCGTCTCCCAGAGAAAGGGAGAAAAGAGATAGAAGAGAGAGTAGAGGAGATGAAAGAGAGGGACAGGGAAGAAAGAGGAACAGGAATGAAAGTGAAGAAACAGAAGAAATAAAAACATTCCCCCTCTACCCTTACCCACTACAAGGATAGCAGGCCTTGCCCAACTGTAAGCCAATATCAGTTGGATGCCCCGGTGATGTAAGATACACAGCACCTTCGCACCACCCGACCACCCCTCGGACCTGGAGAATATCATGACATATATGACCTCGACATTAAGGAACAGTATTGTAAGCATTCAGATTTTCAGGTTGGGAGGGATTAGATATCACATGATAGAAAATATTTCAGTCAAGTCAATCTTGACCTTGAGCCTAGGACCCTGAAAATCGAACTTGCTCGAGATATTATTATACCCACAAATGTGTGAAGATATATTAAAATCCACTGATAAATGCAGGGGTAGAGCGATGACAAATTTTTTTTTCCTAAAAATAGCCACAGTGTCTTTGATCTTGAGCCCAGCACCTTGAAAGTTGATCTTGCTCAAGATATTATAATAGTCAACATTTCTGTAAAGTTATATTAAAATCGATTGATAAATGTAGGCACAAGAGAAATGAAAAAGTTTTTCTAAAAATAGTCAAAATGCCCTTGACCTTGAGACCAGGACCCTGATAGTTGAACTTGCTCGAGATATCATATCCAACATTCATAAGTTATATTAAAATCCATCGATAAATGTAGGTGCTAGAGCAATGACAATTTTTTTTTTCTAAAAAAATAACCAATAAGCTTGACCAAAAGCCCAGGACCCTGAAAGTCAAACTTGCTCGAGATATTATCATACCCAACATTTGTGTGGTTATATTAAAATTCATCAATAAATGTAGGTGCTAGAGCCATGACAATAGGTGAATATACGTATGTACGTACATGTACTTATATATGGGACACACCCTATATCCCCTTGCCACCGTTGTGTGAGAGATAGCCACAGTGACCTTGACCTTGAGCCCAGGACCCTGAAAGTCAAACCTGCTTGAGATATTATCATACCAAACATTTGTATGGTCATATTAAAATCCATCAAAAAATGTAGGGGCTAGTGCGATGACAAAGGGTGAACATTGTACATACATATATAAACTTACACACAGGAGAAACCCTATATCCCCTTGCCACTTCATTGTGCGAGGGGATAATAACTGGATATATATTCAGCTGTCAGAATCTGGTTTGAAGATTGGTCAATTTTGAATTCAAATACCTCCATAAATTTCTATGCAACTTAATAATGGAGAGGACCACATAGGACCTATTTCTAGCCTTTCCCAAGAGCTCCCCCCCACCCCCCCCCCTCCCCCCCAAATAAAATGTGTGTAAATTAAGCATAAAATATGCACACATTATTTTGTTTCTATGTTATTTATAAGGCTACTGTTCCAAACAAAACACGGCGAGTACTGTGAAAACGGCAGACTATCAAGGATGTGTAGTGGATCCAATGCATATCCAGGTTGAGAACCTAATCAATTTTTAATACACAGTATCTGGTCAACCTCCTTTTTCAAACCTGTGTAACTTTTTTATTTCTTGATAGATTTTGATGATTTAAATGGCATTCTCTTTGTCTTGGGTTAATATTTTATAGCCTGTGTTTTTGGATTTGTGAAACTACTAATAAAAATGTCTGTCATTCCAACAGACACATATGAACAAACAGTGTACACTCTGATCACTGTTCAGAAAGAAGCAGTTTGATTAGTCAAAAGAGAAACTGCATAATATAATGCAAAACCCATTCAAACAAGAAAAGGTTTTTCATAGAAACTATGAACCGCCCGTCCTCCCCCCCCCCACCACCCCCCCCCCACCCCTCACCCCCCCTTGACTCTCCATCCACCAGAGATTTTGCAGTTCAGGTGCACTATTGCTTAAAGCAGACAGTTTTAGTCCAGCAGTGTATTTGAACATTAGGTCCAGTCAGCAACACCTATTCAGTTCATAACCTGGTCTGAATGATATTTCTAAGCAAATATGGTAAGAATTCTGGGCCTGTCTTAATCCTGGTTCATGAGATATCTTGCAGACAAGAAAGGGTCATGCCAATACCAACAGGATCTGTTACAAAAACTCCTTTGGTAGGAGGAACATTTCTAGTGATACTAACTGCATGTTACATTCTGAAAACCATTACAAAAACACACCTATTCAAATATATGGAAAATTTCACCTCTGAAAACTGAAAATTTTCAGATAAAAAAACTCTATCAATTTTTCATATTTCTGCTCAAAACATATATTGTGGTCATTAGAACTGCCTCATTGAGGCAGTACTAATGAGTACCCACAATCTATGTTTTGAGCAGAAATAAGAAAAATAATGTACACCCCTGTAAACCCCAGTTTTACTATATAAAAGATGGGTTTAAGGGGTCAGTATTTTTAGGCGTGTTTTCGTGATGTATGTGGCTACAAACCTTGCATTATTCAAGCGGATCTCACTAACTACAGTTTTACCAGCTACAACACTGCCAATAAGGTCTTGTTTAGAGTCTGTCCAATACAAAGTCTTCTTTCTGTTTCTCCTCTCCATTGACTTATAGACTGGTTCAATTACAATGAAGTTTGGGTGTCCAGAAAGAGAAACAACGGTAACACATTCTGTTCCATCTAAATGGCACTGCTGTATCTTTGAATTCTGGCCCCACTCTGTCAAATATAATAACCTGAAAAAGAATGAGTCATCAGAAAGTGTTCATTGGAGCACATGAGTCACAATGTCAGAAAATGTACCCGCCTTCAGACATGTAAGCTGTGGGAAGATTTAAATCAGCCTGCATGATCAGAATATTCACTGGGTGCATTTTGGATAGCCAATGATGCAGAATGTCTTCATGTGGACAGTGAAGACTCTGATCAGACTAAGCAGATGTTGGGACTAATTTAAGTCTTCATTGGATGCACATATGAAAAGATACATTTTCTCATGTGGCAGCTCATATATCAACATCATTTGTTGTCTGATCTGGGCCCAGTTGTTCAAAGCATCACGAACAAGCTCTTAACCCTTGTCCTGCTGAATAATTAAGATGCCACACCCACTTCTAATTTTTTAGCCAATGCCACACCCACTTCTAATTTTTTAGCCAATCAGATTACTTTATCCAAATTGTTGCAACAAATTCATATACTTAATGGCAAACAGTGCAGATCCAGATCAGTTGGCTTCTTCAGAAGCCTGGCTTCTTCAGAAGCCTGGCTTCTTCAGAAGCCAACTGATCTGGATCTATACTGTTTGCAAAGGCAGGGTATATCTGGGTTCAGTAGGACAAGGGTTAGTGACAAATTGTTAACTGTTGTAGCTAAGGTATTTTCAAATACACTGACACTTTTGCTGCAAAAATGTGAGTAGCTTTTGCAATGCAAAAGCTGCTCACATTTTTTCAGCAAAAATATCAATGTATCTGCCATATATCAAGATGGAAATTTTAAGATCATATTAGCTAACAACTTCATTACGTTTTGAACAACTGGGCCTAGATCATCAGTAGTTAATGATTCTGTCAACAGACAGCAAAAGCCTAATATACTGCACAGAACAGCAGACCTATCTGAACCTTCCATCTCCACATATACCACAAAGAACCATCTCTATGGTACTGCTTAAACTACCCGCTGGCATTATTTATATACAGAAAAAAGAAAAGAAAATGGAGCCAATGTAATGTTAACAAGAAATTTTTGTAAAACACTATGGTCCAACTATATGCTGGTCTATACAAAATGCCAAAGTTGGAAAGGGGCATAATGCTGAACATAATTTTGATCTGATTCTTTTCAAAAGTTAATCAAGTGATCTACTCATCATCCCCAATTAGCTTACCAAGTTACCAAGTTTCAAGGCCCTATCTGAAATAATTTTTGAGGTATCTTGCTTACAATAAAGTGTGACAAACCGACTGATGAACAAGCCCAAAGCAAAATATCGGTCCAATTTCTTCAAAGTTGGTGGCATAATTATCCCCTATCAGTTGAAGTTTCAACCTCAAATAATTTCAGAGGTATCTTGCTGACAAGTTTAAAATACCAAAATCTGCAAAGGGCCACAACTCTGGAAAAATAAAGTGATTTTTTTTTTAATTTAATCAGGTAATCTACTCATCATCCCCTATCAGCTGACCAAGATTTAATTCCCCTAGCTTAAATAGTTTTCAAGATATCTTGCTGCTAACAAATTTTAAAGAGCACACATTTTCAAAGGGACATAACTCCAGAAAAATAAAAATTTATAAGGTAATTAAAAAAAATAAAAAATAACCACTTAATCTACTCAACATCACCTATCAGCTGACCAAGTTTCAAGCTCCAAGCTCATATCTTGCTGACAAGATTTCATTCTGATTTTGTCAAAGGGGCATAGCTCTAGAAAGGGAGGCAACTCGGACAAGAAAAAAATACGAGTCAGCTTTTTTTCCGTGAGGAATTCATACATGAAATTTCAAAATACATTTATAGCATGCATAAGATTTCATTCAAAGTGTGCATCAAAATGTTTTTCCATGAGGAATCTATATATGAAATTTCAAAAAAAGCATGCACAGTTTTTGATGAATGGACAGATGGATGCACAACCCGAAACCAATATGCCCAATCAAGGTCTTAGAAGTAAAAATTATAAGAAGATTTTTTTTTAAAACTTTAACCAATTAATCTTCTCATCATCCCCTATCAGCTGACCAAGTTTCAAGCTCCAAGCTCTTATCTTGCTGAAAAGATTTCATTCTGATTTTGTCAAAGGAGCATAGCTCCAGAAAAGGGAGGCAGCTTGGACAAGAAAAAAAAATACAATGAATTATGAACAGTTTACATTATGAAAAGTCCATGACCTTGACTCAAGGTCATTCAGGGGGCTGGGCCTTGCACTAACAGGACTTTGAACTTCTAGCATCATTTCAAGTACAAAGTAAGTCCATCAAATCTTCGAAGGAAGGTTGGCGAGGATGCAGATGTCACTTCTAACACTGACACCAGTACCAAAGTGATGACAAATACACATCTCCTCCTGAACTTTGTGTACACAAGCTCGAAATATTTATGTACCATAATAACCCTAAGTATTGGGACTTTGTTTGTGTTGAAGTTTTACGACCCAGTCAACCCAATGGGGTCATGTCGAGCGCGGTCAGTTTACCTATTCACACATTTAGTGGGCAGGCTTAGTCCTCTAAGGGGTTAACCAGTATTGTGCACATTCTTTCGCCAGAAACTGACAACTGCCCTTCTTGAATCAGCGGAAGGGGTAAGTATTGGGACAGACAGGTTTTTGCAAACAGTGTTGACCCAGATCAGATGCTGCAGAAACCAGCATCTGATCAGGGTCTACAGTTTGCCATACATACAGCAGAATTTTTAAATGCTTTAAAAAGTGCATAATAGAGGTGCCAAATAGAGTAGTATACCCCCTCTTGGCTCTCCCCTCTCTCTTGTCTTCGGCACTCATGAGACTTTGAAGGGGTATCATGGCTGTACCACTTTTTCATAGCTGGAGATAGCCCTTAACTCTCTGGTTATGGGTCTAAAACATGCCATCTGAATGGCAAACAGTACAGACTGAACAAAATATAGTTTCACAAACAGTTTGGTATGTGTCTAAAACATGGCACTGGGTGAAAGACAAACAAAATATACCTTCACAAACAGTTTGGTATGGGTCCAAAACATGCTTCCTGAAGGACAAACAGATCCTAAAGAAAACGGTCCTTCAGAAACAGTTTTGTATGGCCAAATATTTAGGATAGACTCCGTATGCAAATCTAGAAAATACTTAATTACATCACGGTACAGAATTAATGCAAGCCAAACTGTTACAGCATCAATAAATTCATAGCTTCAGATAAGCTGGGCCCAGCTGTTCAAAGCTAACGATGTCGTTAGTTAACGATTCGTTAAAATTTACAATGAGTGATATGCAAATATGCTGAAATTTTTTGCTGAAAAAATGTGAGTAGCTTTTGCAGTACTCACATTTTTTCAGCAAAAAATATCAGAATATTGTATATTGAATCCGTTAAAACAGTTAACGAAATGACCCCTAACAAGCTCGTTTAGCTAACGACGCTTTGAACAACTGGGCCCTGGGTTTTTTTCAAAAAGCAATAAAAACGTGAAATGACAATACCCTGCCACTATCATGTGGTGGGCAGATAACTCTGTCAAAACCTGACAAAGTTTGCCTATTAGCAATGCCAAACCAGGTCTCCACAATATCAATGAACAACCAAGTTTGGTGAAAATCACTGATACAGACATATAGACAGGAACTAGACATGTGTCCAAGTACACAAATGGTCCTGCCCTTTGGACCCTAGCCCCATCCCAGGGTATGATGCCAATGTAAATGTCAATGTAAATCTGGTTACAAATGTGACATTTTTTTCTTGATTTTACGGCCCTTTCAAGAATATTTCACTTATATCAAGCCGATCGTTCATCAAAAGTGGGCGAAAACCGGAGAACCCGGGTAAAAACCACCTGACCATCCATAAGCAGAGCTTGGCTTTCCCACATGTAACCCAATCGAGGTTTGAACCACAGCGGTGAGAAATTTATGGATTAAGAGTCCACTCTCCTATCCTCTAGGCTATGGGGGCCCGCTTACGAATGCGACATATGCATGAACGGGCACAGATACATACAGACTTAGATCACGGTGAAAAACTATATGCCCCCGGCCTTCGGCAGGTGGGGGCATATAAAAAACATGTTGTGAGTACTCATTAGAAGCACCTCAGCAACACAGAGGTGCTTCTAATGAGTATCCACATGTGAATTCTCTAATCTGCAGCTAAGGCAAAATCCAGCCCTAATCTTGTTTTTTTATTATACCTTTGCTCACTGTCCACAGCTATTCCCCTGGGTTTGTGGAGCCCTTCCTTTATCAGTGCGGTACTCACAGAGCCATCCAGCTTTCCCACATATAAGAATCCCTGAAATAACAGAAACCCATCAGTCTGGCTACTCTGAGCCATCCAGCTTTTCCTACATACATATACACAATTTTGTTTGTTTGTGTCAGGTTTTGTGGCACATGGGGGAGAGAGAGGGAGAGAGAATGAGACAGACAAACAGGCAGAGAGAGAGACAGACAGACAGAGACACAGAGCCCCTGACCTATTTTACATTACTGCAAAGTATTATTCAAAAATATAGTAAGTTACTTTACCAATGATGTGCTTGTTAAAAATGTAACCCTACCAAGTAGCTGGTCCAGTAGAGGTTTTGTGCCCCAGCATCAACAGCCAAACCTTCCAGCTGCATCACTTCAGAGTAGAGATCTTTAATTGTCATATCACTGTCTCTGAAACAACAGCAACCAAGTTGTAGGCCCAGCTCTACATAAGACACTTTTTTTCACAACTCCAAGGTAACATATTGGGTACATATTAGAACTGTCTTGTCAAGGCAATTCTAACATGGGTACAGATTAGAATTGTCAAGGCAATTCTAAGAGGTATTGTCATAATATATAAAGGATCTTACATGAGTGGTCATTTAATATGAAATTTATGAAATGAGTTTGGGTAATTTTGGTATTTTGCGAGCCTTGGCAAGCAAAATACCGAAATTACCCAACAAGTTTCACAAATGTAAAATTCTGTTTATCGCATGGCCCTTCCGATGACAAAAAATGCACAAAATGTATTAAGGTAAGGGCTTTCCATAGCTATGCGGAACAACTCATTACCAAGGATTCAATAGTACTACGCAACAAAAATAGTTCGCATATTATTTGGTAAGTATAGAAAATAACTAGAAACAAGATAAATATGCCATTAATTACTTCGTTAAACTGTAGGAAATAATGATGATTTTTTTTTGAGCTAATAAATAGTTGATTTGAATAAATGCTTTCAAAAATAAATATTCCTTTCAACATCATTCAGCAAGTCAATACGTCACTGAGAATCAGCAGGGAAATCCCCCGAAGTCAGCCGTCATATTTAAAGGTCATTGACCTTGATCAATACAGTTTATACAGTGGATGATACACCCAAGTAAATGACAGATTTCAAGAATATAAAACATTTTAACTCTAGTTTGGATTTTAATTTGACATATTTATTGACTGTCGGAGTCATGATATCCTCCATTGCTTTTTTGAAGGTGAAATTTTTTTCATTGCCTGTTTGACGACATCGATATTGAAAGTGCCTCTAAATATGTTGCTGGAAAACATCAAATTTTTAACCATCATGAATATTTCTGGTAGCTGTGTTATTCACGTGTGATTGTATTATGTCTTCCCCTTCATCAGTCTGACATTTATCGTTCATCTCAAAATCATCTCAAAACTGAAGGCAGGAACTGTTTCAAAAGTAAAAGTTGTATCCGCGAACGTGGACACCATCTTGGCTGCTATTAATAAGCGGAGAAATACGAATATTAATGAGGGTAATTAGGCTAACCAATGGGAAGCCTTGCAGGTGTTATTACACATGTGGTTATTTGATTTTTATGACATGGGTTATTTCACTGAATAACTTGACGGTCATGTGATAAATATATATATATTATACGTTGTTTTCAATATGTTTGTCTGAAGATCAGCATTAGCTGTGAAAGCGCTCACAAAAAATTAAACAATAAAATTTACACTATTTTTCTGTTCATTATCTCTCATTTGATTTTTACTATATATATATATATAATATCATAATAACCCTAAGTATTGGGACAGACAGGCATTTGCAAACAGTGCAGACCCAGATCTGATCTAATCAAGGTCTACACTGTTTGCCATATATACAGCAATAGTTTAGACACATCAAGATGTAGTAGAATGGACTATTTCAAATTTTAGGACAAGTAAGGTAGTAGATAAGGTGTCCCGATACTAAGGTCAAGTACGGTAGTAAGAAAGATATTTATCTGGATGCTATTCTTATACTGAGGTCTTTCTTTCTTCATCTATGTACTGCCATACACCCCCACGGACATTCTAGGCAGATCCAGGTTTCAGGCTGAAGACCTACATGTAACCGTTTTGAATTACAGTAGGGTTCTTTAACCCGCACAGTAGGTGACGCATTTCTTTCTATTGTCAAAATACTAATTTATTACCTCCTTAACCAAAGACGTCTTTACGTCACCATAAAGTAGGTATTCAAGAGTTTCATTGGAAGTACATTTTGGCTCCGGCAGATAAGGCAGTAAACAATGTCATCATTGTTTGACAGCTCCATTATGTTAATACTCTTACGCAAGGTGGTACGAAAGCCTATGAACTACAACTCTTGATTGAAGAGAGGTCTGTGGTTAATGATCATACCTACCATCACCAGTCTGATGCGTATTTTACTCTGCCACCAAACCACAGAATAACAATTAGTATTTGTGAAAAAGTAAAATTGGGGCCATGTATTCCTAACTTAATCCTATAATTGCTGTAAAACTTTCAGCTATTGGAGGCTATTGGGTCTTAAATCCTGGGTCCAGTTGTTCAAAACTAACAATGTCATTAGTTAACGTATTGTTAAAAATTTTTATCATTAAATATGGCATATATGCTAATATTTTTGCTGAAAAAATGTGAGTAGCAGCTACTCACATTTTTTCATCAAAAATACCTATGAATTAGATATTGTACTTACTAGAACTGGTAACATCTTGACCACTAATGAGCTCCTTAAGCTAATGATGCTTTGAACACTGGGCCCTGGCACTTTAAGCTATGCCTAAGGCACATTGTCACGTGACACAGCTGATCATTCTTCCATTATGAAAACACACCTATTCAAATATACCGGGTACTGAAAATTTTACACCAAAACAGGAAAAATTTCAGATAAAAAATTCTGATATTTTTCATATTCCTGCTCAAAACACAGATTGTGGATACTCATTAGAACTGCCTTGGCAAGACGGTTCTTACCAGTACCCACAATCTATGGTTTTTTAGCAAAATAAGAAAAATAATGTATACCCCTGTAAACCCGAGTTTTACTATATAAAAGTGTGTTTTAAGGGGGTCAACAATATAAAGGCATGTTTTCGTGAAGTTCTTGATTAATTTGATAACAATTTGAGCAGTTATATTTTTTGAAAATAAATGTTCATCCTTCAAAAAAAAAAAGGTATGTACTAGCCTTGTCTTTAGAGATACTGATCTTATTGTAGTTTTCATTATATCATGGAAGATTATCCTGTTTTTGACTGGATCAAATGCCAGAGCATCAACATCTCTGGCCAGCAACAACTGGCTACTGCCTGTCATGTGACCAGTTGTCATGACAGCATTCAAGTACTGCACCTTTACAGCAAAGATTCCCAGAGGACCAGCAGCAATGAGCCTCAATGTTCCTTCTAGAAGTAGTTCTATAAAGAAAAGAAACTTTAGAAGATGTCTTTAATTCTGGCTATAATTACTAGCTGTATCTTGTCAGTTAAGCCTTTATAAAGGCTGTCATTTAAAAAGTTCTCTCGAAGATTTTATTTTGGTCAAGACAGAAACTTGGGTTTATTTTGTAAGATAAAGTGTCAAAAACTCAAACACAAAAATATTTTGTGAGATACAGTATAAAAATCAAAGGCAAAAGTACTGGCAATGAGAAAATTATATGCAGACAAAGGTTAACATAAAATCGTTTAGAAATACAAGAGAAAAAATTGGGCCTTCTGACTGACAAAATTTGAGATAAGATTTAGTTGGGGAGGACCATATCTCCAGCTTCAGCATATGCAAATGCATGGTGAAATTTTATCAGTAGTTCAAGAGATAGCTGACAAACAGCAAGTCTTCATGCCAGTGCCATTTTGGATCAATATCAACATCAAAGACCCCACTTCCCTTTGGATAGGGAGGACATATTCTTTGATATTTAAATTCTGTGTGCTAAAGGTTAGCAGGTTACCAGATTGGCCCCAAATATTTGGACAGTTTAATTCTTTATTATACTTGTCCTAAAACTTTAAAGTCCATTTGACAACATATTAATGTGCCTCAAAACTGCTAGAGGAGTGGTATTGTCAGTCAAGACTCTGATAAGACACTGTGTTCTGAGGAATCTGATCTTGATGTACACAGCTGACTCATGCTTTTCTCTCTGATCATTTAGGATAAATACAATGCCTTATTTACCATTTGTATTAGGACAGACCGGCCTGAGCATATAGTGTAGACCCAGATGAGATACTGCAGAATGCGGCATCTCATCAGGTCTACACTGTTTGCCAATCATAGAGAAACCTTTACACACAGCATTGGGTAGTAGATTGTACTTGTTCAAATTTTAGAACAAGTATGGTCAGGAGTTGAGGGGTCTGAATACTTTGAATAAATACAGTATATACCATTAGATATACATGAGCCAACCATACAAAAAGTTATCTTTAATGCTAGCATTCCACACAGACCACAAATCCCACGAATCTCCAAGAAATGACAAATTTAAGGATTTGTAGTTGAATCATAATCAGTTTGTGAAGTTCTTAACTGATTCATATATATTCGTTGTCATTTCTTAAAATTCTTCAGCAATCAGGAATTTGTGGCAAAAGTTTTGAGCTGTTCAAAACTTTTGCCACAAACTCCCAATTCCAAAAAATTGTAGTTAATTTGTAACAAACCTGTAGTGCATTCTTTGGCATCGTAACTGAATCGTAATTGATTCGTAGGCATTTGTAGATATTCTCAACGCATTCAGGGATTTGTGAATTGATGTCCAGGGGTGAGGGCCTTTTTATATCTATCTTGTGAGAAAATCCCATGAATTGTCAAGAATAGTCACAAATTCATTTTTATTTGTACCGGATTCGTACACACATTTGGTGTATTCTTAACTGATTTGTACTGATTCCTAACGTTTGTGTAGTATTCCAAATGGATTCTTGTAAATCATAGTGAATTCTTGACAATATTCATGCAATTCCAGCCATATTCGTACCACTATCGTATATCTGAATCATAGCTGAATCATAAAGCGTCACGAATTGGACCAGAAAATTTACAAAATTCCACAAATCCTCTCGAATCCTAAAATTTATCAATTCGTAGCAATTCATAAGATTCATGGTCTGTGTGGAATAGGGCCATAAGGCATACACCATAGCTCCAGATAAGAATATCAGGATAAACATTTTTCTTGTTTCTTGGCAAAAATGTATAGTGTAGGTACTCATTAGAAGTGCCTAACTGAGGTGCTCTGGCCCTGAGGTTATAAAACTTTTTCATGCTCAACTCAGCTGAGCATGAAATTGGTCCTGCTAATTAATAAATCTAAAATCACCAACAATTGCAAATTTTTGCTTGCAAAACATAGCTGAGCATGAAAATTTCTCTGCTAACAGTAGTTGGCATTTTCATATTTATTAGCAAAGAAAATTTCATGTTCAGCTGAGTTGAGTAAATTACCTGGGGGTCTGGAGCTATGAATTACACCAACAGCAAAGAGTCAGCTCAGCCATCACATCCATACAGTCTGATCAAGATCATCATTGTCCACCTGCAGAATGATTGGGTACTGTGAAAGAATTTGATGAACAACGAAAGTCCTGATCAGGATGCAGGGACATGCAACTGAGCTTTGATTTTACCAACTGCATATGCTCCAAAGGCATCTTTCCCTATGTCACAGTTCATATATTATCTACTTCAGTGGTCCATATTGTTTGTTTGTGTTGGGGTTTTACAGCGCAGTCAACCCAATGGGGTCATGTCGAGCGCGGTCAGTTTACCTAACCACATGTTTACTGGGCAGGCTTATAGTCCTCTAAGCGGTTAACCAGTATTGTGCACATTCTTTCACCAGAAACTGACAACTGCCCTTCTTGAATCAGCGGAAGGGAGAGAATGACCGTAGAAAATATTTCATGATCAATCTCCATGAAAGAATATTGCCGACCTCGGCGGGGGTTGAACCCGCGACCTGGTCTCCAATCGGACGCCGCATCCAACTGAGCCACCAAGGCCGGCTAATAGACATGACTGAACACAATCCTAAACTCAGACATTCTACCAACTGCCCTACAGAGCCTGGCATCTTTCTGTTGAAACAAGAAGTGTCCATAAGCAGTGCAAGATAATGACTACCTTCTTATAAATTATTTTAATTATTTAGCAAGATAAGAAACAGAAACCAAAATGTAACAGACTGATGGATGAACACATGGACAGAGGGAAACATGAAAACAGTATACCCCTGACAAACAGTTTGCTTGGGGTATAAAAATGTCTTTGCTTGTGTTGAGGTTTCACGGCCCAGTCAATCCACGGGGGTCATATCAAGCATGGTCAGTTTACCTAACCATATTTTTACTGAGCAGACTTAAGTCCTCTAAGCAGTTAACCAGTATTGTGCACATTCTTTTGCCAGAAACTGACAACTGCCCTTTTTGAATCAGCGGAAGGGCGAGAATGACAATAGAAAATATTTCAGGATCAATCTCCACAGGGGTTGGCATAAAAATGTCTTAGCTGATCTAGACAAGTTATTTTGGGTCCTTTATCAGCTAGACTGGAATACAAACCAGTATGATTTTCTGTTTTCAAACACGACTGTTGATCAGCCTGGAGATGATAACCTTCCTGACAGTCACAATGGAAGCTGCCATCTGCATTAATGCATAATTGTTGACATACTTTCTTTTCTTCTGCTGAACATTCGTCTATGTCTGAAACATTGTGACAAAATTTAACCCTCTAGTGGCGACTTTTGTTATCTGCTGATAACCTTTGCAAACAGTTTGGTCCCAGATCAAGCCTGACAAAATGTTGGGCCTGATCTGGATCCAAATAGTTTGACACTCTGATGGTATTCCTGAAAGATTTTTTTAAAAAGTTTACTTAAAAAAATCCACAGACAAGCAAAATTACCCAGCATGCAAACAGTTAAGTGGAATAGATAGATACACTCTCATATACATACCATATTTACCTTAAGTATTGGGACACCTTAGCTTCTTACCATATTTGTTCTAAAATTTAAAAAAATATATTTTCCTACCTGATGATTTGCCTAAAACAGTGCTGGATGAGCGGCAAACAGTGTAGACCTTGATCAGATGCTGCATTCTGCAACATCTGATATGGGTCTACACTGTTTGCTCTGGCCTGTCAGCCCCAATATTTAGGGGTTTTAAGGTAACTGTCAAAATTATTTTGTTCCTTCTGAAATTGCTGGGTCTACTCTAAAAGAAAAAAAGTTGCTTCCCTTGGGAGCAAATTCTTTTCATTTAAAGCATATATATAAGTAGCCTTTTTAAAAGGGAGGCAAAATCTTTCCTGTTAAAGTAGATACCTTTCAGAAGCTCTTCTTGTGCAGGAAAATAAACACATATATCTATTCACCTTATCAAAATCATATTTTGATTCTTTTATTACTCACAGATTAATAATCATACACTTAGGCCAGGTAAACTGTAGCAAATTCTTGCAATCTTAAAGCTCTAAAGACTATCTAACCCTGAGATCTAACCATTTCAAGTCATTTAATCCTTCTCATGCTGAATAAATAAAGATGCCACGCCCACTTTTATTTTTCAGCCAGTCAGATTACTTGATACAGGTTGTTTATACAAATTCACATACTTAATTACAAACAGTGCAGATCCAGATCAGTTGGCTTCTGAAGAAGCCAACTGATCTGGATCTACACTGTTTGCAAAGGCAGGGTATATGCGGGTTCAACAGGACAAGAGTTAAGACAATTTTAACAAACTCTGATAACACCAACATTTGAATGTGATCTACATGCACAGCTCAAGAAGAAAAGCATTTCTTTTCTTTCAACCAAAACTGTATTGGTATTTTTTTTACAAGATTTTTTTTTTTTTATCTGGATACCCCTCTTATTCGGAGCTATGCACATGACCAGTTTCCTAAAACACTAACCATCTTATCAGGATCTCTACTATTTGTACTGTACAAATAAAATTCTTTACAAAACAGATAAAAACCTGTAACAAACTTGCTTGTCCAGGTTGCAACATCATATGAGCTACATTCTAAAGTGAAACGTTATCGAGACATCAACAGCAATGGAACAGACCAGCCTGCACATCTGTGCAATATAATGGGGGCCTTTCCTGTCTGATAACAGAAAAAAAAGTGGACAATGTAGATTTTATCAACGGAGGATGCAACAGATTCTAAAAGAAATGACCCTTGAAAGCAATGAACACACACAAAAATGAAATCATCTGAAGCGTCAATGTTTTCTGTGCCAGATTGGCTAGTTCTGGCTAGTTAGGCCTCAGTGACCCTCATATAACTTTCCAAAATTCCCAGAATGGGCTCGCTGATCAAAAGGACCAGATAATATAAACCATACTATTGTGAAGTACAGTAAAGCCTTTAACATTTACCATGCCATGGGCAAATTCAGCAGATGACAAACTATATTTTTCTTACTTTTCCTAGAAAATAGGATCTGACACTTCATGCAAATTGTCTCAGATCCTATTTTCTAGTGACTATATTTTACTTATTTTTCCTGGAAAATAAATCTGACACTTCATGCAAATTGTCTCAGGAGACAATATGCATAAAGTGCCAGATCCTATATTCTAGGAAAAATTAGAAAAATATTTCAAAATAACATCTGCTGAAATTTTTACCCAGCATGCAAAGTGTTAAGAGACTGTGAGGATATGCAATACATAATTGCTAGGAAATATCTTTTCACTTGGTGGAACCATTTAATATGTTGATCAGTTGTTCTTTGTTAGTTTTGGGTTTGGGTTTTACGGCCCAGTCAACCCACTTGGATCATGTCGAGCATGGTCAGTCTACCTAACTACACTTTTTTCTGGGCAAGCTTAGTCCTCTAAGCGGCTGACCATTACTTGTGCACATTCTTTTGCCAGAAACTGACAACTGCCCTTCTTGAATCAGCGGAAGGGAGAGAATGACTGTAGAACATATTTCATGATCAATCTCTACAACAGAATGTTGCCAGACTTGGCAGGGATCAAAGCACTAGCTAGATCTCCAGTTGTACATGCATCCGACTGACCCATCGAGGCCGCCTGACCAGCTGTTCTTTCAATAACTTCAAAAACCTGTTTTATTCTACCCTTCCAACTTCATTATTGCTGGCAATGTATAAAAAAGATTCCATGTTTTTTGGACAAACAGGCCTCGAGGTTATAAAACTTTTTTCATGCTCAACTCAGCTGAGCATAAAATTTGTCCTGCTAATAAATCTCAAATTACTAACAATTGCAAATTCTTTCTTGCTAAATATAGCTGAGCATGAAAATTTCTCTGCTAATAAATATCAAAATGCCAACTATTGTTGGCATTTTCATATTTATTAGCAGAGAAAATTTCATGCTCAGCTGAGTTGAGCATGAAAAAAGTTTTATAACCTCGGACCTGGTCTGGGCAAACAGTGATGACTCAAAATCAGATATTGCAGATTGCAGCATATGAACAAGATCTACACAGTTTTATTTACCACTCATTTTTAGACACATCAAGAGGTAGTAAAATAAACTTGTTCCAGTTTTAGGATAAGTATGGTAAGGAGTTAAACCATTTTAGTCTAGAGATCCCCAAAAGTATAATTGGCAAACAGTGTAGACCCAGATCATATGCCGCATCCTGCGGCATCTGATCTGGGTCTCCACTGTATGCAAATAGTTTAACATTGATCATGAAATATTTTCTACGGTCATACTCTCCTGTGGTCAGTATGGCAATACTTGGGAATCTACATCAATCTGCACAAGCAGATGGTCTGGTCTAGCATAATTTATTTGTTTTAGACTTACCCAGACAAACTGTTCCATTGATCAAGTTATAACCAGGAGGACAAGAACAAGTACCACCAGATGGAGTTGGTATACAAAGGTGGCTACACTTGTGACTCTTACAGGCACTTACTGTGAAAGAAGCAGACAAGCAATAATATTTATTTTACTAGAAATGTGTAAAACTGTGCCCCCAACAACAGTAAATACACTTATTTCACTCTTAGACCATCCCTGGGACTGGCAGAAGCTGCTCTTCATCACTAAACATATATATAATACAATGTATATATATACATTTTTACAATCTTAAACCTCTCTTTTATTTAGTAAAACTGGGATTTACAGGGGTACATTTTTTTTCTTATTTCTGCTCAAAAACATAGATTGTGGGTACTCTTTAGAACCGCCTTGGTCAGGCAGTTCTAACGAGTACACACAGTCTATGTTCTGAGCCAAAATATGAAAAATACCAGAATTTTTACCTGAAAACTTTCATTTTTTGGTGGTGAAATTTTCAACAGATTTGAAAAGGCGTGTTTTCATAATGTAACAATGGAGTGGTCTTAATTTTGAGTGATCTTAACAGCTGAAATTTACTGTATATGCTTGTCCCTACAAAATGCCAAACCTAAAAAGGGGCATATCTCTCATCAAAGGGGTCAGCTAATTTTCCATAAGGAACCATGTATGAAATTTCAAGATCCTAGTATATACCCATCATCAGTTAAGAGACCTACCAAAAAGTGTGATGACAAACAAACAGATGAATGGACAAAGCAAAAGTAATATGCCTCCCTCAACTGTTTCAAAGTTAAGTGCATAAAAATAGTAAATCACAGTGACTGTGACTTTCACTAATTAATGTGATGATGTCAGATTCCAAGTATTAACCCTTCAGCAATCTGGACCCAGTTGTTCAAAACTTAATGAAGTTGTAGGCTAACATGACGTTAAAATGAAGTT
Organism: Anodontia alba; assembly: GCA_964016985.1. Taxonomy (NCBI): domain Eukaryota; kingdom Metazoa; phylum Mollusca; class Bivalvia; order Lucinida; family Lucinidae; genus Anodontia; species Anodontia alba. The sequence goes on along the minus strand of OZ024821.1, from coordinate 106,217,270 downwards.
TTTTAAAAGTAAAACATATTTTAACGAGTAATACTTAACCTATAGATAATGTGCTATTCTCTTCTGTTTTCACACCTTCCACAGAAAAAAACGACCTTTCAGTCGTTAATTAAAGTTTTAAACCAGAAGGTCCCTTAAGCAGTTACCTGTGTGACGTAACTCTTCCCGCTCAATTGATCACGTGTCAGTTTCTTTTATGTGTAAAACAATAGACACAATTAGGAGAGATAAGCGAGGGTGGGCGGAGGGAGATAATTGATTATCTATAGGTTAAGTATTACTCGTTAAAATATGTTTTACTTTTAAAAAACTTTTTTTTTAACTTCATAATACATTAACCTATAGATAATGTGCTAGAATTTGCAGAATAGGAGGGAGGTGCTCTCCTAATTCTAACACCAATAATATCTCACCACTTCTGGTTAAAGACTCAAGAAACTCTAAGGAATCAGATACATTCTTATTCTATATTTAATAGAAAGAATGATTTAGATTCACAAAATAGCATATCTTTAAGGTGTTATGATCTAACAACCTTATATATAATAGTAGACTCTAGAGGAAGCCAGTTCTTAAGTCTCAGAGACCTAACATTGCCCCCCCCCCCCCCCCTTTTTTTTTCTTTTTGGGAAACAACAATTGGCTTCAAAAAGAAAAGGGAGTCATTGAGACATAACAAATATTCCATCGCAAAGTAAGCTAGGAATATAGAAATAATATTTTCAAAACAAAATTTGTAAAACAAAAAGCCAAGACCATACACTGTAAGTAGTCTATCTAGGGTCTTGAATAAATAAGGAAAAGTCTACTCGGTGGAGTTTCCTATAGATAACTGACATATGTAGATATTTTGGATAAAATTCTAGATATGTGAAGCTATCTAATTGTAATAGTCTAAGTTGTTAATTGGAGCAATAGGACAGTTTCCGATGAACAGACATAGACTTAAAATAACCATAATGTTGTATAATTATTCCCCTTTGATCAAATTAAAGAAGGGGAGATAATAAAAGTAGATGGAGTTAACTTAACTATAACTCAGTTATCCATCAGAAGAAAAAAGGTACAGACAAACATAATGGTTAAAACTATTGCTAGACTAATTGTAATATGAATTTTTAGTCAAGCAATAAAATAATACAGAGTTTGCATAAAACTGCTGGGAAGAAAAAACAACCTAAACCATTGATAATTAGTTTTGTCACAGACATATAAAAGCGTTTGATGTCCTGACAAAATAATAAAGAAGAAACTGTCAACATCATAACTTAGAGTTTGACAGACAATAAGAGAGATAAGAATAAGGTTGATCGCAGCTAACTGTAAGACGGTCATAGTTTGGCTAAATCTTACAGTATTGATAAGATTAAGCAATAATAAATAAGCTGGATAGAATCTTTCTATACCAGAAGATTGTCATGAAAAGTACTCCTGAGTAAATAATCATGGAAATCAAGAAAAGTTAAAAAGTCCACTTTGTAATAACGAATCAAAATGTTCATAAAAAGAGAAGGACTCAGAGAAAAAGTAATAGTGTGATAATCTCTGAAGAACAATTATACAATAGTACTGATTAATAATCTCTAAAACACTTAATTTATAAGTTAAGAGATAGTATTACTATTCTATACGCATATTTAAGAATAGTAAGAAATATATGAATACTAAATTAAAATTATACTACGGAACAAATTCCTGCTATAAATAAAAAGTTAAGCGTAACTATTTATTAAGCAAGGAATTATTAAACATATAACTCGCTATAAAATTACTGCCCAGAATTTCATAGATAAATATTCAATCAAATTTTTAGAATTGAATATTAATAGAATAAAATCTATGTCTGCATAATTGGTAATTCCTGAAATATCAAATTACGTACTCTCAAATGAATTCAGGAAGAAAATATATATACATATATACATATATATATATATATATATATATACTCTCGAGATCTATACGTAAACCATAGAGAGTAATAAAATAATATTATTACCACGATCCCTGACGGAAGGGTAAAAAACATGTATAAATATGAAAGAGATAATAATTAATTTAACGTCATACAGGTTTAAGATAAAATTTGTTTAATCTTTAACCAATATGCAGCAACAGTGACTCGATATTCTGTATTCGTAAGTAGAAAAGAGTACTTAGTCATTAGAATTTTGTATGACTGAAATAGAGATAATGGGATCTAAATGGATGTATCTCCATGAGATAGAATCGAAGGATAATATCCATTCTAAAAACTAGGGCTTGTTTTAGGCTTAGTTTAACAAGCGTAGAATTGAATTATTTCCAAGTATTCATGAAGTCGTTATGCTCTGAATACTGAGAAAAACTGTTAAAATATTGTTTAGGAAATAAAAAAGTGACTGGTCCATAATGACAGCTAGATTTAAACCTGGAATGTAGCGAGAAGGTCAATCTAACTAAAAAGTAAGTTGAGAAAGATAAATAATGAAGATAGATATATAAATATCGGTATAATATATTATCTCCAACTTTTATCAAGTAGTCTGAATGTTTAAACTTTCAGTATGTTCGAAAACATATCACAAAAGTAAGATCTGACCAAGAATGAAGGTGCAGCACTTACTACGTTGTGAAGTTTATATAAACATATTCTATATTATAAATTGAAGCAGTGCATTTCAAAATCATCGTAACGTCTTGAAATGACTTATTGTGTGGAAAAAAAATAAATATCCAGTTTCAGAAAAGATATTTATCTATATATATATATAGACCATTTTTGATGTGGACTGGAAATCAAGATATTAATCTTTGCATTATTTGCAAACTGAACTTGAACTCTTAGCGAGAATTACTATGATCCCTTTAACGAATGTAAACATAAAGAAGGGGTAAAGAGATAATTAAGTGTATCTTAATTCTTTACCGGCTCGTAATTAAGGATGTTTTCCCTTTTGTCTAAGTCTAGACTGTACTTTGATTAATATGAATATAATAATTTCTGCTATTATGAGGTAAACTCTCGTTAATTAACCTCTAAGCATATATTAAAAATATATATCAACATAATCTAGAGCTTCAGTAAGTTTAGAGGAAGGAAATGATTGACTTTGGCAGTTTCTGAATAGTTACAAAGTCAATAAAAAAAATCAAAAGGCAAGTATTGTATATAATATCTAATTTAGGCAATAATAATCTGTCACATACTGAATAATTAATGCCTTTACTAAATATGTATCCATTGTCAATACCAAAGGTGCGAGAAAAATTTTGATTGACATGGACTCTAGTTATAAATAAAATATTAGAGGTATAGAGCTAGTCGAAGCAAAACTATTCCTCAATAAGATAAAGTAGACCTATAATATACGAGGATTAATTGGGTCTAGTAATTATAAGTTTTAAACCTTCCAAAATAATTTCTAATTATAATCATCATACAAGAATTCCGCGGAAGGCGTCATCGCACCTGCTGGCGCAAAAGTCACAGGAGCCTCAATCAGAATGTGGTTATTAAATAAATTTATTTCATTCTTAGCAGTGCTTACTTGGAAAACTGGGTTGAAAAAAATGTAGACAAAGTGCCTAGTGGGGCACATATATTCCAGGCCAGTCCCATTCCCTCTAATGGCTATATCTTCAGCACTGACTTTTCGTATCATACAGCCCAATGATAATGGAACGTTGATGTAAAATGTGTAAAAGTCACTGGAGCATGAAATATAGGTCAAGGTCACGGGTCAAGGTACCTGCTAATTCAGTACATCAAGGAGAAGCACAATGCAAGGTATGGTGGTTGTAGGCCTTATAGTTGAGGAGTTATCAAACATCAACGTAATATGTGTCAAATATAGGTCAAGGTCACTGGGTCAAGGTACCTGTCAAGCCAGGGCAATGAGGTGAAGCACTATGCAAGGTTTAGTGGTTGTAGGTCTTATATTTGAGGAGATACCGAACATCAATATAAAATGTGTCAAAGTCACTGGAGTGCACAATATAGGTCAAGGTCACCAGGTCAAGGTACCTGTCGAGTCAGTACATCGAGAAGAAGTGCTATATAAGGTTTGGTGGTTGAAGGCCTTACAGTTGAGGACATATGGAAGGGTGACCTAAAAGGTGTAAAAGTCAATGGAGCGTGAAATATAGGTCAAGGTCACCCAGTCAAGGTACCTGCAGAGTCCGTACATTGAGGAGAAGCACTATGCAAGGTTTGATGGTTGTAGGCCTTATAGTTGAGGAGATATTGATCGTTGACGTAAAATGTGTAAAAGGCACTGGAGCTCAAAATATAGGTCAAGGTCACCGGGTCAAGATACCTGCCAAGTCCGTACATATAGGAGAAGCACTATGCAAGGTTTGGTGGCTAGAGGTCTTACACTTGAGGAGATCTGGAATGTTGATGTAAATTATGTCAAAGTCACTGCAGCCAAAATATAGGTCAAGGTCACCAGGTCAAGGTATCTGCTAAGTCAGTACATTGAGGAGAAGCACTTTGCAAGGTTTGATGGTTGTAGGCCTTAATAGTTGAGGAGATATCGAATGTCGACACAAAATATGTCAAAGTCACTGGAACGCAAAATATAGGTCAAGGTCACCGGGTCAAGGTACCTGCCAAGTCTGTACATCTAGAAGAAGCACTATGCAAGGTTTGGTAGTTGTATGCCTTATAGTTGAGAAGATCTGGAATGTCAATGTAAATTGTGCCAAAGTCAATGGAGCGCAAAATATAGGTCAAGGTCACTGGGTCAACATATCTGCCAAGTCAGGAGGTCAGGGAGATGTGTCATGCAAGGAATGATGGTTGTTGTAGAATTGTAGTTGATTAGAATACTAACTTTGACGTAAATGTCCAACTTCGACATAACAGAACTGTTAAGAGACAGACGGACGGACGAACGGACAGACAAATGGAAAAGCGGGCACCTATGTCGCAAAGTCAGGAGGTCAGGGAGATATTTCATACAAGGTTTGATGGTTGTTTAGTCTTGTAGTTGATTAGAATACTAACTTTGACATAAATGTCGAACTTCGACATAACAGAACTGTTAAGAGACGGACAGACAAACAGACAGACGAATGGAAAAGTGGGCACCTGTGTCGCAAAGTCGGGAGGTCAGGGAGATGTTTCATGCAAGGTTTGATGGTTGTTTAGTCTTGTAATTTATTAAAATACTAACTTTGACATAAATGTCGAACTTCGACATAAATGTTGACAGACGGACGGACGAATGGACAGACATACGGAAAAGCGGACGCCTATGTTGCAAAGTCAGGAGGTCAGGGAGATGTTTCATGCAAAGTTTGATGGTTGTTTAGTCTTGTAGTTGATTAGAATACTAACTTTGACATAAATGTCGAACGTCGACATAAATGTTGACAGACGGACTGACGGACGGACGGACGGACGGACTGACGGACGGACGGACAGAAAATCGGACGCCTATATCGCACCCTGCTACAAGCAGGTGCGATAAAAATTATTATTCCAAGATGAAGAATCTTCGGCGTAATAGATTCTTACTGAGGCAAAATTATCTGGTATATTGCTATCGTAGTCTTAAATGATCCAGAAGAAAAAATAAAACAGGCAAAGTAAAGAACGTATCGAATTATATCTATGCCTAAATATAAGATTTTCTTCTTATTTATTATTTTATAGTAGAGTTTAGACAGAGCACGACTGACCTAGACTCTTATATAATCAATCAAAAGATAGTATAAAATAGAATAATAGCTTAACGGATCAACTATTTTCCATGTAGAAAGGCAAAAGGAAAATATGTACCTCAACTAGAATTTTAAATCGTAGTAATCTAGAGAGGTAGCGAATAAATAAATAAACTGTTAATTTATTTATCTGAATCGTGTAAATTTCCGATACCTTATGAATGAAAAATTAATAGAAAGTAGAAAAGATCGATTGCTACTTTCTTGTCAATTTACTCCTTAGATTACATGCTGATTACAAATCAGAGCATGTAGAAGAAGAACAGGGGAGGAAAGAAGAAAGATTTTTAGATTTTTTGTATATTTTTCTTCTTATAAATAACGATAGTTTTATAGTTCACCTTTGCCTTAGAGCCGAATAAGGTGAATATGTAAGAAGTTAATCTCTTTGTAGCGAATAAAAGAGATATAATTATAGGTGGAAGTATCTTCTACACTTAGTGAATGAATTGCGAATTTGATCGTAACCGATAATTCTTAATTCATTTTCAAGAATAAATATATATATAGGATTTAAGTCTAGTTTAAAAGTGACTGGACAGAATTCAACAATATAAGTGGCTACTAGGTATTAGAACCCATCTCTGTCATTCAATAGCCTATAACCCAATACTATACATGTCTATGGTGCTTCATAAATAAAAATATGTTGAGCGAGTACTAGTGACTACTACTCGGTCACTAGTAATCCGACACAATGATGTGACACTAGTCTACGAAACTACTGCCCGGTGGAATTTCGTTAGAATGACCTGGCACTACTCTACGAAGTGCCTCCCGGTGAAATTTTCATTAGAGCCGGAAGTTAACCGCTTTCTAGCGAATGAAAGAGATAAAACATAATTTGAATGACCTGGCACTAGTCTACGAACTGCTGCCCGGTAAAAATTTTGTTATAGTCGGAAGTTTAACTCTTTCTAGCAGATGAAAGAGATAAAACATGTTAATTTAAAATATTAATGGAATTACACTCCTATAATAAGTCAATGGAATGTTAAAGATTCTAATCTGATTCGGGAAAGACTGTACAGAATTTTATGTATAAAAAGTTACTATGTATTTCACTTAATGACCTATATCCATTGACTTAAATGTGAATGGAGCTCTATGAACGATAATAGATTGTTCGGGAATTAGTGCTCACTATTTTGACACTAGTTACCTGACATAATGACCGGACACTAGTATTCGTAACTGTTGCCCGGTAAAGTTACAAGTAATTTGACAAATTGATTGGATAGTAGTATTCGTAATTCTAGTCCGATGAAAAAAGGAGATTATATATGAAAACTGACCAGATACAAGTATTCAAAACTTTTTCCCGGTGATAATTAATTATTAGGCAAAATTGACCAGACACTTTCTGTAAAAGTTTGCCTGGTGAAAAATCAGAAATAATATAATAATATGACCGGGTATAAATATCAGAAATATTACTGATACTTTGCCCGGTGAAAAATTTTAATAATTAGACATAATGACCGGAAGTTAGTATACGTGACTATTTTGTCCGGTGAAATATGTCAAAAAAAAACTAAGTCTTTCTAGAAAATAATTAAATTATTGACTGGAGACTAGTTGACTGGTGCCTGGTTGACCGGTGACTGGTTGACTGGTGACTGGTTGACTGGTGACTGGTTGACTGATGACTGGTTGACTGGCACCTGGTTGACTGGTGACTGGTGAAGCTGATTGACTGGTGCCTGATTGACTGGTGACTGGCTGACCGGTGACTGGTGGACTTAGACTTTATCGGATACTAAGTACCCAAAGATGCCACCTTGATGGGTCTTACCCCGGCAGTATAGCCATATGGGGTGGGTCTCCCATCAGTAAAGAATTGTCTTATAACCCATCAAGGGTTGACAAGTTCTTTACAATCAACTTCTCCACCATGAGAATCTTTAGCCAACTGAAGATCTCTGCAAATAAAAGTCCAGGAAAAACATATCGTAAATGCTGAATAACCTGGAACGAAAAGAACAAAAATATTCTGCATATATAAACACGACTATCGAACCGATCGCGCACGAGCGTTGTGCCGAAAAGCGAGAGTCGCGAAAACGCATGTCGAAAAAAGACCAGTCAAAAAATACGTGAAATCGAAAATTGAAAATTTTAAATAATAACATAGAAAGTGAAAGGAGTGATAAATAAACAAAAGAAACACAAGGATACAGAAATTCATCCGTGAGGAAAGAAATAATCCAAATTTCTATCACAGGCAAATAATCGTTGTTGAATTTCTTTGTCCATAGAAAAGAAACTGACACGTGATCAAGTGAGCGGGAAGAGTTACGTCACACAGGTAACTGCCTAAGGGACCTTCTGGTTTAAGACTTTAATTAACGACTGAAAGGTCGTTTTTTCTGTGGAAGGTGTGAAAACAGAAGAGAATAGCACATTATCTATATGTTAATGTATTATGAAGTTAAAATCTTTATCTTAAAATATGACAAACTTTATACATGGACAGTTTTTGCAAAAATATCAATGTATTTGAAAATACCTAAGCTAAAACAGTTAATGAGTTTGTCATTAATGAGCTCATTAAGCTAATGATGCTTTGAACAACTGGGCCCTGGTGTTTACTCTATAAATCTTACCCCATAATCAATGCATTAAGACACACTTTTAAACCCATTGTAGTCTGGAGACTCCTAAAAGGGTAATTGGCAAACAGTGCAGACCCAGATCAGATGCTGCAGAATGCAGCCTCTGATCAGGGTCTCCACTGTTTGCAAATAGTTTAGCTATTTTTCTCTGGGAATATCTAAATATCATATCCCTTATACCTAAATTTGAAATTGACCTCTTCCAACAATATATAAAGTGTGGGGGAGTCTATTCAGTCTATAATGGGTTAATAGACATGACTGAGCACATATCTGCACTCAGACATTCTACCAACTGCGCTACAGAGCCTGGCATCTTTCTGTTGAAACAAGAAGTGTCCATAAGCAGTGCAAGGTAATGACAATATCTAAAACAAAGTTGGTCACAGAGATCTAATAGTAACTGGTCTGACACAGAGAACCGGTTTCATGTGATAGTTTTAAACTTCAATTATGGCCTTTAGGGTATCTGGTATCTGATATATGAAGGAAATGCAATTACTGAAAACAAGGCGGTTATGTGGCTAAAGTTGGATTTGAAATATGAAGGTAATGCAATTACTCAAAACAAGGAGGTTAACCTTTCTCTTGCTAATCACGTCATGCCCTGTCTTAGCAAACAGTGTAGATCCAGATTAGTTGGCTTCTGAAGAAGCAAACTGATCTGGATCTGCACTGTTTGTGATTATGAATTTCTATCAAAAACTTGGATCAAGTAATCTGACTGGCTGGAAATTAGAAGTGGGTGTGGCATCTTATTCAGCATGAGAAGGGTTAAGTGGCCAAACTGGGATTTGAACTTGCAAACCCTGGATCAGCAGTCAGATGCACTATCAGCTGCACTATGGAACTGGGCTTAATACACTAGGGGTTGTATAAAAATAGAGTTTCAAAGGATAGTTCAATATTAACCCATTGTAGACTGAATAGACTCTCCCACACTATACACTGGAAGAGTCCAATTTCAATTTTAGGTATGTCTGGCTATGAGATTTACATATTCCTAGAGAAAAAATGGCTAAACTATTTGCAAACAGTGGAGACCCTGATCAGATGCCACATCCTGTGGCATCTGATCTAGGTCTGCAATGTTTGCCAATTACCCTTTTAAATTAAGATGCCATGCCCACTTCTAACTTTCAGCCAATCAGATTGCTTGACCAGATTGTTGCTATAAATTTACATACTTAATGGCAAACAGTGCAGATCCAGTTCAGTTGGCTTCTTCAGAAGCCAACTGATCCAGATCTTACACTGTTTGCAAAGGCAGGGTATATCTGGGTTCAGTATGACAATGGTTAAGCAGATTGATACAGCAAAAAGGTATATAGAAATAGTGTGGCCTCCACAAGCTCAGATTAAAGACCGAGGTAAAGATAACCATGCAGTGAAATGATTTTAGAACACATAATTCAGTCATAGCTACAGATAAGTGGGGGTATCCACATAATATTTTTCTTATTTCTCCACGAAAACATATGTTGTGGGTACTCATTAGAAGCGCCTTGGTGAGGCGCTTCTAATGAGTACCACAACATAAGTTTTCGTGGAGAAATAAGAAAGATATCAGCATTTTTCAGATGAAAAAAAAGTGCCTTATCTGTTGCTATGAATTCTACTTATCATGCAGGTCATTTCCATCAAGTTTTATGAAAATCTGACAACAACTGAAGAAGTTGTTTGTGTCGTAAACTCAGACAAAGGGACTAAAGTGCCAAGGACAGATAAAACTGCAGTGAATGCTTCAATGGCAAACAGTAACTTTAAATAACATACTGATTACTTTAGACAAGTTCCATATGGTATTCAAACAAAACAGCTGTAGAAACAGTTGACATCACAATGCAGGACAGATTTACTAAAGTGTCAAGGGCAGATAACCTTGCAGTGCCATAGTTTTAATGTCACATATTGTTACTCCATGCTGATCATTTCTGTGAAATTTTATAAAAATGTCACAGAAACTCTAGAAGTACCTTATTTACTCTAAATATTGGGACACCATAACTTCTTACCATACTTGTTCTAAATTTTGACCAAATCTGTTTAACAACCTGTTGATGTGTTTAAAAATTTGCTGGTTAAGTAGCAAACAGTGTAGACCCTGATCAGATGCTGCATTCGGTGGCATCTGATCTCCTGCTCAAGGCTTTTTTTTTTTTTTTTTTATTTGTGTTTTACGGCCCTTTCAAGAATATTTCACTTATATCAAGCCAGTCATTCATCAAAGGTGGGCAAAAACCGAAGAACTCTGGGGAAAACCACCTGACCATCTGTAAGCAGAACTTGGCTTTCCCACATGTGACCCAAGTGAGGCTCAAACCACAGTGGTGAGAAAACTAATCTGCTCAAGGCGTTAAGGTGTCCCAATATTCCATAATTACAGTACCCCTTTTCAAGCTTGGTATGCAGGAGTATACTAACAACTGACCTGAAGCCATAGCTCCAAATAGGAATGCTATCAGGTAAATAGTTCTCTTATTTCTCCACAAACCAGGGGACCACAGATCCTGTAGTTCACCTGAGACTATTTGTTCTGGGCAAGCTTATGGTAACATTTTTAAAGAATGAAACATATGGGTATGGTAGCTGGTACAGTTTGAACAACAGCTGTCACAAGACACCACAGCTTGCTTGAATTGCACTTTGCCAATAAAATAAAACAAGAATTCAGCGGGAGTCAATGTCACACCTGCATTGGGCAAAGTCATATGAGTTTAATACATAAGGAAGTACTGTAAGTAACATACTTCAAACTTCGGGTCATACTGACTCATAATTGGAAAGTATGATGTTTATATATGAAACACCTGTCAAGATATAAGGCAAAATCAATGAACCATGAAATATATGTCACTGTGACCTACATTTACTTTGAAGTCAACATTTGGGTCCTATAGTACTGACTCATAATCTGAAAGTTTGTTTGTGTTGAAGTTTTAAGGCCCAGTCAACCCAATGGGGTCATGTCGAGCGTGGTCAGTTTATCTAACCACACGTTTACTGGGCAGGCTTAGTCCTCTAAGCAGTTAACCAGTATTGTGCACATTCTTTCGCCAGAAACTGACAACTGCCCTTCCTGAATCAGCGGAAGGGAGAGAATGACCGTAGAAAATATTTCATGATCAATCTCCATGAAAGAATGTTGCCGACTTTGGCGGGGGTTGAACCCGCGACCTCCTGGTCTCCAGTCGGACTGCGCATCCAACTGAGCCACCGAGGCCAGCTAATCTGAAAGTATGATGTTTCATGTCACAACAATATTGTTGTGCAAGTTTGGTCAAAATCCATCCATTCCTTCTTGAGATAGGATGCAGACAAGCCATTTTCCAACAATCTCTCCTGTGACCATGAAAATGGGGTCAAGATTACCAAAATCTAATCAGTTCTTTTCCATGTCTCAGCAATATAGATGTACAAGTTTGGTAAAAATTCATCCATTCATTCAGGAGATAGGGTGCAGACAAGCCATTTTCCAACCATCTAAGCCATCATGTGACCTTGAAAATGGGGTCAAGGTCACCAAAATCTAATCAGTTCTTTTACATGTCCCAGCAATCTAGATGTGCAGATATGGTCAAAATCCATTTGTTCCTTCAGGAGAAAAGGTGCAGACAAGCAATTTTCCGACCTTTTCCAACAATCTAAGCCCTCGTGTGACCTTGAAAATGGGGTCAAGGTCATCAAAATCTAATCAGCATTTTTCCCCCACCGAATGATAAATTTGTATAAGTTTGGCCAAAATACATTCATTCATTAAGGAGATAGAGTGCAGACAAGAGGCTACGCCGACAAGTGCGCCGACAACTGGCCCCCCCCCCATGGCAGTGATTTTTTTACCTGCGAGTTCCACTTCATATACTCACAATCTTGTCTCTGGGACTCACAAAATTTATACATGTGAGTCCCAAAACTCACAAAATACAATAGAAAACAGCTTGTAAAATGTAAAGGACTCTTGATTTTATCCTAGGACTCACTAAATATCAAAATCATGTGAGTCCCTTGGACTCAGTAGAACCAAAAGGTAAATAAATCACTGCTATGGTGGGGGGGACATAAATGGCCCAGTGGTTTCAGAGGAGAAGATGTTTGAAAATGTTAACAGACGGATGACAGACAAACAACAGAAGCCTGCCATTATACTATAAACTCATCACTGATCTATCAAGCCAAAGGTTCAGGTGAGCTTAAACTATATGACATGTATCTGTGGGATATTTCTAATGAGTGCCCACAATGTATGTTTTAGACTGGTTCTAGTCTCTAGAGACTAAATATTTCTCTAATAATCCTGTTTGATAATCCACTAAACTAAAACCAAAAAATATTACAACTATAAAGGTAGTCGTGATATTACTTTGGTTTTATTTCAGTGGATTATTAAACAGATTATAAGAAAAAAATATTTAGTCACTAGAGACTGGAGCCAGTCTATGTATGTTTTTGTGGAGAAATAAGAGAATTATCAATATATTTTTATTGAAAAATGCACCTTCTGCGGAGCTATGTGTCAGAAGCCCTGAATAAGTGACTTACCGCATGCATCTCCTTCATCAGAACCATCTAAACAATGTTGAACCGAGTCACATAGGCCAGATATAGAAATACACTGGTCCTCATTTCGACACAAAAATCCATCCTTTTTATCTTGACAATACTTCACAGCATCTGTAAAAGAATGTTGGCATGGGTGTTTTGTTTTTGCTTTATTTTTTAGTTTCTTTCAAATCAGCAAAAAGTTTGATCTGATTCCATGATTCTATTAGAAGGCATCTATCTTCTCCCTTTCTGTGCTTTCTTCTAAAATAATTTGCCTAAAATGGCCAAGAATTGATCCGGCTGATGCAATTTCCATATAATAATTTTTTTTTAAATTTTTTCACCGGAAAATATTTTTTGCTTTTCTCAACTGCATGATTGTTAATTATTGATGTTTCACAACAATACTGTGAAAATATCAGGACCCAGTTGTTCAAAGCGTCGTTAGCTTAACGAGTTCGTTAAGGGTCATTTCGTTAACTGTTTTAGCGGATTCAATACACAATATTCTGATATTTTTTGCTGAAAAAATGTGAGTAGCTTTTGCACTGCAAAAGCTACTCACATTTTTTCAGCAAAAAAATTCAGCATATTTGCGTATCACTAGATGTAAATTTTAACGAATCGTTAACTAAGGATGTCGTAAGCTTTGAACAACTGGGCCCAAAACTTGTTGAAACCACTCATTTAGCAGTTTTCAGACACACCAACAGGTTGTAAAATGGACATTTAAATTTTAGGACAAGTCTCAATATTTTGTGTAAATACTGTATCAATAGCTCCAGCTCCACAAAAACATATACGTTGTGGGTACTTTTGATTGATTGTGTTAAGGTTTAACGACACTTCATTTACCCTTGTGGGTCATTTTGTGTCATCTCCCAGAGAAAGGGAGAAAAGAGATAGGAGATGGTAGAGGAGACAAAAGTGAGGGACAGGGAAGAAAGAGGAACAGGAACGAAAAGGAAAAAAACCAAAGAAATAAAAACATTCCCCTCCACCCTTTCCTGCTACAAGGATAGCAAGCCTTGCCCAACTGTAAGCCAATATCAGTTGGATGTCCCGGTGACATAAGATACACGACACCTTCTCCACACCCGACCCCCTCCCACCACATTGTGGGTACTCATTAGAAGTACCTCAGTGAGGCACTTCTAATGAATACCACAACACATATGTTTTTCTGGAGGAATAAGAACATTGTATCATCTTTTAGTGGAAAAAGTGCCTTATCTCAAGCTATGCTTTTCTAGAGTTATTACCTATTTCATCACTTCCATCTTCACAGTCAGCAGGGCCTCCATCCCTAACCCACTCTTTAGGAATGCATTCTCCATCATGACATTGAAATTCTGATTTATCACATCTGTTGGCTCCATCAGCTGAGAAACAGAAGTGATGGAATTTTATTGATCTTCTTGTACACCGTGTTCTTCTTAGAAATATTAACCCAAGTCCTGCTGAATCCGGATATACCCTGCCTTTGCAAACAATGTAGAGCCAGATCAGCTGGCTTCTGAAGAAGCCAACTGGTCAGGATCTGCACTATTAATTTTGTCATTAAGTATGTGAATTTGCATCAACAAACTGAATCAAGTAATCTGATTGGGTGAAAATCAAAGAGTGGGCATGGCCTTTTAATTTATTCAGTATGGCAAGGTTTAATTAAGACCGGGTGAGCACATGTTTGGACCCATCAAGTGTGAAACAGAAATGGTGAATTTTTATTGACTGTTTTGCACACACATGTTCTTGTTATAAATATTAAGAGCAACAGGTACTGTATTCGACTTAATTACAGCACTACACACATACATGTTGGTTTATCAAAATTCGTACTGGAAAAACTTGAAGTTAAATACACCCCAACCTCTTTATAACACTATTGTTGGGGTCCATAACATAAACCATGTTAGTTAAACAACCCTGTTATATTCAAACAAAAATGTATAGATTATATTGAAAAATGACCATTTATGGTCATTTTTCAATATAATCTATACATTTTTTGGGATCCACCTTCGAACCATATTATATCCAAAACTGTGTTATAACAAACCATGTTATAAAGAGGTTGTTGTGCAGACATCAACATAGCCTACACTTTAAAGAAAGATCAGCAGAGGACTTAACAAGGGGCATATTTAATGAAGCATGGTACATTCACAGTCATGAGTTGAATTCTACCTCTAGCAGAAATTAAGGAGGCAAATTAATCTGATAGAGTGGTTTCCCTTTAGAGTGTACAGTCCCCTTAAGCAAATATGCAGCTTATCACAGGAACTGAACACTATATCATGACATTAAATAAAAACATGACACCATTATACCCTACCACTATCGTATGGCAGGCAAATAACTCTGTTGAAATTAACAAAATAGCCCTATTAGCTATCCCAAACTAGATCTCCATACCAATGTACACATCAAATTTGGTGAAAATCCTTTAACATTTACTCAAGTTATCATCTGCAAACAAAAATACAGACATAGGGTGGGCAGATAACTCTGTAAAACATTGACAAAGTTTGTCTATTAGCAATACCAAACTATATGGCGCAGTAGATGGCACATCATCCCAAAATCCCTTCAGCCCAGTGTTTAGGAGATAGCATGATGGACAGACATACAGACGGACAGACTGTGACCTTTTGACCAGAACCCAAAAATCATATGAAGCAGAGTGAAAAATAATGTTGCTGTCACACCCTTAGTACTGTATGTCATGTAGCAAGTTTGGTCAAATTCCACCCGGTGGCTTAGGAAGAAATAGAATGATGGACAGTCAGACAGGCTGACATAGCTGTACAACATCCCCATGGCTAAAGGGTGGGGATAATCAGATCTCCACAATATCAATGCACATAGCGTTTGGTGGAAAATTCTATTGACATTTAGACATGTTATCACCTAGAAACAAATATACAGACAGACAACAGATGGACAGACAGATACATGGACATCCAGCCTGAAACCACAATACACCATCAATATCATATGGCGAGGTATAAAATATAATTACCAGTATACACTTCAACTTCTTTATAACACGGTTCATTGTAACACGGTTTTGGATATAACATAGTTCAAAGATGGATCCCAAAAATCAAAAATGTATAGATTATATTGAAAAATGACCATAAATGGTCATTTTTTAATATAATCTATACATTTTTGTTTGGATATAACACGGTTGTTTAACTAACATGGTTTATGCTATGGACTCCAACAATAGTGTTATAAAGAGATTGTGGTGTATTACTCATTTCTTACCACATATGAGTTCATCAGAGCTGTCATGACAGTCTGGCTCCCCATCACACAGAGAAGATTTACTGACACATTGAATACCATCCATACAAGGAAACAAATCACTCTCAATACAGCTTTGCTTCAACTGACTACTCTCTGAAAATAAAACATTACGAAAACATACCTATATAATATTGACCCCCTTAAACCCCACTTTTATATAGTAAAACTGGGGTTTACTGGGGTATACATTATTTTTCTTATATCTGCTCAAAAACATAGATTGTGAGTACTCATTAGAACCACCTCGATGAGGCAGTTCTAATAAATACCCACAATCTATGTTTTGAGCAGAAATATGAAAAAATGTCAGAATTTTTATCTGAAATTTTCATTTTTTTGGTGGCAAAATTTTCAATTTATTCGAATAGGCGTGTTTTCGTAATGTCTGACAAAATTCGCATCAATTTAAGTTTAGCACTCTGTATAAAATTTTCAGCAGACGACATTTTGTTATTTTTCTTATTTTTCCCAAAAATCTGGATTTGCCGTTGGAGACAATTTGCATGAAATGTCAAATCCTGTTTTCTGGGAAAAATAAGAAAAAATCACCATGGAGACAATTTGCATGAAATGTCAAAAGAAAAAAAATAAGAAAAATATCACCAATTTGTCATCTGCTGAAAAGGTTAATGAATAAAGGTCTGGATGGGGTTTCATTTTTCTGTACTCTGTATTTTTTATAACAAAGTTCAAATTTGTCGCTGTCTCTTTCTTGAAAAAAAAGATCCACAATTTCTTTACTACATGTACTATGGCCTCTATGAAGTGCTTCTACACGGGTGGACATCAGAGGAACTACAGCAAATCCTGCTAACGTAAATTTGTTCCCATGCCATATCCGGAACCTCTCAGGGTAGTGATGCAGGCTTCATTTATTATTTGGCTTTTGCTAAACCAGAACGTCTAAACAGATTCCCAGCTGGTTTTCTTTATAAATCTATAGCTAGCCATTATCTGCTCTTTCTGGCTACAAGGCTGTGCTCTACAAGATCTGACACTTGTAGACATAAAGTAAGAAAAGCTCTAGATAAAAAGACACTGGGAGAAGAGAATACAAGTTCTGCCCGAGATCATAACCTATTGATTTTGTCTTTCCTCCCCTGCTCTGTAATACAGTGGAATCAACTCCCCAACCAGACATGCTCTATCAAATTGCTTGAAACTTTCCAGGCAGAAGTCTCAAAAATCAAGCACACTAAACTAAATTCAACCAGTACACAGAATATCCCATCTTTTTTGTCTTTTTACTCCCATTTCTTCCTTCTGCCTTTCTAAATCAAAATCCTTCTCATCTTGCTAATCTTTTTCATTCTTCCTCTTATTTTCAAATTCTCGCATTCAACAGGTGATAATCCTCAAAGCTGAGGGCATATCAGTATCACGAGATCAGTACTGGATCTACTGGCAAAACAACAGAAAAACATTCGAACAAGATTTAATCACGAAATCTAGTGACAGTGAAACAATATCGCTTAACATTAAAAACAGGGTTTGGATGAGAAATTACACGCATAAACTCACTTGCTTTTGCAATGACAAACCATATTAAATAACAAACATAAAACGCTTTCTCTGGCCGAAGTTCCATCTTCTCTGTTTATCGGACGGGGAACAATGCACGTGCAAAAAGCCGGATATCCCGCCGATTTACCGAAAAGTCACGACTAGATATTGGTTTTTGAATAGAACAGAACAGGAATGCAAGTGCTAAGATAAAATAAAATAAAAAAAATAAGTAAAAGACTTTGGTTTCTGTGCTGAACTTTTGAAAACTGCAGAAAAAAACAACAACAAAAAAAAACTATCATACCTACAATAAAACATCAAGAAAACATGTCTATGTAATTTTGACCCCCTTAAACCCCATTTTTATATAGTAAAACTGATGCGTATATGGGTAGCCATTATTTTTCTTGTTTCTGCTAAAAACATAGATTGTGAGTACTCGTAACGGGTACCCACAATCTATGTTTTGAGCAGAAATATGAAAAAAAATGTCAGAATCTTTTATCTGATTTTTATTTTTTTTTTTTTTTTTCATTTTTTGGATGTAAAATTTTCAGTATATTTGAATAGGCATGTCTTCGTAATGGACACTTTTAATGATATACTACGAACCGGGAATGTTCCAGGATACTTCAGTGGTCCTGTACCAAAAAATGGAAAAGATCCTTCCGTATTAGACAATTACCGTGGGATAACGGATACTCCGATTATTGGTAAACTTTTTTTGATATGCGTGCTGAAAAACCCGCACCAGTTAGAAAGACAGTTACCTTTAGAAAACTGCGATCTATTAACATTGAATCATTTAAAAATGATCTAAATTCACTAGACGTCATAAGTGTAGATACGGCCATATCTGATGTTGACCAGTATGTAGATACATTTAACAAATCCCTAACCTCGCTTGTTGACAAACACGCCCCACTGAAAACAAAGACGATTATTCTTCGACCATCAAATCCTTGGTATACACGAGAACTGCACAGTGCAAAACATTTGAAACGCAAATTGGAGCGTAAATGGCGAAAAACAGACCTAACGGTTGACCATGAGATATACAGGAAACAGTGTTCGCATGTCAATAGGTTGTTGAGTAAGTCACGTGTCAGTTTTTATTCAGAAAAGATCGAGTCGTGTGGGCGTGATCAAAAGACCCTATTCAAAGTGACAAAAACTCTGCTTGGTAAAACTGAAGAGCCTGTTCTGCCATCTGCAACATCATCAGAAGAACTTGCTCAGACTTTCAGTGATTTCTTTGTCAATAAAATTGATGGCATTAGAAACCAGATCAGTGCTGAAACAGACAGTAAAACTGACGTGGGTGGCACCGTAGAAATTGAAGTTCAGAATAAACTTGTTGAATTTACACCAGTTACCCAAAACGAAGTAAGGAAGCTTATCTCAGCATCACCGTGTAAGTCCTGTGAACTTGACTCAATACCAACATGGCTACTGAAAGAATGCTTGGACGAACTTTTACCACCTGTTACAAACCTCATTAACACATGTTTGGAAAGGGCGTATGTGCCAATGTCATTTAAAAGCTCACTTATAAGACCACACATTAAGAAGCATGATCTTGATACAAATACATTGAAGAATTATAGACCTGTGTCAAATCTTCCCTTCATATCTAAAGTTCTGGAAAAGGTAGTTGATGCTCAACTAGAAAATCACCTAACTCAGAACAGTCTCCATGAAGAACACCAGTCTGCATACAGAAAGTTTCATTCCACAGAAACTGCATTGCTTAAGGTGCAAAATGATATCCTAAACTCTCTTGACCAAAATGATGTGACAATTCTGTTGATGCTGGACCTATCAGCCGCTTTTGATACAATTGATTATGAAACTCTTCTAAACCGTCTTGAACACCAGTTTGGTGTCGCTGGAAAACCATTGGACTTTGTAAACTCATATTTACAAGATCGGTATCAAACAGTGACCATAGATAGTAAACTGTCAAAGCCAGACTTAATGGAATACAGTGTTCCGCAAGGGTCGGTCCTTGGACCGAAATTCTTCACCATGTATACCAAGCCAGTAGGCGAAATCTGCAAGAAACATGGACTGAGTCACCATTTCTATGCAGATGACAGTCAACTGTATTTGTCGTTTAAACCTACAAGCAAAATTACTCGGGAAGAAGCTATTCGCCGTGTTGAAAACTGTTTAGATGAAATTGTAGCCTGGATGAATAGAAACATGTTAAAACTGAATGCAGATAAAACTGAACTCATACTATTCTTCTCACAAAATAATGAAAAACACGTTGAAACAATAACGATTAAGATTGGAAAAACAGAGATAAAACAATCGGAATGTGTCAGAAATCTAGGTGCTTTTTTGGACTCCAAAATGAATATGGAGAAACACATTAATACAGTGTGTAGGTCTGGATATATGCAGCTTCGTCAAATTGGACATATGAGGAAATATCTTACGACAGACGCAACTAAGTCGTTGGTGAATTCATTGGTTACGTCACGTCTCGATTACTGCAATGCTCTACTGAGTGGAGTACCTAAAACCATCTTGGGCAGGCTTCAGACCCTTCAAAATACAGCAGCTCGTATAATAACACGGACATCACGGTATGAACACATAACTCCAGTGTTAAAGGAGTTACACTGGATACCTGTTAACCACAGAGTGGAATTCAAGGTCCTAATGCTAACGTATAAGGCATTAAATGATCAGTCGCCAAGTTACATTAGAGACATGTTACAAATTTATCATCCGGCGAGAAGTCTGAGGTCACAGAACACCACACAGTTAGTTGTACCAAAAACAAGGACAGTAAGATACGGTGGAAGAAGCTTTTCTTCTGTCGCACCCAAGCTATGGAATGCTTTGCCAACTTCTGTCAGAAACTCTGAAACTGTATACACTTTCAAAAAGAGATTAAAAACTCACATGTTCAGACAGATCTTTGGATAAATAGTGCTGACAATTTATCCTGAAATGACTGTCAGAACAGTGGTTAATTGTTTCCCATGATAGTTTAATTATTTTCCACAATACAGTGTCAAATGTGTTATAAGAGATTATATTAAGTACTTAAATATATGCATATATACATTTTATCAGGAAACTGCAAAACTGAGAGATGATATATGGTTTTAGGATCATAAATGACTTTTTTAAATTTCCAATCGGTTTTAACTCACTTGAACATTGTATATTTTAGCTGTTCAAAGCACTTTTGAACGTGGATATAACATGAAAAGAGTGCTATATAAATGTGGTATAATAAATAAATAAATAAATAAATATTAATACGCTTACTTGAAACAGTGAACAAGAAACAAGCAGAGATGCAGTTTGGTTTTATGAAAAACTAAATCCCAACTATGAATTCGCTCATATGCTCAGAAGTTATAAATGAATCAAAATAAGTAGGAAAGCCGTTATACTTTGTAACTATAGATACTCAAAGGCATTTGATGTATTCAATCATGTCATAATGAAAAATTCATACGATAAGGGCGTTGCTCCCGATCTCTGGAGTATCGTGGGTAACTTTTCAGAGGTCTTACATCTAAGATTAAATGGCAAGGAGAACTAGGTGAGAGCTTCGCGATTAGACAGGGTGTGAGGCAGGGAGGAATCTTGTCTCCAGATTTGTATAAAATGTGTGTAGATCCTCTCCTAGAGGAACTGAAAACCACCTCCCTAGGTGCCAATATTGGTACAATATATACAGGCAGAATTGCAGTGGCGGACGACTTTTTATTCCTGTCGATCCATACTAACGAACTGCAAGTTATGTTGAATGTAACAAAGAGATATGCCAGTGAACGTAGATATAAAATACACACAGTTAAGACAACATTAGTGACAAGATTAACAACAAGCTAGTAGAGAAAAAAGATAAGGGCATGAAATGGTATATGGGTAATACGGTTGTAATTGAAAGTGACAACTGAACATTTAGGGTTAATAAGAAGCTCTAGGGAAAAGAATACCTTGAACATACAGAAAAGGATGGTCTTCATGGCTGTAATGGTCTGAATCCGAAAAAAATCATTCAAAATTTACCATACAGGTTTATGTGATCCCGGGGCGCTTGCAAGGGTTAGAAGTGCTTTTACTTAACCTAAAACAACTTGATTAGCTGGAGGAATTCCACCTAGAAACTTCGAAAAAACATACACTCTTTACCGGTTAGAACGACAAATGCTATTGTATGTCTCCTACTTGGAGCAATACCACTGAAAGCTGAAATAGAAAAAAGAAAATTGGTACTTTTCAACCATCACTAGTGAAAATCCTGCTTTACAAAAGCTTTGGAAAAGACAAGTCACGCTGCAACAGGAAGGAAACTTTTTCTCGCACATATGCAATCTTCATAAGAAACTCCAGTTTTCTGAACCTGAGGAAACAAAAATTATTAATAAGAAAGGGTGGAAGTTTTTAGTGAAAAGAACAATTATGTGTTACTGGACAGAATAACGCCAAGAAGAAGCAAGGGAAAAGTCGACGTTGGAACGACGTCACTTGAACAACCTTCGCATAGGCCTTACTCACCCAGTCTGGGATACTGTAAAATCCTATCGGCTGGGCGCAATGAGGGCTATGATTAAGGTGCGCCTTCTAACGAGGACTTATCTTCTACAAATACATCGAAAAAAGTTCAGTTTGGAAGAAGTAATCGATGCTGTTTGGAAGAGGAAGATTTGGTTCATATGCTTACATACTGTCCAGCGCTCAGCGAGACCAGAAATATATATCTGAATGACATTAAGCAGTGTGTTTGGGATGAACTTGGTCCACAAGCTTGGAAAGACCGTACTGTACATCTATCACAGTTTTCTCGTTCAACTGATTGTGGACTGTCAGAGGCTAGTACCCCATATTTTACCAGACAATAAAAACCTGCAATGTGCTATTGAAGTGAAGGCACCGATGTTGTGCTATAAATTACATCTGTAAACACTATAATAAAAGTAAAAAAGGAGTGACTTTGGAAACAAAGAACACACAAAGTCACGAAAATCGGAGACTCAGTTTGATTGAGTCTTCATATGCAACATTGTAGTTTGCGAGGCTGCATACGCTTCCTAGCGCCAGCTTAAGCGGTATTCGATTTTCAAAATAACCAGGATGGGCTCAATGATCCCAAAGGAAATAAAATATAACCTGTACTATGCTGATGTACGGGGAGACATTTTACGGCCGCCAAACGGAACACCAGCTATAGTAGAGTAAAATAAAAGTCAAAAAAGGATTGCCTTTGGAAACAAAGAACACACAAAGTCACGAAAATCGGAGACTCGGTATATGATACGTGTGTCAGAAGGGAAGTGTCTGATATGGCTGCTGACCACCAAATAAAAAAAATCCCAACAAATGCAATCAGTGACGATGATCACGTGCGCCTTTAAATAGGCGGAGGATACGCAAGAAAGAAAGAACAAAGAAATAAAGGAAAGTAAAAGCGTGAAAGGTTGAAAAAAGTTATAAGATAAAAAGCAAGAATATAACAGAATAGGAATGCAAGTCCCAATGCTGGGACTTTTAGCATGCAAGTGCTATGCCGAGCTAAGAAAAATAAAATTAATAATAATGATAATAAATAAAGGAAAGTAACAGCGTGAAATGTTAAAAATAACTAGTTATAAGATAAAGAAAAAAAAAAAAAAAAAAAAAAAAAAAAAAAAAAAAGCAAGATAGGGTTTTTTTATTAAGTCGAGGAGTGATTTCACTGGCTGACTGCTTCGTTGAACTTATCAACATTCAGCAAGGTAACTACTTGTAAAGGGATGGAATTCCAGCCCACAAGTGTTCTTGGAGCAAAAAGAATGTCTGGCTGTATGACATTGGATGAGCGGTTATGGAATGTCTCTGTGGGGCTATAAGGCACTTTTCTCTAGGGACAGTAACAAGGTCATTGGCGATTCTATACAGAAGTGAAAGGCGGCTGTCTATTCGTGTTGACGGAGACCCCCGGGGTGGGGGGCGGGGACACTCGCTATATAACCATGGGTAGGGATGTGCTGACAAAAGGGGTCATTTTTCGAGTCTGTCTGGAACGGGTGTGTGTTTCAGTGTAAAAAAAATCTGGGGATTCAAATATGTCTGTCTGGAAAGGGGGTGGTAAACTATCTTAGCTTGGAACGGGGCTATCATAAATGGATCTTTTTTTTTTTTTTTTTTTTTTTTTGTTGTTGTTGTTGTTAATGATATGAAGCGCCAGAGTATAAATGAAGTCTTAATATTGATAATATGCTAGTAAATCCTTGTTGAGTTAACTGGTTGAGTAAATGAACATATATTGTTTGTCTACAATGGGGTATATGTCCGTCTTACTTTTGTCTGAAAAAGGTCTCAATCGTGTCTGGAAGGGGGTAGGATCCCGGGCTCCAAACAACACACCTCTACCCATTTTGATAGTAAGGAGGGATACCATTGCAAAAGATGCTCCGAAGAAAAACAAGAACACCTCAGGGTCTCTGAGTGTACAACAGGGCCCAGTTGTTCAAAGCGTCGTTAGCTTAACGAGCTCGTTAAGGGTCATTTCGTTAACTGTTTTAGCAGATTAAATACACAATATTCTGATATTTTTTGCTGAAAAAATTTGAGTAGCTTTTGCACTGCAAAAGGTACTCACATTTTTTCAGCCAAAAAATTAGCATATATGCCGTATTTAATGAGCAAAGATTTAACGATACGTTAACTAACGACATCGTTAGTTTTTGAACAACTGAGACCAGGTATTTTGTATGATGTAAATCACATGATATACTAGTTTGTCTAATCCAGGTCCAGCAGGCACATGGTGTCAATGCAACGTCGCCTTGACGTTGATTCAAAGCCATGACGTTGCATCAACGTCGAGGCGACGTTGTATTAACGCAATATGCCCTCTAAGGTGCAGGGGTCAGATACTTCGACAGCTAGGTCAGCAGTGTCTGTATGGGTTTTGTGGGAGTAGGCAAGAAAACACGTTTCCGCCGGTCTTAAAAAGTTGTCCAGCGGACGTTTATACAACGTCGCCTCAACGTGACGTGGTATCGATGTTGTATAAACGTCATGTGCCCGCAGGGTGGTCACTGCGCACAGTTCATCCGGGACCTTACCGGCATCACTGAGGATTCGCCAACGTCTGCAAGTTCATTGGGCAGAAGTCCTTTGTACCTTTCTTTGCCCTTTCTACCTGGAGTTTTCGGGAACGTTTTATTGCGAAATGAATGGTTATTGTAAACCCATCTCCTATGACCTCAAATAAGAGAACAGCACAAGGTCTTAAGTCTTAAGTGGACCTTGGCAGCTCAAACCCAGAAATCTTGTCCCAGTGAGAATATGGTGTAGATAAATCAATATATTTGTTACAAACAAGCATAAATAAACTCTATTCACATAGGTCACCAGTTCCATTGTGCCGAAAACGACTCGCGGTATAGATGTGTATTAAATGATTATGTCCGCGATTGTTTTTGTTTTACTGAATACAGACAAGGTATATAGTTCGACACTCGCTTCCTTCCGCCGAAAACGAAGCGTATGCAGAAAACCTGCGAACCATTTCGATGGTTCTGCTTTACCGACTGTGTTTAGAAGTGCAAGTTACTCGCGGGTGTTTTGCGCACCCCTGCTCCTGTTGGCACTCGTCATTAGATACGGGTAGCCAGGGCATAGCGTTCGCTATCACTACTGAACGCAGCCCAGCTTTAACATCGTCCTACCATAGGAGTGGGGCCAGAACGTTCAGCGTTTGGATCCACCGCGGTATTCATAGGTGGTGCGACCATTAAGGCTAAAGTATAATGGTTACAAGTACTGAAATTGCTGATAAAATGGGTTGGAGGGGCATGGTGGGGGTGGGAGGTGGCGTCAGGTAAGCACAATTAGCCTTCAAGCTACTATCACTTGCATTTGCACTGACATGGGTTGCTGCTTGACTTTTATTTCAGCTACACTAGGGAAGTTGTCTGAAACGCTGTCAAGGTCTATCAGGCTTCTCTGCTGATGAACGTCTCGGACACGAGTCATCTATCTATTCTAAACAAGCTCTCCGGTTTTCATCTTGACCTGGCAGACGTAAAACATTAGCTCGACTGCCATTAGTGCCAATTTTATTACCTGCATGCATCTTCATTATCACAGGAATAAGGTCAGACTGTCGCAAAAAATGGCAGTAAATAACCTTGGCACAAGTTTAACAAATCTTACATATTAATCAGCCTTGGCAGTTATAAGACAAATAAGATGATACCCAAGATAACAACCTTCTGAAGTCACCAGATATGGGTGAACAGAACTTATCTTCTTTGAAACACACACACACACACACACGCGCGCGCGCGCGCGCGAAAAAGTATGCAGCTCAATGGCGGTCAGCGAGCTCACTGTATCGTTACACAGACTGCAGACAAAAAAAAAAAAGAAAGAAAAGTGAACAGACATTAATGCGATTCCCATTAGTAAATTTGAAAAAGAAGGCTAACATTGTTTTCTCTAAAAGTGATTTCCCGATCAGTTAGCGAACTTTAGGGTGGGGCGGGGGGGGGGGGGGGAGGGGGGGGGATGGCGGGGTGAATGTGGGTTAAGATTGTGCGGGATATAATTACTTATTACCTACATTCACCGTTCTTGCACTGTTCCATGAGCGTCTTTAGTCATATCAATTCACGAAAAGAATTGCAACGTCAGAAAACGTACCTTCAAAATGTGCGCCCAGAGAAGATCCAGATCAGCCTGCACAGTCGCTCAGTCTGATCAGAATCAAGGATGCAAAGCTTCTCCATATCACGAAAACATGCCTATCTAATTTTGACCCCCTTAAACCCCACTTTTATAGTTAAAATGGGGTTTACAGGGGTATACATTATTTTTGCTCAAAAACATAGATCGTAAATACTTGTTAGAACCGCCTCGCCGAGGTGGTTCTAACGAGTACCCACAATCTGTTTTCGGCAGAAATATGAAAATATCAAGAGTTTTTCATCTGAAAAATTTCAGTTTTTGGAGGTGTAATTTTCTATATACATTGTATTTGAACAGTCGTGTTTTCGTAATGATACGGTCAATGACGACTGATTAGACTGCTCGGGTGCACAGACTGATTTGAGTCTTCGATGGGTGTATGTCAGAAAGTACGTTTTCTCACGTTCAGGCTGAAGCATGATAGGTACTAACAGGTCAAGTCAGAATCAGAATTTTTCCTGGTGTATCCAATGACATTCTTTCACCAGGACATGTGATACGGGAAATCAGTCCAAAGCTCTCACCAAAGATGTACGTCGAAGCACACCAGCCCCTGCACCTTCAGCGGGGGAGATAATCGAATTTGGAAGGGCATTCCAGTCTCTAATGTTTTGAGGAGAAAAATCCCTCATTAATGCCTTGCAGTGGGGGTCTGAAAAGTCAACAGGTGATGATTTCTACAGCGCCTAATTGGGGAGGGGGATGGGTGGGGTGGATAAGGTCATCTGTTGGAATTCTGGCAGCGCCCTTTAGACCTTTGTACAAGAGTATTAGTGTACTGTCTTCTCCTTTTCCAGAGAGACTCCCATATTTATTTTACCAGTTTTCCAATCATAATCCGAGTTTCAAAGCAGTAATTGCTAGTTATAAACCTTGTCACGAACCTAGCAGCTCTATTGTGAACTTTTTCGATTTCTTCTTGAAGAGCCACACAGTATCATCCAAGGATCAATCCTGTGAAATTTGGATAAAATTGGCCCAGTGGTTTAGATGTTTTTTAAAGAAATTGTGGACCGATGGACGGACATCATGACTACGAAGACGACGCGGACGGTAAGGGATCATAATAGCTCACCTTGAGCCTTCAGTTCAGGTGAGCTAAAACTTTTCTCCATACAGCTTCAGTAGCCAAATAAGCTTCATAATTACTAATTTTATTATCAAATGGAGCTCAAAACAATGGATCTAAACTGATTAAATATTATTTTAATGACATGTACTAGGCTCAGAATGTGGTTATGTGGTCCATAACAGTCACTTTCAAGAAGCGTTTCCCCTTTGAAATACATGCAAAGTTTTAATAAGATTGTTCCAATGATGAATATAGTAGGACTTTTTTCTTACTTTTTGAGATACGGAATGGGTGAAAAATGCAACAGGTTAGCATATTCTAATGCTTAAGAAAAGTTATTGCTCCACTCAGCAGCTCTACAAAATTAAATTTCACTGAAAAATCTTCAACTCCTGATTTCTGTGACTTTCAGAAAAAAAGAAATCTGACATATATAATTATTGGTCAAGGGTAGGAAAGCGTTGGATACTATACTAGCCCAAACTGCTAACGCAACAAAGACTTCAAATTCAAATAGCTCATTCATTTTTTACTATAATTTCATGAAATTTGACACATATAAAGACAAATAATCTGACAGTGAACAGCATAAGTGGTTTTGGGTTAACTCATCAGATAACGCCACAATGATCACAAACACGTCACTGGGGTTGGTTTTCAAAAGTTACCACATTTCAGTATCTCGTGTGTCCTTCAGCAGACTGAATCATTGCGCGACAGCGGCGTCTCATTGACCGTATATACCGCCTAATCACATTCATTGGGATGTTGTTCCATTCTTGCACCAGTGCATGCTGGAGCTGGCGTAGCGTCTTCGGCTGAACAGGACGTTGACGTACACGTCGGTCAAGCATGTCCCATACCTGCTCTATAGGAGAAAGGTCGGGGGATTTCGAAGGCCATTCGAAGACATCGACGTTGTTCGCCTGCAGATACTGTGTCGTCAGTCGCGCTGTGTGTGGACGTGCATTGTCCTGTTGGAAAATCGCGTTTGGATTGGCGTTCACATACGGAATGACCACGGGTGCCAGTATTTCATCCCTGTAACGTTGGGCGTTTAGATTTCCATTAATAATGACCAAGTTTGTTTTCCTGTTGTTGTTTATGCCAGCCCACACCATAACCGATCCTCCACGGAATCTGTCAGTCTGTTTGACACAAGCGTCAGTGTAGCGTTCACCGGAACGACGGTAGACGCGAGCACGTCCATCTGATCTCTCTAGGGTGAACCTGGACTCATCAGAGAACAGAACCTGGTTCCATTGACCTGCCTGCCACCGACCATGTGCTCTGCACCACTATAGCCTGGCACGTCTGTGTCTTTGCATCAGCTGTGTGCCAACGTAAGGGCGACGTGGGCGTATTCCATGAGCTCTCAGCCGATTGATAACAGTCTGAGCACTGATTGGTCGACCATGGTTCCCAATCGTTGTCGCAGAGGTCCTCGTCGCTGGTCGATATCTGTCGCGAAGGTGTTGGGTTCTCAGTCGATTATCTTGGGCTCGGGTCTTCACACAGATTCTGGGAGCTCTGGGCCGATCTTTGACATGACCTGAAATGGAAAAAATTCGTTGTGTCAAGCGGTGTGGGTGGAGAGGGGGTAGGGTTCGAATATGGCACAAAAAGGTTATCAAAACGAAAAAACACAAAGCAACGAAGGTCTAAATGATATTGCTGAAAATGACTTACCGGTCTGTTGAAATTTCAGCCAGAGTCGGGATATTGACGACCTCGAGCAGCGCAGTATACGGGATACCGTAGTTTGGCTGCGACCAGCTCTGAGCATCCCGATGGCTTGTCCGCGCTCTTCTGTGCTTAGTCTCGCCATTGAAACAATGTTGTTTGTCTTATCTCATCGGGCGATCATGTGGCTCTATGCAGGTAGAACCGGTTTTAAAAAACTCAACTCGTGCTGCACGTGCAGCACCAAAATAAGGTTTTGTACCCTGGACTCCGTGCTCAACGAATAGCAACCAACCATAACATTTGCACATGCTGACTTAAACATCATTGTGTAGAAACAAAACTTACGGAGTTTCATGATCATAGCTTTTCTAATAAAAAAGATACAACAAAAAGTCTTGTTGCGTTAGCAGTTTGGGCTAGTATATATACATTCAAGGAGTTGAAGCAATTTTGATGAAACTGCTTAAACCTAGTCTTCCTACATGGCTACCCGCGCCTTAAGGTGAGAAATTCCTACACTTGTCTCTCCAAGCATTCCTTTGCATGCATAAGGGTAACAAGCAAATCTTTTGTTCCTTTGAGCATTTGAGCAAAGTGGCTTTAGCGATTTTGTAAATGTAGTTTTGTTTAGATCTATATATAGCCTGTGGCAGGGCTAAATCTGCTTCAAGGTACATATTATAATGCTCTGGGGAAGCATTTTCCATATAAACACTATTTCACATCTTATACCCTTGCCAGGCTAAATAAATTGAGATGCCATGCCAACTTCTAACTTTCAGCAAATCAGATTACTTGATCCAGGTTGTTGATACAGACTGACAAAACAATGTAGAATAAGATACTCGGCTTCTTGAAAAGTCAATTTACTGATCTGGACTTACACTGTTTGCAAAGGCAG
The DNA here is from genome assembly GCA_964016985.1 of Anodontia alba. Taxonomy (NCBI): domain Eukaryota; kingdom Metazoa; phylum Mollusca; class Bivalvia; order Lucinida; family Lucinidae; genus Anodontia; species Anodontia alba. Next base: position 106,187,215 of record OZ024821.1, on the reverse strand, counting down.
GACCATGGTTAAGAATAGTTATTCAGGGTGAAAATCAGTACCAAAACCTAGAGTTCCAGTCATTTGTTATGGCGAAATAAGTGCATTAACCCTTAAAACGTCAAGAAAACCTGCTTCTGAAAATGTTGTTTGCTTATGTCATCTGCTGAATATTCTTGCAAAGTTTTCAAACCTATTTTTGCATACTGGCAAACAGTGTGGACCCAGATCAGACTCCTCCTAGAGGAGCAGTCTGATCTGGGTCCTCACTGTTTGCAAAAATGACTTTTAAAATCACAAGCAGATGACAAAGCAGACAACAATTGTTGTGATTGGTAGTTCAAGGGTTAAACCTTTCAGCCTAGCATATCAAAACAAATACAAATGAAAACAATGTAGATCTAGATGAGATGGCTCATAACAAGCCATTTCATCAGGATCTACACTGTTTGCCATTTTGATTTTGACTTTAGACTGCAATCGCTATTTGCACCAGTGGACAAGTCCAAATTCAAGCACAAATGGGCCCGCTTTAGAAACTCTGGGGTGAAAGATTTAACCCATAAACTGACAATCACAACAACTGTAGTCTGCTTTGTCACATGCTTGTGATTTTAAAAGTCATTTTTGCAAACAGAATGGACCCAGATCAGACTGCTCCTTTAATCAGGGTCCACAGTGTTTGCCTGTATGCAAAAATGGGTTTGAAAAGTTTGCAAGAATAGTCAGCAGACGACATTTTCGGATACAGGTTTTCTTGGCATTTTAAGGATTAACAAACAGTAACTACATTCATTAGCTAAAATTGCAGAAGCACATTTTGTTTCCTTAACCCTGGTCTTGCTGAAGCCAGATATGCCCTGCTTTTGCAAACAGTGTAGATCCAGATCAGTTGGCTTCTGTAGGAGCTAACTGATCTGAATCTGCACTGTTTGTCATTATGTGTGTGAATGTTTTATCAACAACCAGGATCAAGTAATCTGACTGGCTGAAATTAGAAGTGGGCATAGCATCTTAATTCATTCAGCATGGCAAGAGTTAAAAAATTAATTAGAGAAATATGTGTGTGTACTGATTACTTATGATTCATGGTTATTTTACTATTTGACATTTATATGAAGATACTATACCCTTTCTTTGCAAACAGTGTAGATCCAGATCAGTTGGCTTCTGTAGGAGCCAACTGATGTGGTTCTGTACTGTTTGTCATTAAGTATGTGAATATTTATCAACAACCAGGATCAAGTAATCTGATTGACTGAAAATCAGTAGTGGGCATAGCATCTTAACATATTTTGTATGGCAAGAGTTTGCCAATGTAATTTGAGAAAGGGGTGTGCATGCAGCAGATTCCTGATTATGATTCATGTTTATTTTACTATTTGGCAGATATTATGACAAACTACCATGCCTCAGAATGATAGATTCTGTCTTATCCACCTAAACATTCAAAGAAGGTTTCAAGAAAACAGCTACAAGCCCTTTTGTTATATTGAGCATCATAGCAACAGATAAGGTGCTTTTTTCATCCGGAAAATGCTGATATCTTTCTTATTTCTCCATGAAAACATATGTTGTGGGTACTCATTAGAAGTGCCTCGACGAGGCACTTCCAATGAGAACCACAACATATGATTTCGTGGAGAAATAAGAAAGATACTATGTGGATACCCCCTCTTATCTGTAGCTATGGAACAGGTAAATAGCCCCAGTGTGCGAACAGATGTGCCCCAGTATGACAACTTTTTGAGACGATGGAAGGGTGATAATGAAAGGCTCTGTGCAATGCAGTGCCATAGTCACGAGATTTATTTTGTTGTTGTTGTTTTCAAATTGCTGGTATGACATTGAATCAAGAGATAGTGTGCATACAAGATTTTTCTATTAAAAATGAGTTTCAAAGTACCAGTGTGACATTGAAACTGAGGTCAAGGTCACCAAAATCTTATCAGTTCTTTCACCATCAAAATGTATTATCTATGCTAGTTTGGTCAAATTCATCTACTGATTCATAAGAAAGAGGGTATTAAGAAATTTTACATCGTAATGATGTATCTGTATTAGTTTGGTCAAATTCTGGCCAACTGTTAAAGAGATAATGTGCACACAAGCTTTTTTAATTGCATTAAAAAATTTTACAAATGGCAAGATATTAGGAAAAATAGTGCACACAAGGCTCACTTTTAGTGTCTTTACAATGTAGTGACCTTGAAAATAAGGTCAAGATCACCAAAGTCTAGCCACTTCTTTCCCCTATGGTAATGATTTTGATTGTGTTGGGGTTTAACGACACGTCAACCCTTGTGGGTCATTTTGTGTCGTCTCCCAGAGAAAGGGAGAAAAGAGACAGAAGAGATAGCAGAAGAGATGAAAGAGAGGGACAGGAAAGGAAGAGGAACAGGAATGAAAGTGAAGATACAGAAGAAATAAAAACATCACCCTACCCTTACCCGCTACAAGGATAGCAGGCCTTGCCCAACTGTAAGCCAATATCAGCTGGACGCCCCGGTGACAAAAAATACATGACACCTTCGCACCACCCAACCACCCACCTATGGTAATGATGTATCTGTATTTGTTTGGTCAAAATACAGCTATTGGTTATAGATAAACCATGGTTATTGTCGAGGTTTTGGGTATACTGTAAATTATACCATAGTTTGGTGACCTTTCACTGTCTGACCCCAAACGAGGCGGAGCCGAGTTTGGGTCAGACAGTGAAAGGTCACCAAATTATGATATAATTTACAGTATTCCCGAAACCGAGACAATAACATGGTTTATCTCTTTTAACCAATGTATGGGACTGTTTTTGTTTTTGTTTTTTTTTTCTTACAAAAACTATACTTTAATTTATTTAGTATATCTTTTTCTACTTTTTTACTTTTATTTCTCTTTTTTTTTTATATATTTATGGTAAAGTGGTAACAGGCAGTCTGATGAAATGCTGTACCAATTGACCTTGTGTACTAAAAAGGATGAAACACCCCACCTTTTTTGAATTAAACTAACTGAGGCACTACTGCTAAAATCTGATTGGTTGCAATCTTGTCAATCACAAGAAGTTACATCAGCATCTTAATTTGGTCAAACTTTGTTGCAATCTGGTTGGTCAGCTGTAGCTTTAGTCATTATAATATACTCCAGACAGACTGTCTGGTTTCATGTGTTTTATTCAACAAAAAATGTCATTTTTAAATAAAAAGTTGCTCAGTGCAGAAGTAAATTTGAAGTTCATCTAACCTTTACCACTCTCTTGATAATATCAGCAGACAAAATATTTGATGATACTTTCTTAGTTTTTCCAGCCAACAGAATTTGACATTTCATGCAAAATGTCTCTAATTGAGACAATGTACATGAAATGTCAAATCCAGTTACCAGAGAAAAAAATAAGAAAACTATTATGGTTAGCACTCTGGACATTTTCAGCAGACAACATATTGGTGATAGTTTATTTTTTTCCAATAAACATTTGACATTTGGAGACAATTTGCATGAAATGTCAAATTCTGTTTTCGAGGAAAAAAATACGAAAATGTTCAAATTGTCTGCTGAAACAAAATTCAACATACAACATTTTGAAATATTTTTCTGATTTTTCCCAGAAAACAAAAACCTGTTTTTTTGGGGGGATAATATCAACTTGTCATCGCCTGCGGAATTAGCCCAGAGAGTGAAAACGGTTAAGGTGCACTGATGAGTTGACAGTCATTCTAAAGTACACCTGTGAGATCTATAAATAAAACCATGGGTTAATTTTCAAATCTGAAAATTATCCCATGGTCCAGCTATGGTATAATTTTCGGTTATTGAGATTTAACCTTAGTTTTATTTACATAGAGACAATGGAACATCCATTGGTTAAGTTAGAGATAATGTACAGACAAGCTTTTATATTGCATTAAGAAATTTTACAAAAGGCAATGACTCTAAGAGAATTGGCCCCTAGCTCTTACTTTTTCTTATGAAGGTACATCTTATAGATATCAATGTGTCTGCACAAACTGATGAACATCTACTGCTGCATTTTCAAGATATTAGGAAAAAGACTGCAGTGCACACAAGGCCCACTTTTAGAGTCTACAGTATAATAACCCTGAAAATAAGGTCAAAGTTACCAAAATATAATCATTTCTTTCCCCCGTCGTAATGATATATCTTTATTAATTTAGTCAAATTCCAGCTTAATTGGCTGAAAAGATAATGCGCACATAAACTTTTTTACTGCATAAAAGAAATTTTACAATAGGCAATAACTCTAAGAGAATTGGCCCCTAGCATTATTTTTTTTCCTTTTTTTATGTAGGTACACCTTATTGATATTGATGTGTCTGCATAAACTGATGAACATCCACGACGTGTTTTCAAGATATTGAAAAAATAAAAACTTTAAACAAAAAAATATCCTGCCTTATTGTGTTGTGGGCAGATAACTCCTGTCAAAATTTGACGAAATTTGCCCATTAGCAATCCCAAACCAGATCTCCGCAATATCAATACACATACCAAGTTTGGTGAAAATCCATTGACGTTTACTCAAGTTATCATCCGGAAACGAAAAATGGACGGATGGACAACTGACGGACAGATGCACAAACACTCGGATGTCCAAGGTGAAACCATAATACCCCACCACTATTGTGTGGCGGAGTATAAAGAGTTCACACAAGGCTCATTTTTTGTGTCTTTACATTGTAGTGACCTTGGAAATAAGGTCAAGGTCACCAAAATCTGATCACTTCTTTCTCCAGTCGTAATAATGTATCAAATTCCAGCCATTGATTAAACAGATAATGTGCACACATGCTTGTTTTACTGCATCATGAACTGTAACAAAGGGCAATGACTAAGATAATTGGTCCCTTGCCCTTACTTTTTCTGCTGTAGGTACACCTTAATCATATCAATGTGTCTGCATAAATTGATGAACATTCATCGTTGTTTTTTTTGTTGTTGTTTTTTTTCTTTTTCCAAGATATTAGGAAAATGAGTGTACACAATGCTCAGTTTTAGAGACTTTACTATATAGTGACCTTGAAAATAAGATCAAGGTCATCAAAATCGAATCACTTCTTTCCTCTGTTGTAATGATATATCAGTATTAGTTTTGGTCAGATTCCAGCTATTGGTTAAAATATTATGTGCACAGAAGCTTTTTTACTACATAACAGAAATTTTGTTAATTTTGAGGTTTTACACCTGTGGACACAAAACTGTGCAAACTCTGATGAAGTAACAATACTGTCAATGAATCTGTTTGCTTCATGTTTGTTTGACAGTCAAATGTCATTCATGGACAATTCTAACAATTTACGTTGATTGATCTTATTCATTTTGACAAGTATTTATTCTATTTTAAGTCTGATGTATGTTCTTGACAGTTGAGATGTATTTTAATTGGCTGATGCAGGGCAGGCTCTGCCGTGAAATGGACAACTTCTTATGTTTTGCATTTATACATGGCTAGCAGTTGACTGACAGGATGGTAAAATGAAATGAAGCCCATCAAAGTTTGTACAGTTTTGTGTCCACAGATGTATGGCCCAGTCAGCCCAACAAGGTTATGTTGATTGCAGTCAGTTTACCTAACAACATTTTTACTGGGCTGGCTTAGCCCTCTAAGGGGGTTAACCTGAGCCACCGAGGCCGAAGCATATTTTACAAAGAGTAATTACTCTAAAATTGGCCCCTTGATATGATCAATGTGTCTCCTCCCCCACCCAGTTTCTGATCCCACAATTTAGAGAGCGATATACAATAGTACAGTTGTTTATTTATTTCAAAAGAAACAAAACATAATGCAAATTATAGACTGACCAAATTTTGATCTGTCTGACCTTCTGATTACAATGTTTGTTAGTACCCATTTACTGTGTGAACAGCTAAAATAGGAATTACTTGTAAAAGTGAGCTAATAGATTTTGCATGTGGAAGGCAGGGTTTTCTTACTATCATGCCTAAATTGTACAGTGGATGTATTCCTATGAATATAAACCCTTGTCCTGCTGAACATTGTAAACAGTGTAGATCAAGATCAGTTGGCTTCTGAAGAATCCAACTGATCTGGATCTGCACTGTTTGCCATTAAGTATGTGAATTTGTATGAACAATTTGGATCAAGTTTTGTTTGTTTGTGTTGAGGTTATACGGCCCAGTCAACCCAATGGGGTCATGTCCAGTGCGGTCAGTTTACCAAACCAAACTTTTACTGGGCAGGCTTAGTCCTCTAAGCGGTTAACCAGTATTGTGCACAGTCTTTCGCCAGATACTGACAAATGTCCTTCTTGAATCAGCTGAAGGGAGAGAATGACCGTAGAAAATAATTTATGATCAATCTCCACAAAAAAATGTTGCTGACCTCGGCGGGGGTTGAACACGCAACCTCCTGGTCTCCAGTCAGACGGCGCATCCAGCTGAGCCACCATGGCCGGCAACAATTTGGATCAAGTAATCTGATTGGCCTGAAATTTAAAATGGGCATGGCATCTTAATTTATTCATTGTTACAAGGATTATAAATAGAGGTTGAAGCTACAGGTCAGTTTTTCTATCTATGCTTCTTATTCCTTCAATAATGTATAAACAGAAATGAAATGAAGGTCTGCTTCAGAAATGTACTCAGTGAAAAAAAAAATTATGAATGGACAATTTACCTACGTATCAGTTTATAATACAACCAGCACATTTACCCTCCCCCATGCCTTATTTTTTGGAAAAATACATTTTAATATGAAATAATTATAAACAAATATAATCAAAGGATGTTAAAACCTAAACTCTGTTATTATAACTTACATTCTTATTGAAAATTGTTACTAATGAGAAAGGAATGAGAGTGAAACCAGCAACAAGCTTTTAAATTATTTACAATATTTATTAGCAACAAAAAATAAGACCATGTTCAAAACAGAAAAAAAATGAGAAGAGAGTATCTTTCAAGTTTTATTGTCACAAAGTCCCTCAGAAATATTCCACAAAAATTTCTAGAACTAATCATTTGATTAACAGTTTCTGATCCCACAATTTGAAGTCTCTGCATTGAGAGTTTAATTCCTGAATGAATAAAATATTGAAGTAATCCAATATAGAATAATTTCTCATGAAAGTATACAAAGATATACAAATGAACATCTTTTCCTCTTTCATAGTACCAAAGAATATTCTAGAGAAAAAAAATTGCTAGATGCATTACTCATTTTCTAGTTTTAGTCAAGAAAATTTTAAATAGTCTATGAAAATCCAAAAAGAGTTCAATCTAGAAAGTTCCATAAACTTCTTAAAGGGAAAGGCAATATAGAAAGAACATATGCCTATCAGGATAAAACTTTCTAAGCCCAAAATTTTTATATAAGTTTGGTCAAAATCGACCAACAAATAAGAATATTATTGGCATTTAAATATTTGAAAACCATTTGTCATGGAGGCCACCATTTTTAGGCTTTATGACATCAGACAGCCCTAATCAAATATGCATTATTAAAATAAACAGAATATAGATAGATAGTTTGTATTCTGAACACTATGCATTATGAAAATAAACAGCATTTAGATGGATATTTTGTCTTATTCTTAACATATTTACCTAAAGTGGTAATCAACTCATTTTCTCTAAACAACCACTTTGGTTACAGAAAATAATGCAAAATGTTAAAGTTTAAAAATTCTTGAAATCTCATTAAATGTTCAAAATGACGGTGCCAATGACTGCATTGAATGTTAACTCCTTCAAACAATAATAATTTTGTTATTGCTTGACAGATTTTGACCAAACTTGTATCAATTTTTAAAGTTTGTTCAGCTCTTTGTTGCAAAATTATTTTATATTAGGGTTGCGTTCCCCTTTAAAATTTCTCAAAGGTTCTAAATATTCCAGAATGTCCCAGGACTTTACAGGATGCTCCATGGGCTTTCATGACCTGCTAAAAAGTTTCTACCAGTTAAAAAAAAATATGAATAGTCCATTCATTCAAGAAAGTTCTAAAAGGAATAAAAACAACTTGTTATTGTAAACATAATTTTCCAGAAAGTTCTGTAGAAAGCTGCAGTAAACGCGAAATGTGCTTCAAAGAATTAAACAACTTATATATAACACAATAATGAAGATAGCATTTGAAAAGGTGTTAAAAACACTGGCAAACACTCTAAATCACTCTTTAATTTTTTTTTGTCAAACCCTATTATGTACAGATAACAAAGTGCTTTGATAAATAGTGAAATTTTTTTTTTTTTAAATCTATGCTCTTTCTTCACTGCTTATCTTTGTAGCTATTTCAGCTGATTGCTTCTACAGTCTTGTTCTAATCATTCAAGCATACTAAATGTCCCTGTTCCAATGCCTTACTCATGACATTTTGTATTACATGTAATTGTCTTAAAATTCATTGATTTTTAATGGTACATGTATTTCTTTAATGACAAGCCAAACCCCCAAAGTGTGCAGCGAAATGACAGGGCAATGACCAGACAGATCTGCAATGTCAAGCCGCATTACATTAACACCACCAGATTTAATGAGCTACTTGCGCGGCTTAGCATTGTGGATCTGGACCTCACTCTGAAGGAGAAAAGGCTCCGCTGGTATGGACATGTGGAACACTCTAATGCTGCAGTCAAGACAGCCTTTGATAAACAGGATGGAAAGCGTGGGCCTGGGAGACCCAAGATGACAGGGAAGCAGCTGACAGAGAGGGATTGCAGAGCGTGGAAGCTCTTAGCTCTGGACCCTCATGATAGACGTACCTAGAGTTCTGGTGTGAGATCTGCCATGCGTGCAGTAGCCTGCCACCTGGAAGGGGGCATGATGATGATGATAACATATTGTGAAAATGAACTGAATTTGAACAGATAACACAAGTATAAACAATAGTTTTTTAGAAACAGTTGCTCTACCATAATTGCTTTTTTTTATTATTATTTCAAAGGTGAGGCAAGTGAAGAGAAGTGGTTGATTTGATACTTAATATAGCTATTTTTAGACAAGGCTGATTTGATGCTAAGTATTGCTATATGTATTGAGTTGATTTGCCCTTTCCAGTGATGCTATACCACATTATACTCTACCCTCCCTTCTGCTTCCCCATAGTCAGTAAGCCTTTCAGTTCAGGAGAAGATGGTCAAACTTTTTTTTTTTGTTTTTATCCACATATCACCCTGATACTTCCTTCTAAATTTGAGTCAATAAGCTTTTGGTTCAGGAGAAGGTCAAAATAGATCTTCAAGATGGCCACTATGGCAGCCATCTTGGATTTTCGATTGGAATTATTTTAGCTATTTTTGATCTGCAGGTTACCCACATCTTTCATATCAAGTTTCGAGTCGACTGGCTTTTCCATTCAGGAGAAGTTCAAAATACGCACCATCTAGGATTTCAGATCAGAATGATTTTAGCTATTTTTAGCTCAAACAGACTATATCTATGGAGAGATATGTTGTGTCACAGTCAGTGGTGTCAGCGTCTGTCAGTGTCAGCATCCGCATAAGCACAATGTTCAAGTTTTCAAAGGTATGCATAGTTTTTTCATTATTTTTTAGGTACTGCTTTCATATTTGGCCTACATCCCCTACCTTAGGGTAAGACCTTTCAATATAGGTCAAGGTCAGTTAACACTTTCTCATTTACATCCATGTTTAAGTAAAGGTCTGTGTTTAAGTTTTGAAAAGTGTTCGTAACTGCTGAACTTCAGCTGAAGTACTCATGACACCCCTTTCATATCTGGCCCACGCCTATCTTAAGGTAAGACCTTTCAATAGCACACACCCCTTCCTCAGTTTGACCGTCTGCCTAGGTCAAGGTCAAGTCATACTTTGTCATTTAAACCCATGTTCAAGTTCTGAGTTTAAGTTTTGAAAAGTCTACGTAACTGCTGAAGTATTCAAGATACCACTTTCATATTTGGCCCACACCTACCTTAGGTTAAGACCTTTCAATAACACATACCGGTATCCCTTCTTCAGTCTGACGGCCTGCCTAGGTCAAGGTCAGGCCATACTTTGTCATTTGAACCTATGTTCAACTGCTGTGTTTAAGTTTTGAAAAGTGTATGTAACTGCTGAAGTGTTCAAGATACTGCTTTAATATTTGGCCCACATCTATTTTAGGGTAAGACCTTTCAAGACCTTTCAATAGCACACACCCCTTCTTCAGTTTGACCTTCTGCCTAGGTCAAGGTCAGGTCATACTTTGTCATTTACAGCTATGTTTAAGTTTTGAAAAATGTACATGACTGCTGACGAATGTAAGATATAGTTTTTATAGTTCGTCCACATCAATCAAAGGAATTCAGCAAGATATTGCTTTCATATTTCGTCCACACCAAACTAAGAACTAGAATTAAGGTCATATCGGATCACCCCTTGCCAGCGAGATGCATTGTCTTCTGACAACTCTTGTTTTATCAACAAATCATCCAGATACTTCCTACTTAGTTTCCAACCAATAAGCCTTTTGGTTCAGGAGGTCAAAATAGATTTTCAAGATGGAGCCGTGGCAGCCATCTTGGATTCCAGACCAGAACTTTTCAGCATTTTTGATCTGCAAGTCACCCAATATATTCAACCAAGTTTTGAGTCAACTGGCTTTTCCGTTCAGAAGAAGAATGCAAAAATAGATCTTCAAGATGGCCGCTGTGGCAGCCATCTTTGATTTTTGATCAGAAGCATTTTAGCTATTTTTTTATCTATAAATCACCCTGATACTTCCTACTAAGTTTTGAGACAAAATGCCTTTCAGTTCAGGAGAAGGTCAAAATAGAATGGTAGGCATCTTGGATTCTAGACCAAAGGATTTTAGCTATTTTTTATCTACAAGTTACACCAATATATTTCTTATGAAGTTAAGAGTCAACTGGTCTTTCCATTCAGAAGAAGTTCAAAATAAATCTTCAAGATGGCCATTTTTGATTTCCGATTGGAATGATTTTAGTGATTTTTGATCTGCAAATAAACCCAATACTTCCTATCATGTTAGGAGTCAATTGGCCTTTCAGTTCAGGTTAAGAAGTTCAAAAGAGATTTTTAAGATGGATGGTGGCCGTCTAAGATTTCTAGTTTTTGTTCTACAAAAACAAAAGATAAGAGAAGTCCAGGGAGTGCCACAATCACAAACAGCCCTTCCCAGACACCAAGAGGACAAGGAAACAGACAAAACCAAACAAGCGCAAACTACAAGTCCCCTTGATATTTCCTATGAATTTTCGAGTCAATTTGCACAGGGGTGTAGGATGAGATGTCATTTCATGCAATTTGTTGATGACGCACAACACACAAAGGGCATTGATCGATAAAAGCTCACCATGAGCATGACCCAATAACACATAAAACCAGATTAAAAAGGGTCTGATCCAGTAATTTTGTCCGTCTGGTCCAATCCTGTGAATTTAGATACCAGTTTTGCTCAGCCTTTTTAGGCCATGTGACATATACGCCACTTCTGTGCGTTGGTCTGAAAGCTACGATGTTGGTCACAAAAGAAAGTAGGCCATTTTGTTGGCAACATAGATTTCAGCAATATAATAAAAAATCATATGATTTTTATCCAGTTTATCAAGAACCAGAGACTAACAGAATTTTTATATGCTGTCAGACGTCTCATTAATGATCGCATTAATACCACATAGCAATTTATTTAATCTTTCTTGGACAATTAAATGTTTGTGGGGCCTTTAATTCTAGCTGGAGAGCAGCCAAAGATTAGAAACCATTTTCTTTATAAGAGCACCAATATGATATGTCCACGTTAAATTGTTCCGAAATTAATATATTTAAAATTTTATCATTTGCTACCATAGATAAGACTTCATTTTTACAGGTCAACTGAAGATAGTTATTATTTAAATGAATCTGTTTCTGGGGAGTGGTAACAGTAATATCTTAAGGTTTAGCAAGAAACATTATGTACATTAAATTTCATCCATAGCCCACAGGTATGGCTGGTTTATAGAGATAAGACCTCCAGCCTGTCTAGAAATTGCTCAAGAGAATCTCTCCACTGAGCAGCCATCTCCTTTCAGCACCAAAAAGGGACATTTCCCTGGGGGACTGCTTGACAGAGGTTCCACTGTAAAAGAAAACTTTACTCTTTAAAGTAAATACCATAAAAACTTTCACCTCATGTAATCACTGCCAGTAAACAAACTGTGTTGGCTACCATTCACACTGTAGATGGCAGCTTTGGCAGCATCTTTGTTCCAAAAACACATATTACCACGAATATTGTTTAACATGTACATGTAGTATATAGAAAACACTATTGTAGCACACACATCGATTTAGTACAATGCTTTTTAGATATGTGGAAAGTTCATTATGTCATAATTTATGGGAAGTAAACAAACTTTTGAAAATTTAAAAGAATTTTGCCATTTCTGAGATTTTCCTCACTCTGTTTATACTCTGCCAAACCCTCAAGTGAATTAGAAATAATCTTCAATGGGAGTTACTATTGTTTACTCATGACTGTAACTCCCTGCATGCTATATTTCTATTACTTCTTTCTATTCAATAATCTAAAGAGGGGATTTTTCTGTTGCTGTCAAAGGGACAGGTGTAGGTAAATGCTAAATGTGCTTCAAAGCAAAACTGTTCTCACAACTTTTCTTTCATGGGTTTGGAAAAAAAGAGTTTTCGTTAGCTTTATTCATTACCAGCCAATTTTCGAGGTTTTGTCCAAAGTGTTGTCGGTAACCATAGTAAGCAGACAGCTAATGAAAGTAGTGAAAGAAAGGGCAATTTATGTGCTACAAACTGCACTATGTGTTAAATTCTCCATTTGAATGTATAGAAGAATTCATTGGAAATACCTGTTTTCAAAACAGAAATCACATGCCAAAAGACTTCAGAGTGTGACGTAAGCACAAATGGTAGCTAACATGTAGTTTGTTTGCATACAGTGGTAATAAAAAAATAAAATTTTTACTTGTGCTTTGCACATGTGAAAATACTGATGTTTTCCATACCCTCGATGAAAATACTTCTGGTATTCACTTCAAAAGAGTAAATACTCTATTTATTCAGTCTCTTGCTGTAGCATGGAGTTCAACAATGTCTGAAGTATCAATAATCACTTTGATGAACAATGTATCATCCTTCATGTAACCATTTTTAGGGTTGGTTAGATCATCAATTCTGACAAACAGAGGACAGCCACTGGCTATGTTCATGTCTGATGTAGGTCGTTTGAAGGAAGAACTATTCTGATCTGGTCTGAAAGAATCCATGACATGTTCTCCTCCCTGCTGGTTTATCAGACAGAATGTCACTCGCTGCTTGAAGGGCCAAGGAAGGATTGCGTCAAAGTTTCCCTTCATTACCACAAAGAACAAAGATAGATGTGATCCTTTTCCCATACCATCCCCATTAGGGTACATCCGGGCACACATCTTATATCCTCTCCTGCCTGTGTAGAAAGATGGAGAATAGATGCTGATAGTTTGACCTCTAACAGCTTCTGCTTTCTTTTGACTGAACTCTGTAACTTTCCAAACAAGTACACCATCATAACTGGCACTCTCAAGTGACTGTATACGAAGGTCTTGTTCAGCCAAAGTGATTTCTTTCACTGCCAATGTCCGCTCCAGTGTTCTACTCTTATGTTCTAGTGCCTCCACCTTTTCCACTGTAGTTCTCCTATTGTGTTCCATTCTTTCCATGTTCTGTATTAGTTTCTCTATCTCTTTGTGTAAAACTGTACATATACCTTCAAAAGTATTAGTTTTTACCTCCAACTGCTGACATTTCGAACTCAGTGGACCTGTCACTGCTTGAATAGCATCTGTCGTTGCCTGACTTTGGTTTCGACCAATTCCATTGTTGATTACGTCTACTACTTGTCTTTCTAAAGCAGTCACTCTATCCAGCAAACCTGCATTCTTCTGTGTTTCCTGCTTAGCAACTTCAACATGCTGAGCTAGATTTCTCACCTGCACTATCAACCAGTTTAAATGCTCTCCTGCTTGGGTTTCAAGGTGCCTGATGTTCTCTGTCATGTCAAACTGAAAATCAAAATGTACATGTATAACTAGAGGCACTTAAGGGCAAACATCACTCACCTGGAACAACGTCCAAATGCCATCGGAGTTCCCATCAGAACAATTTTAGCTATCTTGATCTACAACTCACCCTGATACTTCCTGATTAGATTTTCAGGAATGTGGCCATGGGGGCCATCTTGGACTTCGGATAAGAATGATTTTACCATACCTGTTTTTGATCTACTAGTCACCCTAATCCCAAAAGCAACTTTCAAATCAATTTGTTCTATGGTTCAGGAGGAGTTGCTGACAATGTGAAAAGCTAACAGACAGATGGATGGATTGACGGAGGACGGACAAAAGGCGATGGCATAAGCTGACCAGAAGCTTTGCTCCAGGTGAGCAAAGAATTATCTGAATGTCAGAAGTTACAAGTGAATTCTAATGACAAGAGCTACATCATATGGGGAAGGTTACACTTTCAAAGTACAGAAGTTAACTCTGTCAAAACTGTTTCTGTTTCACTTCAGAAAATATGTCTATTCTAATTGATCAGCCTAGGATATATAATATAAGACATAACCAGGTTAAGTTTTTATTTGGTAATAGCTCATAGGCCAACAGTGACCTAATTATGGTATATAACAGATTTCCTTCACTAACTAAATTCTGTATGCCTAGGCCATACAGATGTAAGATATACCCAGGAAAAGTTTCTACAATGTATGTCAAAGGTAAAAATATACGTCACAGTGGTCTATCATCATACGCAACATAACTAAGTATCCTCAAACACAAAATTTGATGTGCCTAGATCAAACATTACGTGAGATTAGGCCTGGAGGTGTGTTTTTTAAATGTAGATTAGAGGTCAAAATATATGGTGTGTGGACAGCTTTTATTCACAGAATGTACCAAAACACAGAATGAGATCACCCTAGACCATATAGTCCAGAAAATACAGCCACAAGAAAATGTGGGTTAAGGAGATACAGGCAGATAGATTGATTGAAAAAGATGCTACATCGCCTGCTTATCAGTATACCAATAAAAATCTTTTATATGACAAACATTGAAAATTTAAATTCAGAACAAGAGGCCCAGGGTCCACAACGCTCACCTTAGTTAACTGCTGTTAAGGTCATTTTCTCATCATTCCCTATCAGCCTTTAAAGTTTTAAGGCAATGGCTGAAACAGTTTTCAAGATATCTTGTTTACGAGGTAAATATGCTGAAACTTTCAAAGGGCTGTTACGTAGTCAAAAGAAAAAAAAATCCATTTTTTTTTTTTAAAAGTTAAAAAAACTAGAAATGTGTCAGTATGACACAGATGCCCCCACCCAGGGCCATCCTCACCCACACGCAGGTATTTTGCAAAAAATGAAGTTGAAAAAGAGCCATAACTCTCATAATAATTGGCAGATTTTACCCTAAATCGAACCTGACCATATTTTATGATTATATACCTGGGTATAAATTATGAATCCAATGCACATATCAATTTTTTTTAAAACAAGAAAAATGCCTAACGCATTATGGACAGGTTTTTCAAAAGGTCAATGAAAAGGTAAACCTTGGAATACCCAATGCCCGCCAGCCATGACATCGCTATTTTAAAGGACAGATTTATGAAAAATCCAACCAAAATTCAATTTTGGCCACACAAGCTTTCGGCTTCAGGTACCTAACAAAGAAAGTCAGCGTTGTCTCTCTTATACAGGGCATGCCTACTGGTCCTTATCTATGCCTCTACCAAATATTATCAAAATATTTCAAAACATTTAGAAGTTATGAAGTGCACAAGAATTTGGCTTAGAAATTCATTCGGGGGAGTTAACTTGAAAAAATAGCCATCAAAAGAAATGGCAAATCCACCGACCACACCGCAAATGGTCGTCTTTTTTCAATCTAGGTAGAAACTGGATTTTGTGTTCGCTAGTAAGTGATTTTCAACAAAGAATCCAAAAATAATGAGAAATATAAGGCCCTTTGCCTGCAAGGCCTGTAACTCTTCAATCATTAGTCTGAGAAACTCGATTTTGTGTTCGCTAGCAAGTGATTTTCAACAAAGAATCCAAAAATAATGAGAAAAATAAAGCCTGCTGCATGCATTGCTGATAATCTGCATCCGCAGTGTAAGTAAGAGAGATAACTCCAACACTCTGTAGGTCAGAGTTGTCCTTGCATATTGTGACACACCTAGTTTATGTTCTTAGCATCTCTACTAACTATCATTAAAATGTCTCCACTGGTAAAAGAGTTATGGCATGCACAAGATTTTACAACCGGGGGAGATAATTGAAAATAAAAGGAGTAATGAGTAACCCATAGTTACAATTTTTAAATGCAACTCTCCTTCTTAATGTTCTAAGCATCCCTATTAATTATCAATAAAAAATCTCAACTGGTAAACCACTTTATGATTACATACCTGTGTATAAACCATTTTTTCAACTATTTTTTAACATTGATAAAGGGCCGTAACTCCAAAAATAATTGGTGGATTTTACCATAAATCAAACTTGACCTATATTTTATAATTATATGCTTGTGTATAAAATATGTCATAATGAATCCAATTCACTAATCTTTTAAAATATTATGGAACGGAAACCATTTTTCAAAGTTGAAAAAGGGCCATAACTCCAAAAATAATTGGTGGATTTTACCCTAAATAGTACTTGACCTACATTTTATGATTATATACCTGTGTATAAAATTTGAATCCAATACACTAATATTTTCAAAAGATATCGAACGGAAACCATTTTTCAACTATTTTTCAACATTGATAAAGGGCCATAACTCCAAAAATAATTGGTGGATTTTACCCTAAATCGAACTTGACCTATATTTTATAATTATATGCCTGTGTATAAAATATAAATCCAATTCACTAATCTTTTCAAAAGTTATGGAACAGAAACCATTTTTCAAAGTCAAAGGGCCATAAGTCCAAAAATAATTGATGGATTTTATCTAAATCGAACTTGACCTACATTTTATTATCATATATCTGTGTACAAAATTTAAATCCAATACACCAACCCTTTAAAAAGATAACGCACGGAAACCATTTTTCAAAGTTGAAAATTTTTCAAAGACAAAAAGGGCCATAACTCCCAAAATAATTGGCAGATTTTACCCTAAATCAAACTTGACCTACATTTTATGATTATATACCTGTGTATAAAATTTCAATCCAATACACCAATCCTTTCAAAAGATATCGCACGGAAACCAAAAGTGTTACGTACGGATGGGACGGTTGGGATGGACGGGACGGACGGACGGACGTACGTTCTCACGGACAGATGTACGTACGGACAGCAGTGATACTATATGCCCCCCACTGAAAATGGCGGGGGCATAAAAAAAACCCCAGACTTTTTCAGAAGTTAATTGGGTCATCTACTTATCATCCCTTATAAGCTCATTAAGTTTCAATACAACAGCACAAATAGTTTTTTGAGATGTCTTGCTGGCAAGTTTTGTTGCAATTTTTTGCAAAGAGGTATAACTGAAGAAAATAGCTTGTGGAAGTAATGGTGTCATGGCTTTAGATATGCTGATTAGAGGAGACCTTATTGTTTGGTTGTTATGGCAAAACTTTAAAGCAGGAAATTTGTGAAATACCAGCTGGTAAAGAAGACTGTGTGATGCACTAGCAGGGAAAGAAGACTTTGTGAGGCACCAGCAGGGAAAGAAGACCCTGCAGAGCTTGTTTCTTGTCTATTTTTAGCTCTGGCAGTCATTTTGTTCAGCAGAGCAGAACCATTTTAGCAATTTTGGTAAAGGGGCATAAAAGGAACATTTATGTGAAATTATTTTGAAATATGGCCACTGGCCAGGAAGATGTGGTTTGAAATTTTCTATTTAGCTCTAGCCACCATTTTGTTCAGCATAGCAGACCATTTTAGCCATTTCAGTAAAGAAGGATAAGAGGAAAGTTTCTGTGAAATCATTTTGAAATCAGGCCACTGGCCAAGGAGATGTTGTTTAAAGTTTTTTTTTTTTTTTATTTTTAGTTCTGGTGGCCATTCTGTCCAGCCAAGAGGAACTATTTTAGCAATTTTGGTAACGAGCCATAAGAGGAACATTTCTGTGAAATTATTTTGAAACGGGGCCACTGGCCGCAGAGGAGATGTTTTTTAAAGGTCTTTCTATTTTTAGCTCTGGCGGCATTTTGTTCAACCAAGCGTAACCATTTTAGCAAATTTGGTAGAGGGCCATTGGAAGAACACTTCTGTGCAATTAGTTTGAAATCAGGCCACTGACCAAGGACAAGATGTTGTTTGAAGACCTTACGAAAACATGCCTATTCAAATATATTGACAATTTCACCACAAAAAACTGCAAGTTTTCTGATAAAAACTTCTGAAATTTTTCATATTTCTGCTCAAAACATAGATTGTGGGTACTCATTAGAACCGCCTTACTGAGGCAGTTCTAACGAGTACCCACAATCTATGTGTTTGAGCAGAAATAAGAACAAGAGGGCCATGATGGCCATGTAACGCTCACCTGAGCAACATAGCACTTTGAGAGCCTGATCTAGAACTGATCAAGGCAAACATTCTGATCAAAGTTCAAAATGATTATATTAACAAGTAAGACAATGTAGCATGTCTAATGGACTGTGAAATAAAGGTCAAGGTCAAATATGGATGACTGCACTCAAGAGGCCATGCTAAGATGTATGTATGTACTAAGTATCACTGACTGTAGGAGCAATAGTTACTGAGAAACTTACCTAAACACAAACACTTCACAAGTACCAAATATCACTCTGTAGGACCAATAATTACTGAGAAACTGACCTAAATGGAAAAACTTAACAGAGTCACGGGACAGAAAACTATACATCACCTTGAAATCATCAAGACAAACATTTTGAGCAAGATTCATGATGATCACTTCAAAAATGTGGCCTCTAGAGCATCAACAAGGTTTTCCTTTGATTTGGCCAGGTAAACTAGTTTTTGATATCAAGTGACCCAGTTTTAAACTAGACCTAGAAATCATCAAGACAAACATTTTGAGCAATATTTATGATGATTATTTCAAAAATGTGACCTCTGGAGTGTTAACAGTTTTCTGCTGATTTGGCCAGGTCACCTAGTTTTTGACCCCATGTGACCAAGTTTCAAACTTGACCTAGAAATCATCAAGACAAACATTTTGAGCAAGTTTCATGATGATTGCTTCAAAAATGTGACAGCTAGAGTGAACAAGGTTTTCTGCTGATTTGGCCAGGTGACCTAGTTTTTGACCCCAAGTGACCCAGTTTCAAACTTGAGCTAGAAATCATCAAGACAAACATGTTGAGCAAGATTCATGATGATTACTTGAAAAATGTGACCACTAGAGTGTTAACAAGGTTTTCTGCTGATCTGGCCATGTGACCTAGTTTTTTACCCCAGGTGACCCAGTTTGGAACCTGACCTAAAAATCATCAAGACAAACATTTTGAGCAAGATTCATGATGATTGCTTAAAAAATGTGACCGCTAGAGTGTTAACAAAGTTTTCTGTTGATTTGGCCCGGTGACCTAGTTTTTGACTCCAAGTGACCCAGTTTTGAACTTGACCTAGAACTCATCAAGACAAACATTTTGAGCAAGATTCATGATGATTGCTTCAAAAAAGTGACCGCTAGAGTAATAACAAGATTTTACACCGATCTGGCCAGGTGACCTAGTTTTTGACCCCAGGTGTCCCAGTTTCGAACTTGACCTAGAAATCATCAAGACAAAAATTTTGAGCAAGATTCATGATGATTGCTTCAAAAATGTGACCGCTAGAGTGTTAACAAGGTTTTCTGCTGATTTGGCCCGGTGACCTAGTTTTTGACCCTATGTGACCCAGTTTCAAACATATCCTAGAACTCATCAAGACAAACATTTTGAGCAAGATTCATGATTATTGCTTCAAAAATGTGAGTGCTAGAGTGTTAACAAGGTTTTCTGCTGGTTTGGCCTGGTGACCTAGTTTTTGATCCCAAGTCACCCAGTTCAAACTTGACCTAGAAATCATCAAGACAAACATTTTGAGCAAGTTTCATGATGATTACTTGAAAAATGTGACCGCTAGAGTGTTAACAAGGTTTTCTGCTGATTTGGCCCGGTGACCTAATTTTTGACTCCAAGTGACCCAGTTTGGAAACTGACCTAGAAATCATCAAGACAAACATTTTGAGCAAGATTCATGATGATTGCCTGAAAAATGTGACTGCTAGGGTGTTAACAAGGTTTTCTGCTAATTTGGCCCGGTGACCTAGTTTTTGACTCCAAGTGACCCAGTTTTGAACTTGACCTAGAAATCATCAAGACAAACATTTTGAGCAAGATTCATGATGATTGCTTCAAAAATGTGACCGCTAGAGTGTTAACAAGGTTTTCTGCTGATTTGGCCCGGTGACCTAGTTTTTTACCCCAAGTGACCCAGTTTCAAACCTGATCTAGAAATCATCAAGACAAACATATTGAGCAAGATTCATGATGACTGCTTCAAAAATGTGACCGCTAGAGTGTTAACAAGGTTTTCTGCTGATCTGGCCTGGTGACCTAGTTTTTGACCCCAAGTGACCCAGTTTCGAACTTGACCTTGACTTAATAGAGGCAAACATTTTGAGCAAGTTTCATCAAGATTGGGTCAAAACTATGACCTCTAGAGTGTTACTAAGTTTTTCCTTTGATTTGACCTGGTGACCTAGTTTTTGACCCCAAGTAACCCAGTATCGAACCTGACCTAGATTTCATAGAGGCAAACATTCTGACCAAGTTTCATCAAGATTGGGTCAAAACTGTGACCTCTAGAGTGTTAACAAACTAATTGTTGACGACGAACGACGGACGACAACGGACGACGGACATAGGGTGATGACAATAGCTCACCCTGAGCTTTTGCTCAGGTGAGCTAAAAAATAATGTATACCCCTGTAAACCCCAGTTTTACTATATAAAAGTGGGGTTTAAGGGGGTCATAATTATATAGGTATGTTTTCGTGATGTTTTTCTTTTTTTTAGCTTTTGTGGCCATCTTGCTCAATAAAGTTTACATTGCTGTCATCTATGATTTCCGATCAACACTATTTTAGTCTGTTTCCATCGAGAAGTCATCCAGTTGCTACAGAGCAAGTTTCTGCTCAAAGCAACCAAAGGTTTGGGAAGAGATGTGGGAGACTGATTTTCAAGGTGGCGGCTATGACTGCCATCTTGGATTTTTGACTGACTCAGTTTTAGCTATTTTGTGTCTACTAGGTGCCCTGATGCTCCTCATCAAGTTTCAGTTCTTTTGGATTGTAGAGGAGATGTTCAAAATATTAATTTTCCATATAAATGTACAGGGCCCATACAAATGCATGGGGAAGGAAATGTGACCTTACCGTAAAAAGGTCAAACGTCAACGTTGGACATCATTTTAGCAATTTTGGCAGACCTCCTGTCCCCAATGATTTGTGCAAAGATTAGACCCAGGGCTTATTTGGTGGAGAAGAAGATTTTTTAAAAAATTTTTTTACCATATATGGGCATGCCGGCCATCTTGGGCAATGGATCATGACCATTTTAGCAATTTTTCATTCCCCTGCCCCAAGCGGGCTCCACATGAAATTTGAGCAACATTATCCTGGCAGCTTCAGAGGAGAAGTTGTTTATAATTCTCAACATTTTTCCCATAGAATATGTATTGGGCCCATACAAATGCACAGGAAAGCAAATGTGACCTGGCTGTAAAAAGGTCAATGTACGACCACCATTTTAGCAATTTTAGTAGACCTCTCGTCCACCATGATTTATGCAAAGATTCATTCCCAAGGCATCCTCGGTTCTGGAGAAGAAGATTTTTAAAGTTTTTCACCAAAAATGGGCATGGCAGCCACTTTGGTCAATGGACCGCAGTCATTTTAGCAATCTTTAGTTCCCCCCCCAGCCTAAGGAGGCTCCATACGAAATTTGAGCAAAATTGGCTTCGGCTTCAGCGGAGAAGACATTTGAAAGTACAAACAGATGCAGGGACGGCCAGATGACTGACAAAAAGTGATCACTATAGCTCATCCAGAGAAGTCGTTTGTAATTCTCAACATTTTTCCCATACAAAATGTATTGGGCCCACACAAATGCACATCAAAGCAAACTTGACCTCACTGCAAAAAGGTCAAACTTCAATGTACGACCCCCATTTTAGCAACTTTGGTAGACCTCCCGTCCACCATGATTTATGCAAAGATTCAGCCCCAAGGCATCCTCGGTTCTGGGGAAGAATATTTTTAAAAGTTTTTTACAATATATGGGCCTGGCAGCCACCTTGGTCAATGGACCGCAACCATTTTAGCAATCTTTAGTTTCCCCAGCCAAAGGAGGATCCATATGAAATTTTAGCAAAATTGGCTCAGTGGCTTCAGAGGAAAAGTCATTTGAAAGTGCTAACGGCTGCACAGACAGCCAGATGACTGACAAAAAGTGATCACTATAGCTCATCCTGAGCATAGCTCGTCAGCTAAAAATTATGCAAGCAGTCATGGTTACCCAGCTACATGAAGATGCAGTCAAAAACAAAAAGACCACAATCCTCACATTTAATGAGAAACCGACCAAAATCTATCAAGCTTCACATAAAGTTTCTTGCTTATTTAAGGAGTTATAGTCTGGACAGGAAATTTCCCGAAAGGAAGACTACTCATAAGCAAGACAATGTCATTCTTGTGCCGAGACATCAATTTGATTCAGCCCTTCACATCATGCTGATTAAATCTATGAAAATTTGTATCCCTTACTGTTGATAATGAAACCTTTCAAAGAATGAATTTTCACTCCTCACTGTATGTGTCAATCCAAGAAATCACTGTGTTTACCCTAAATATTAGGAAACCTTAACTCCTTTTCAAGCTTTCCTAACATCTGAGCAAACCTACTTTACAACTTGTTGACATGTTTTAACCCTAGTCCTGCTGAACCCGGATATACCCTGCATTTGCAAAAAGTGAAGATCCAGATCAGTTGGCTATTAAGAAGCCAACTGATCTGGATCTGCACTATTTGCCATTCAGTATGTGAATTTGTATCAACAATTTGGATCAAGTAATCTGATTGGCTGAAAATTTGAAAAGGGCATGGCATCTTAATTTATTCAGGGTTAAAACTGTTGGATAAGAGACAAAGAGTCCGGACTCTAGTCAGATGCCTTATAATGAAGTAAAGTATTTCCTAACCTTTACCACTCTATGGGCAAATTCAGCAGATGGAAAATTGATATTTTTCTTATTTTTTCCTGAAACTAGGCTTTCATATCATTACATGCAAATTGTCTCCTTAGGAGACAATTTGCATGAAAGTAATATCAAAGCCTATTTTTATGGGCAAATATATATACCAAAGCCTGTATTTATGTGCAAATTCAGCAGATTGAAACCTGATGATATTTCCCTTTTTTTTGCCTGAAAATAGTCTTTGATATTACTTACATGGAAATTGTCTCCTGAGGAGACAATTTGCATGTAATTTCAAAGCAGCCTATTTTCTGGAAAAAATAAGAATAATATTTCAAAATGTTGCCTGCTTAAATTTTTATCTATCATTAAGATGCATGAATAGAATTAAATTTATTATTACACAGAGAAGGAAAATGATACAGAAATACATGTACGCTTCAAGAGGCTAGTAAATGATAATTTGTTTGTGTTAAGGTTTAATGGCCCAGTAAACCCAATGGAGTCATGTCAGGCATGGTCAGTTTAACAAACCACACTTTTACTGGGCAGGCTTAGTCCTCTAAGTGGTTAACTGGTATTGTGCAGATTCTTTCACCAGAAACTGACAACTGCCCTCCTTGAATCAGCCGAAGGGAAAGAATGACCAGAGAAAAACTTTCATGATTAATCTTTATGAAAGACTACTTTTTGATTGAGTTGGGGTTTAATGACACGTCAACCCTTGTAGGTCATTTTGTGTCGTCTCCCAGAGAAAAGGGAGAAAAGAGATAGAAGAGGTGAAAGAGAGGGACAGGGAAGAAAGAAGAACAGGAATGAAAGTAAAGAAACAGAAGAAATAAAAGCATTCCCCTTCTACCCTTACAAGGATAGCAGGCCTTGCCCAACTGTAAGCCAATATCAGTTGGATGCCCCGGTGACGTAAGATACATGACAACTTCGCACCACCCAACCACCCCCATGAAAGAATACTGCCGACCCGGTGGGGGTCAAACCCTCAACCTCCTGATATGTAGGAAAAAGTAAGTATAAACATTGTCTAATTTACTAACCTTTGCCACTATGGGTAAATTCAGCAGATGATATTGATGACATTTTTCTTATTTTCACCAGAAAATAGGCTTTGATATTACTTACATGCAAATTGCCTCCCTAGGAGACAATTTTTATGTAATATCAAAGCAGCCTATTTTCTGGGTAAAATAAGAAAAATATTTCAAAATGTTGCTTGCTGAAATTTTTACCTGGCATTAAGAAGCATGAACATAATTAAATTTAACCTTTATCACTCTCTGGGCATTTTTAGCAGACGGCAAACTGATGATATTTTTCTTATTTTTCCTAGAAAACAGGATTTGACATTTCATGCAAATTGTCTCCTCAGGAGACAATTTGCATGAAATGTCAAATCCTGTTTTCTGGGAAAAATAAGAAAAATATTTCAAAATGTCGTCTGCTGAAATTTTTACCCAGAGTGCTAAGCGTTAATACAGTATTAGGAAACTGATACTAAAATATGCTTCAATAGGCTAGTAAATAATAACTTGATCATACTGTGATTGAATGGCCAAGTCAACCCAAAGGGGTCATGTCTAGCATGGTCAGTTTACCTAACCACACTTTTACTGGGCAGACTTAGTCCTTTAAATGGTTAACCAGTATTGTGTACATTCTTTTGCCAGAACTGACAACTGCCCTTCTTGAATAAGTAGAAGGTAGAGAATGACCGTAGAAAATATTTCATGATCAATCTCCATGAAAGAATGTTGCTGACCCAGACAGGATCAAACCTGCAACCTCCTGATTACCAGTTGGATGCGCATCCAACTTGAGCCACCGAGGCCTGCAGTAAATGATAATAATTAATATTATAAATACCTCTCCACATCCTTTAGGACAGGAAACTTTAGGCAGACATTCATTCTTTAAGTGATTCTGCATCTGAATGTAAATAATACATAATTCTATATATTTTACACATGAAAATATGACAGCTACAATGAAAAAGAAAATATAATTATCATAGCTTGGAGTTCCAGATGCAAAGAATATCCAGACCAATATTTTTCTTAATTCTCCATGAAAACATGTTGTGGGTACTCATTAGAAGCACCTCGGTGAGGTGCTTCTAAGGAGTACCCACAACACATGTTTTCATGGAGAAATAAGAAAATATCAATACAATCTGGATAAAAATTGTCCCTTTTCTGGAGCAATGTAGCAAAAGACCGGGGAGTACTCTGACAGAGATTTTTTGCTATTTTTTCACCACAACATACCTCACGGATATACACATTTTTTTTTTATTTTTATTCCAAACTTACCTTGTGGGTACATATTTTAATTACTTTGCTGGGGCAATTAAAGTGAGTATGAAACATTGTGCTTCCAAAAAAATAAAACTTACTCTAAATTATTGCCACAACTATTATCTCATCTAGAGCTATAAAGCATGTGTCCTTATGGAAGTACCATGTTTAACCAATGCCATGCTAGAATAAATTAAGATGCCACGCCCACTTCTAATGTTCAACCAAATAACTTGATCCAGGTTGTTGATACAAATTCAAATATTTAATGACAACCAGTGCAGAGCCAGATCAGTTGGCTTCTTAAGAAGCCAATTGATCTGGACCTACACTGTTTGCAAAGGCAGAACATATCTGGGTTCAGCAGGGGCAGGGTAAGATGCTACATATTCCTCAAAAATAGACAATTTTCATCGGAGAAAGGTTTAATGAATTGATATATGGTATTAATATGATCATAAAATGTGGCATCTGACAGCCTGAAAAATTTCAGTTAGTCTTTCGTTTTTTGAACTGGATCAAAAATGAAATGATTTTTTATCATATCTCTGAATTAATTTTGGCAACATTAATTCAGAGATAGGATAAAAAATCATTTCATTTTTTATCCATTCATTTTTTATCCATTTGACTACCTGAAATTTTACAGGCTGTCCCATGCCACATTTTATGATTGTATTAATATCATATATTAATTTATTAAACCTTTCTTGGATAAAAATTGTCTATTTTTTGAGGAATATGAAGCCTTTAACCCATCTTAGACTGAATAAACTCTCCACATACTAAATATTGGAAGAGTGCAATTTCACTGTTAGGAATGTCAGGCTATGTGATTTAGATATTCCTAGAGGAAAAATGACTTAATTATTTGCAAACAGTGGAGACACTGATCAGATGCCACACTTGGGGTGGTCAGGTGTGGTGAAGGTGTCGTGTATTTTACATCACCGGGGCGTCCAACTGATATTGGCTTACAGTTGGGAAAGGCCTGCTATCCTTGTAGCAGGTAAGGATAAAGGAGGAATATTTTATTTCTTCTGTTTCTTCACTATTATTCCTGTCCCTCTTTCTTCCCTGTCCCTCATTTTCACCTCCTCTTGTTTGTTTGTGTTGAGGTTTTACGGCCCAGTCAACCCAATGGGGTCATGTCGAGTGCGGTCAGTTTACCTAACCACACATTTACTGGGCAGGCTTAGTCCTCTAAGGGGTTAACCAGTAGTGTTCACATTATTTCGCCAGAAACTGACATCTCCTCTACTATCTTTTCTATCTCTTCTATCTCTTTTCTCATTTCTCTGGGAGACAACACAAAATGACCCACAAGGGTTGACATGTCGTTAAACCCCAACACAAGCAATCAGCTGCCACACTCTGCAGTGTTTGATCTGGGATTGTACTGTTTGCCAATTACCCTTTTGGGGTCAACAGATTATACGAGGGTGAGTCAATAAGTAACCAGCCTAACTTATTTCCAGTTGAGATCCTCCTTTTCTTTTTCGATGCAATTGCCCTCTAGTTTGATGCACTTAGACCAATGGTGTTCAAGTGCCATCAGCCCAGAACTGAAAAAGTCAGGGTCCTTTCCATTGACCCACTCCTCAACTGCCGTCACGACTTCTTCATCAGACCGGAAATGAAGTACACGGATATCCTTTTTCAAGTTTGGGAATAGGAAGAAGTCGCTAGGAGCTAGGTAAGGTGAATAGGCAGGATGTGGCATTAATTCATACCCGTTTTACTCTTCAGCATCCATTGCAACTTTGCAAGTGTGGACTCTCGCGTTGTCCTGTTGCAGCAAAACACCTTTAGAGAGTTTACCTCTGCGTTTTTCACGGACGGCAGTTCTCAGCTGGTCTAACAAGTTTGCATAGTACACTCCAGTTATTGTACTTCTCTTGGGTAAAAAGTCCAACATAATAATGCCTTTTGCATCCCAAAATACTGTGGACATCACCTTGCCAGCAGATGGTTGCGTCTTGAATTTCTTTGGCCTCGGAGACCCAGGCCCTACCCACTGACGACTCTGAGCTTTATTCTCTGGCTCATAATGATGAACCCAAGTCTCATCTACAGTCACCAGGCACAAAAGAAAATCATCTTTTGACCTAAAACACTTCAACAAGGCACTGCATACTGATGCTCTGGTTGCCATTTGCTCATCGCTAAGGGATTTGGGGACCCAACAGGCTGTTAGCTTGCGCATACCTAAACAATCATGTAAGATTGTTAAAATGCTACCATGTCAAATGCCTAATGCCTGCGCTATTTCTTCCACCTGAATTCGCCTATCAGAGTATACCAGATCCCGAACTTTCTTACACATTTCTTCGTCGGTGGCATCCAGTGGGCGTCCAGACCTGGCTTCATCTTCTAAAGACGTTCTACCGCGTTTGAATTCCCCTACCCAGAATTTAACCTAAGGATAAGATGGTGCAGAAGACCCATAAACATGGCTAACTCGCCGTGTATTTCCTTGCCTGTTTTACCTTTTAAATACAAGTACCGAATTACAGCACGGTACTCAACTTTAGATGAAAAGCATGCCTTTGCATCACTAGCCATGTTTGACATTCAATATTAAAGAATGACTCGATACGCATGCAATTTTGTACCCATGTATAAAACATATATTGAAACAAAGCATGAAAATTGTGACCATCTCGATCCATCGGAAATGGAATAGGCTGGTTATTTATTGACACGCCCTCGTATTATTAGTAATTTACATTCAAACCTCACTAGCGCAAATACTGATGACTTGTTTACCATGGCTAATTCAAACTTGTTTTTGTGTCCCTGGAAAATTTTCTTGAAAGCCCAAAAGATTAATATTTATGGATATTTTAGGTTTTTTTTTTTTATTTTATCATGAAATGAATGTTGTGTGTACTCATTAGAATTGCCTCTTTTGAAGAGATTCTAATGAGTGCATTCAACATATCATTATTGTCTCCTAGATAAAAAAAAATTCCCTAAATAAACACCATTTGCTTCCTGACATGGTGTCATGATTAACCCTCAGTGGCTCAAACCACCCATATCTCGAACTGATTTCTATGGTCCCAAAGATGTTCAAGCCACTGAAGTTCAACTGTAGCTCCAAGTAAATGAATAATATAATTGTACATATGATGCAATCAGCTTTATGCTTATGTGACAAACAAATATAGGCTTATGTGACACTTATATTCAAAAAATAACAAAGTAGCATCCAAAAATACTACAATGTCAAAATGACACTCAAAAATAATCTGGTAATTTTCTAACTGATGACCGGAAAATATAAAGTTAAGTAATAGTCATTTTTTTTATTGTGTGTAAAAGGTACATTTGTTATTGAGAGCAGCATAATAAAAATCAGGGCCCAGTTGTTCAAAGCTAAGGATGTCGTTAGTTAACGATTCGTTAAAATTTTAATCGAGTGATACACAAATATGCTGAAATTTTTTGCTGAAAAAATGTGAGTAGCTTTTGCATTGCAAAAGCTACTCACATTTTTTCAGCAAAAAATATCAGAATATTGTGTATTGAATCCGCTAGAACAGTTAATGAAATGACCCTTAACGAGCTCGTTAAGCTAACGACGCTTTGAAAAACTGGGCCCTTGTAATTTTCTAACTGATGACCGGAAAATATAAAGTGAAGGTATAGTCATTTTTTTTTATTGTGTGTAAAAGGTACATTTGTTATTGAGAGCAGCATAATAAAAATCAAAACGGTTGCCTTTGTAAGCAAAGAATGCATTACAGATAGAAAAAGAGGGTCTTGGTTTTAACTCTTGTCCTGCTGAATAAATTAAGAAGCCACACCCATTTCTAATTTTCAGCCAATCACATTATTTGATCAAGGTTGTTGATATAGATTCATATACTTAATGGCAAACAGTGCAGATCCAGATAAGTTGGTTTCTACACTGTTTGCAAAGGCAAGGTATATCCGGGTTCAGCAGGACAAGGGTTAATGAAGTTTGCAATACTGCTTATGCCCTCTGGTGTAAACATGAGCAGAACTCCATTTTCAAAGATACCACAATGGGTTCAGTGATCCCAAAGGAAATAAACATATGATCTGCCCTATATGGTGAAGTACTGGGAGACATCCTACTGTTGCCATAACACCAGCTGCAGCGAAGTAAAATAAAAATCTAAAAGGTTGCCTTTGGAACCAAAGAACACATTACAGACAGAAAATGGGGAGTCCTGGTTTTATTGAGACTCTTCATAAACAGAAAAACATGAAAAACGTCTACAAAAACACTGATTTAGACTACAGTTACAATTTTAGGACAAGTAAGGTAAGTAGCTGAGGCATCCAAATATTCAGGCAAATATAGTATGTATTAGAACATAATTTTATATATTGATTTACAGATGTAAAGTTCATATGCAGTCATGGTCTTCTATTCCTTACTGTATTTATCCTAAAAATTTGGGCAACTGAATTTATTACCCATTGTGGACTGAATAAACTCTCCCACACTAAATACTGGAAGATTCTAATTTCAATTTTAGGTATGTCAGGCTACGCGATTTAGATATTCCTAGAGAAAAATGGTTGAACTGTTTCCAAACAATGGAGACCCTGATCAGATGCTGCATTCAGCACTGTCTGATCTGGGTCTGCACTGTTTGCCAAGCATTGTTTTAGGTATCTCAAGACTACAATTGGTTAATAGCTCTAGATAAGGCACTTCAACAATTAGGTCTTTTTTTTTGATGTTTTTCCATGAAAACTTGCATGCTGGGTAATCATTAGAACTTGGCACCAAATCCATCACCAAGGAGCTTTAACCCTTGTCCTGCTGAACCCGGATATACCCTGCCTTTGCAAACAGTGTAGATCCAGATCAGTTGGCTTCTGAAGAAGCCAACTGATCTGGATCTGCACTGTTTGTCATCCAGTATGTGAATTTATATCAGCAATCTGGATTAAGTAATCTGATTGGCTGAGAATGAAAAGTGGGTGTGGCATCTTTATTCAGCATGACAAGGGTTAATAATAACACCAGGGATCATTTTCTGGCGCGATTTCGCGATATTCTCGCATTTTTTTTTGCAAGAAATCGCATCAAAATTCCAGGAGTGAGAAAAAAAATCGCACGCTGAATTTTTCTCATTTCGCGCCGTTAAGTTCCTATTTTGCACATGCGGTTCATTTCGAGACTATCGGACTGTTCTGTTTGACCGGTTTCTGAATTATTGTGGCGCCATAATTCATTACACATACGAACGCAGGTAACCATTCATTAATCTGTATCATTGAAAAGCTTTATCGTAAAAACTCATTGTCGGTCTATGGTTTAAGTAAGCGTTTATTTGATCGCTACCTCGAGTCAGCAAAAACATGTCCGCCGACTCGGAAAAAAAAAGAAAGAAAATTATCCGACCCGAAGCCGTCCAGTCGGGATGGCAACATGTTAAAGTATCTTGTTCGCGCACAACCCAGCTCGACAGAAGCGGCCACGCTCTCCTCCCCTGATTCGGATGACGATCTCGGATCAAACACGACCGAGCTGAGCTTGATGAATAACAAGCCCATGAAGCCCTTATTCAGCCGTTTGCATTTTATTACGAGCCAGGCGTAACGAGTAAGAAATGAAAGTGAAACCAGCAACAAGCTTTAAAATTATTTACAGTATTAGTTGATAACAAAAAATAAGAAAATGTGCAAGACAGAAAAATAAATGTAAACGGTACCTTTCAAGATAATCAGTGATTTATTTACAGTTTGATTCTATTCAGTCTCAATTGAAATTCCATAAGTCCTGTGAGAAAATCATGAATCTGTAATATATTTTAGAGCAGATATATACTTTTTTTTGTGAGTTCAGGGACTCACTTTTATAAAATTTGTGAGCAGATATATACTGTTTTTTTGTGAGTTCAGGGACTCACTTTTATAAAATTTGTGAGTCCTAGAGAAAAATTATGAGTATATGAATTGGAACTCCCAGGTAAACAAAATCATTGGATAATGTCACAAAATCCCAGAGAAATAATTCCTGAAGAATTTCTGAAACAAATCCTTTGAATTGCAGTTTCTGATCCCACAATTTAAAGTCCCTGAATTCAGAGTTTAATTCCAGAATTAATGAAACATTGAAGTAATCCAATAAAAAATGAAAGTGTACAAAGATGCTCATATGAAAATCTTCTCTCCTTATATAATATCAAAGAACATTCTAAAGAAAAAATAGAGTACTAGAGGCATCACTTATTTTCCAGTATTTGTCAAGAAAAATTTAAATGTTCTGTGACATGCCAAAAATAGCTTAATCTAGACTATTCCATTTGGAAATTCTAAAAAGAATATAAACAACTTGTTATTTAAACATGATTTTCCAGAAAGTTCAAATTTATATATAAACACTTGCAGTAAACATGAAAATAATGATACTTAAAATAATCAAACACCCTATATATAAAAATTTTATTAACCTGATTTAGAGTACATTACAAAATAAGCAATAATAATACTTATACATACAATTCTGATACAAAATCTGGCCTTTACAAAAAAAAAAAAAAAAAAAAATCTCACTCAGTTTGTCCGAGCGAGCGAAAAAAAAATCTCACCGAATTTGAAAATCTCTCACTGTTTTTGACCAAATGGGATTTTTTCTCTCACAAAAATCTTGGGCCAGAATAATCCCTGTAACACCATGTCTTTTCAAAGAGAAATGAGAAAAATATTTTTCTGATAATTCCTCTGACCTATAGCCAAGACCCTAACTATCCAGACAGATAAGTCTGAGCAAACAGTGCAGACCCAGATCAGATGTGATAGAATGGGCACTTGATCAAGGTCTACACTGTTTGCCATGCATCCCATAGTTTTAAACACACTGATCACAGGTAGTGAAATGGACTTGTTCAAATCTTTGGACATGTATGGTAGGAGTTAAGGTGTTTGATTTGGAGTAAACAACCCTGTACTTGTACGTATACTATCACCAGAGATGGACAGCTGCCCTCTTTCAATATGAAATTATGATCAATCTAAATGACAGTTATGTGTACGAGCTGGGAATTGAACTTGCACCACTAAATCTGCAGTCTGACTTTTACTGACTGTGGTATGGTGTCCGACAGAGTTAAGAACTTAAGGTGTATGAATATTTACAGTAAATTTGTTAAATTAATGTAGTTACCTGATCTTGTGGGATATTTGTTTTTCCACAAGCTTCACATGTCACTGGTTTATGTGGACAAGCAGCCGCATGCTCCTGAAATACACGGAAATACAATATGCCTCTTTAAATGCTCAGTATTCCTCTAAAACAGACAGTTTATTATCCACATCCCCACTACCCTTACCTGCTAAAAGGCCAGCAGGCCTTGTCCAACTATAAGCCAATATCAGTTGGACGCCCTGGCGTATCTTACGTTACTGAGGCATCCAAATGAGTTTGGCTTACAGTTGAACAAGGCCTGCTGTCCTTTCAGCACATAAGGGTAGTGTGAGATGTTATTATTTCTTCTGTTTCTTCACTTTCATTCATTTTCTCACTTTCTCTCCTGTCCCTTTCTTTCATTTCCTCTACTATCGCTTCTATCACTTTTCTCCCTTTCTCTGGGAGACCACACAAAATGACCCAAAAGAGTTGATGTGTCGTTAAACCCAAACACAAACATACAAGCATATCTGACCTGTAAAAAAAGACCTCAAGGCAACGGGTCGAGAGAGAGGGGATTACAGGTGTGGTATTACTGAGTAAAACTTTGAACCTATATCTATCATCATACTAAATATAAACCAAATCTGTCATATGGTCTGGAAAATATGAGCTATTCAAAACTTTAACATAAAATTTCAAAGTCTATGACCTTGACCTTTGAGTCATTGGCAAGACCAGGGTATTGCTGAATTAAACTTTGGATCTTTGTTTAAAACTTTGACATAAAGGTTCCAAGTCTGTGATCTTGACCTTAAGGCCATACATGTAGGTGTGGGTAGTGTTGCTGAACACAACTTCTGACTGATATTTATCATCATATGTGAGTTAAAACCAAATTCATCAAATAGTCTTGAATATATGAGCTTTTGAAAACTTTAATGTGAAACTATCATTAAAGTGCTAAGTCTGTAACACCACCACCTATACCTATGACCTTAAGATCAAGGTCACAGACTGTGACCTTGATCTTAAGGTCATAGGTATAGGTGGTGGTATTGCTGAATAGACCTTTGGACCTATATCTCTCATCACAGTGTTAGAAATTAACTTTTGCAAGTAGCAGGTAGTTGCTACCTTGTCTGAAAGTAGGTAGCAAAATGCACCTACATGGCAGCAAAAGGTGTTGCCCCCGTGCCACAAGTCATGAATGTGTCTAAAAGAGTATCAATAAGCAATTTTGGTTTTGCCTGAACACTTTGGCAAGTAAAACAGACTGAAAACCAAGACTTTCTGGAATTTTGTACACTGAAATGCTAACAGCAAAAAAAAATTTAAGTGCAGACATATTTTTTCTTGAAGTAGCACTGAGGTTATACTAAATGTAAGTTTTTTCTATCTCATCTTAACCATAGTACTGCTGAGCCCAGATATGCCCTGCCTTTACAAACAGTGTAGCTCCAGATTAGCTGAAGAAGCCAACTATCTGCATCTGCACTAGTTGTTGTGAAGTATGAGGATTTGTATCAACAAGCTGGATCAAGTAATCCGATTACCTGATTACTTGAAAATTAGAAGTGTGTGCATCATCTTAATTTATTCAGCATGCCAAGGATTAAAAAATTTGCCTCATTATATGAACCACAACATCAGAAAAGGTACCTTCAGATATGTACACACAGAGAAGATTTGGATGAGCCTGGACATTTGCAGTCTGATCAAAATCATCACTGGGCATATTTTGGATAACCAAGGATGCAGTTTTTTCATGCAGTCAACTAGTAGTAAACTAAGACTGCATGGACTGGATGTGCAGGCTGATTTGAGTCATTGGGTGCACATGTCTGAAGGTATGTTTTCTCATGTTGCAGCTCATATGATTGATCATGTGTTGCAGTGCATGCAGGGCTTTAGTAAGGTTCCAGCAACTCTGCACAGTGAAAGTCCCCGCTATTCTTTAGCCCCCTGGTTGCCAGGGAAACAAATGCCTGGTGCATCAAGGTACTGATCAGCCAGGGAGAAGAACTTGCTCTTATTTTCTTAAATACAAGGTTATTTTCCATAATGAGAATAGCCTTGCTTAATTTTCGAAAATGTGAAGAGCCAAAAAAAAAAAAATAAATAAATAAATAAATCATAATTTTAAACAATACAACCATGAATAACATCGCTTTTATTCTATTTTTGATAATTCTTGAAATACAAGGATATTATTCATTGAGTCTTCTAATAAAAGCTTACCTCATTTGTATTCCCAAACCATATATACATGTAATTTATAGTATCAAAATTAAAACATACTGTAAAGGTTTTTCCATGATGCTATTTATAGACTATTGGAAATTTGCTTTCAGCATAAATATAGCCCATGAACTGGTGTTTCCAAGTTTAATAATAAATAAGTATTTTTAGAATGAGGCTATTTTTAGAATCTGTACAGAACAGAACAGAACATAACTATGCCACATGCAGGTCACACAAATAGGAACCACTACTATTGACCTCACACTGTTTTGGGACAGTCCTATCTAAAAATAGAATTTATGGAGTAGATGTGTATAGTGCAAGGCAAAAAAGACTGCACTGTTCTATTTATTTCAGGCCACAGGAGGTTCCTGGAGGAGACAAATTCCAGATAGTAAAAGATTCCGTAGGGAACTATTTGGTGGGTGGAGTGCTACAATGAGTTGGTCAGTCATTCCAGTTTGTGACTCTGAACAGGAGGAATTTTTGGGATGTCATATGGTGGGCAATGTCATGTGTTTTCAAAGTGGTGAAGAGGACACAAAAATCCCAGGATCTGTTGCTGACTCAAGTGGCTGTTACATCCCACCAAAACCTGGATCTGATTTAGGCCAATCATGATGGAATTGTAGCAGGTGCATGCACTTTTGATTTATTAGCATTCTAGCCTATGGAGAAATTAATAGAGATGTGTAACCACAAGAGAGTGGACATCTGGTATTAATAACTTGCATTTTTAAAATAAAAAAAATATAA
The DNA here is from genome assembly GCA_964016985.1 of Anodontia alba. Classification (NCBI taxonomy): domain Eukaryota; kingdom Metazoa; phylum Mollusca; class Bivalvia; order Lucinida; family Lucinidae; genus Anodontia; species Anodontia alba. Next base: position 106,151,634 of record OZ024821.1, on the reverse strand, counting down.
GCTTTATAGTAGCTTTCTCCCACCAAATAAGGGTGTTTCCTTTGTAAGGGGAAGGAGAGTTAAAAAAAACCCAAAAAACTCCAACCCAGGGACCATACTATTAAAGCAGTGTGTATGATGTAGGACTCCTTATGGGATTTTAAGGTTGGTTTTAATAGTTGAGCAAACAACTCTCTGGGGACATTATTTTATTGGCAATGTCACTTTTTGACAGCTCAGTCATCTATTTTAAGTGAGGGATATCAATCTGTATTTACACTGATGTGACTGGAGGAAACTGAAAGTAGAATTCAATAGCAAAAACATGGCAATCCCATCTTCACCCACAAGCTACCATTCTTAGTTGAACCTTTGCTTAATTATTACATATCCCAGAATAGAGATACATTCATTAAACAATCCACTGGGAAAAACCTCCATCCCAGTGATTCTTTCCCATTACGCAGAACAATAGGTGGAAATAAGACAAAAGACATGAAGTGAGTATTGGTAGAAGTTTGTAAATGCACACAGCTCCAGACAAGAGGGGGTTTTCACCTAATAATGGCTAATATTTTTCTTATTATTTCACCATGAAAACATATGTTGTGGTACTCGGTGAGGCACTTCTAATGAGTACCATGCATATATTTTCATGGAGAAATAAGAAAAATATCAGGACTTTTAAAACAAACAGGAAGTAACAATTGTTGTCTCATTAAAAAAATTGCGGAAAATCCACAAAGTGTATACAGTCATCTTAAAATGATGCAGTTACATTGCCAGCTACTATTATTACTCTTACTATTAAGACCAAAACCCCAACATCCTACCGTATTTAATATATGTATTCAGACAGACAGGCCTGAGCAAACAGTGTGAACACAGATGAGAAGCCACAGAATGGGGCATCTCATCAGGGTTTACACTGCTTGCCACTCATCCAACAAGTTTTAGACATAACAGGGGTAGTAAATTGTACTTTTATTCAAATTTTAGAACAAGTATAGTAAGGAGTTGAGGTGTCCGAAATACTTGAGGTAAATGTGGTACATTTACTAAAATTTTAGTATTAAAGTTAAAGAGGACAGGTATTTGGTGAGAGATCATTTTACAATATTTTTTCTCTTATTTCTCCATAAAAATGTATATTATGGGTGCTCATTAGAAGCGCCTTCCTGAGGCTCTTCTAACGAGCACCAAAAAATATAGTTTTATGGTAAGCCTGAGAAAATAATTCTAGAATTATCATCAAACACTGGGCTAATTCAGCAGATGACAAGTTGATGATATTTTTCTAATTTTTCCAGAAAACAGGATTTAACATTTCATGCAAATGGAGACAATTTGCATCAAAACCTGTTTTCTGGGAAAAATAAGAAAAATATTACAATATTTCATATACTGAAAATTTTACCCAGAATGCTAAGCATTAACTTGTGTTCTTTAACTTCATTTGTTTGTGTTGAGGTTTTACGGCCCAGTCAACCCAATGGGGTCATGTCGAGCGTGGTCAGTTTACCTAACCACACGTTTACTGGGCAGGCTTAGTCCTCTAAGCGGTTAACCAGTACTGTGCACATTCTTTTGCCAGAAAATTTTTAACTTCATTTGGTTACCCGGTTATGTCTAAAATTTGGTGATGGGATGATCTGATTAAACTGGCAGGATCAGACTATACTGTTTGCTTATGCATGTCTGTCTGAATATTTAGTGTCATGCATATTAGCATGATTGTAAATACTCTAGACCTGTATGCTTTACTAGTAGATGTGACTACAGAGTCTACACTACACTCCTAAGCCAAACCAGTAAACTTTTCTGAAATTTCCATAGACTTACATTTATTTTGAGCTTTGGAAAAACATTTTCTGTGAAGCTTTGACTGTCAGAACCATTTTTGATAAAAATAACATCAGTGGAAAGCTGATTAAAACAGCAATAAAAAGTATATTTCATTCACAGACTAGGGAAAACAAATTTTCAAAGTTACATGCACTGTGTATTGTTTTGGCCAAAGTCACCATTGAGGCTAACAAAAAATTAGAATTTTACAATGTTTTCACTATGTTTTTCTTAAAAAGTAAGAGGCATAGGCTACTAATTAAATGTTGTATCTGTGTCTGTGCTTTCATATGTGGCATTTGTGTGGTCCTTATTTGTTCCTAATCTCTCCTACTTTTGGTGCCTTGGGAGGGCTGTGCTTCGCGATTGTGGTATTTCCTGGGTATGTTCACTTTTTTTGGGGTCATTATTTGTGTCTCATCTCTCCTTCTTTTCTGGCCTTGGAAAGGGTGAATCTATACACTAAGAGTGGCATAATGTAATTTGTTTAACTATTTTTCACTACACATGAAATACATTGAAATCAAAGGAAATTTTAAAAAGTTGACATTGAAGTGTAGTGTCCAAGTTGACATCGAAGTGTATTGTCTAAGATTATAAGCTGCCAACTTGTGTTTACCTCATAGTGTCTAAACTTTCCCTGCCAGGTACATCCAGGGTTGATACACTGTACAACTAAGATAGACATTTCTCTTTTCACAGCATTGTCTGGGAACATCTGGAAAAAAAAATGAGCCAAATTCAGAAAACTTAGACCAGGTTTCCCCGATTCAGAATGTTGCATCCCTGACACCCAAAGCAGTCTCTGAAACCTCAAAATGTTGGCTCCATAAGACTCAGATAAATGAACCTAAAATCAGATTATAAATCAGCCAATACTTGTCTCTTTTCAGGACATTTACCTCTAAAAACACTTTTGGTATGCTTCAAGTTCAGGACCTCATAATCAGAACTTTATGTTAGACGTGCATATTAGCATGACAGGAGCATTAATAAAACAACTGCAGCAGACCACATACTAAAATATTTTTTCTTTCTGAAAAAATAAGGCTAGACATTACATATAAATGTCTGATATGACCTGTCAATTCTTATTTTCACAGGAATTAAAACAAAAAATACTTTAGGATGTCTGCTACAATTTTGTGACTATAAGTAGTTGCGGTCATGGTACCTAAGCCATAATCTAAACTCATAAATCCATAAATGAATGACGAATCAGAATGTTCAGACCAACAGACATGGACCCCAGAATAAAGGGTGTAATCAGGCATCTGCGGATAGTAAGCATTACTTGGTAAGCAAGCTTCACCCACCATGCCCATAGGCCTGAATGAAGGATATATCGGTAGAAGCGTGTCCGGGATTTGGGAAGTCTACTTATGGCGCGTCACTGGCAAAAACATCAGAAACAATTCTGGAAACTGCCACATTGTAGGGAATGACCAGATCATGATGTCTCCCATAGAACTTCTTAAGTGTTGCTACCAGTTTGGTTTTTTGATACCCCTGGCTCAACAACTTTGTAGTGAGCACTTCCCCACACTCCATGAAGTCCTGATAATTTGAACAGGCTCTGGCATAACAGATTAACTGTGAAAAGTAAACACCGTATGCTGGTGCAGAAGGGATATTACTGCTCAGGAATGGAAAGTTAACAATGGGAAAATTGAAGTCATCCCGTTTGTCATAAAGCCTAGTAGTAAGCTTTCCATTGTCAATGTAGAGATAACAATCCAAGTGTGAGAAGGAGGCTGCAGTCTCCGTCATTTCCTTTATTTTAAGTTCACATGGATAGATGAATTCTAAATACTCTGCAATTTTTTGTGTTTTTAGAGACAATACATCTCTATATATCTGTAGGTGAAATTGAATTGTTGTGCGAGGTGCGTCTTGCCTGCTTGGAGGAGACTTTGTACAAACTCCGCCTCATACGAGTATAAAAACAAGTTGGCAAGTAACGGTGCACAGTTAGTACCCATTGGTATGCCGATTGTTTGCTGAAATATCCGTCCGCCAAACTCCACAAAAATACTGTCGATTAGATATAACAGACAATAACATTTAATAACATATAACATATTTCAAAGTAGCCACCTATAGACATTATTTTAAACAAATTCTCCATAACAAACCACTAGTTTCCAGCTTGTATTTAGCAAGTTAAGCATGAAGTATTATTTGTGATTCTACTCCAAGATTACTACAGTCTACAATTCCCCAATATACGTTCTACTAAAAACTACCAGTCAGAGGAATTGTGAGTGAGGAGTATTTGGTGATAATTCTGGGATATTTTTTCTTATTTCTCCATAAAAACTTATGTTGTGGGTACTCATTAGAAGTGCCTCACATCCAGGGTTGATACACTGTACAACTAAGCAACTAAGACTTCTCTTTTCACAGCATTTCTCACAAGTACCCAGAACATATGTGTTTTTGGAGAACTGGAGAAAATTATCCCATAATTATCACCAAATACTCCTCCTTAACAATTCCTCTGCTACCAATGACCAAACCTGCAGGCTACATGACATAGCTCCAGGTAAGAGGGGGTATCTATTTTTTTCTCATTTCTCCATAAAAAAAACATATGTTGTGGGTGCTCATTAGAAATGCCTCAGTGAGGCACTTCTAATGAGACCCCACAGCATGTTTTCATGGAGAAATAAGATAAGCAGTTTTTGGCTGGGAAAAGTGCCTTATCTATAGCTATGAGATTGGTTATTCTTACTGTTCTGCTCATACACATGTATATTTTTGCTTACCTGATTTTCATTAAGCAGACTGTAGTCGTCTTCTACACCTTCAGTCTGACATTGTTTGCATCTATTCTCACCTCCATTTCTATTGAAAATTAAATATTATATTATATATGTAATAGTAAAATAACTGAGTACGATAAATGTCTTAAAATTCAAACACTATTCCATCCTCTTTTCATTTTTTGCCTAGTTTTGCTTTTTATGGAGTTGTTTCTGAAATACTAAGTGGAATGACAATAGACCATTTTGTCAGAAACTTTGGTGTACAAAATTTTAGGACATTTCTAAGTATTTGGACAGACATGCAGGCCTGAGCAAATGGTGCAGACCCAGATCAGATGCTGCAGAACACAGTTTCTGATAAGGATCTACACTGCTTGTAACTAACCCAGTAGTATTCAGACACATCAAAAGTTTAATAGTAAGATGGACTTGTTCAAATACTAGTCACGAAAAATAGAAAGGTGTTAAGGTATCCAAAAACTTAAAAAAGTAATTAAGGTTAAAAATACTCTCCTTGTTTTCAATTAGAAGTGTATCATTCAAAATTCATAGAATATAGTAGTAGAAACGGTGATAAAGCTCTATGCAATGAAGCGCCATACAATTATGAGCTGAATTCCACCTCTTGTGAGATTCAAACTCAGAACCTTGTGATCAGAAGTCAGAAACGCTAACTGCCTGGCTACACGGATGCCATCATTGTCTGCATATACCCTGAAAACTTCTTTTCTCTTACAGCATCTCCTAATGAGACTGGAATCACTGGATACACTTGTTTGATTTCCTGCCATCTTTTACAAGGCAGACAACTTTTGTGATTTCATGCTTGCTTTCCTGGCAGCCTGCAAACCAAGCCCTTTCTGAAAATTAGTCTACTCTAGAAGGAAAGAATTTGCTCCCAACAGGGTGGGGAGCAAATTCTTTCCTTTTAGAGTAGACCCTTTTTTTTTATACACTTTTTGCCTTTTAGAGTAGAATCCTATTGGTAGCAAAACAATTTTGACAACTCTGTCTCCCCCGAAGGAGTATCCATTCTCTTTAATACTTACTTAGCCACCCCTTCAATACAAGCACGACAGAATCGGTGTCCACAAAATGACTGAACAGGATCCTTCAGCACATTACCACAGTAATTACAGATAAATTTCTCATCTAATTGTTTAAAGATTCCACGTGGATATCCTCCTCTATTCAACTCCGACGTTGATTTTGCAGTGGCCATTGTACATGACTCATACGTTCACCATCCTGTAATTTACACATGAAAACTGAATAAACAGTCTCTGATGTGTCTCTTAGACACATGACTGATAATAAAAAAAATAATCAAAGAACTTCAGGTAAACCAGTTTCCTAGGAAACATTCCCTCTAGCATTTTTTTTTTTTTTTTTTTTTTTTTCAGAAGGTGAGGCAAGTGAAGAGAATAGGTTGATTTGATACTAGATATAGCTATATTTGGAGTTGACCTGCCCTTTCCTGCAATGTTCTGCCTAATGCTACTCTATTTTGAGTTGACTTGCCCTTCCCTGCAATGTTCTGCCCACTTCTACCCTACCCTACCATCCCTTCTGCTACCCCACCTTACCTACCAAGCTAGGATTGGCCAGGACAGAAGGGTAGGGTAAGAATAGGGGTGGAGTAGCCGCTGGTTATTGATATTTTTACAGGTTTTGAGAAGTCTTTTACCATTAAATGAAAGTATTCCAATCAGTTTATACTAGCCCATCACTCCCCTATCTAGTGATCCACTATCATAAAAATATATAAAAACTCACAGGATAATAGTAAGGCCTTTCCAGGGGTTTTGGAGAACAAGGAAACACGCTTATTTATTTTCATGGAACAAGGAAACACTGACAAATATTTAAATATTTTGATATCGAGAATTTTGATAAATATTTAAGGGAACAGGGAACATGGAAATTTTGAAAATCACTCTTAGGGAACAAGGCCAATTATTTTTAGGGAATATGGAACCCACCAGATGGGCCTCAACAGTAATTGTCAAGAGACAATGTCAGTAGCAGTTATTATTTGTGTACATGTTAAGAGGTAAATTTGACAGGTCATAGTAACCCAAAACCCTGAAAATAACAAGTAATTCAGTAAGTTCAATGAATCTTCATACATAGGTATGGTGGCATATTTCTGCCATGAGATAGCTACATGTAGATAGCTATCGTGATAAATTAAAAAAAAAAATATCACAATAGTTTTAAGTTTTTTGGAAACTATCTTGATAGTTTAAAGTTTCCCGGAAATATTACTGCAATGATAAATTTAAAATTGTTATCTTGCTTTCCTTGTGTTTGTGTCCAGAGCTGCTATAAGAAAGCTTGAGAAAATTCCTGTAGTTTCCTGAAAATATCATCTTGATAATTTATAAAGTTTTCTGCAAATATTATTCCGATAATTTAAATTATTATCTCTCTATTTCCGCCATCAATACGGGAATGGGCCTAACACTGGAATGGACCAAAATGGATCCGGGACCTTCATGTTAATAGTAGTAGTATTGCTATTATTTAGTTGCTGAAATAGATAGTTTCCTCTGATTTTGAGTATATGTTTAAGCAGAAACACACACAATTATAACAAAGGTATTCCAAAATACAAACATCACTTGGAGGACTAAGCCTGCCCAGTAAACGAGTGGTTAGGTAAATGACCACGCTCGACATGACCCCACTGGGTTGACTGGGCCGTAAAACCTCAACACAAACAAACAGACATCTGTTTATAGATATCAGAATATAAATGGCTGAAATACCGAGGAAATGATTTAAAGATCCCAATAATATTTCCAGGAAACTTTAGACTATCCAGATCTTTTCAGAAAATTTAGAGCTTTCAAAATTTCTGAAATCATCATTCATCATGCTAGCTATTTAGCTCCCTCACAGCAGCTCTCAGCACAAACACAAAATACATGAGATTGATTGACTGTGTTGGGGTTTAATGACATACATGTCAACCTTTGTGGGTCATTTTGTGTCATCTCCCAGAGAAAGGAAGAAAAGAGATAATAGAAATGAAAGAGAGGAACAGGGAAGAGAACAGGAATGAAAGTGATGAAACAGAAGAAATAAAACATTCCCACTTTACCTTTACCTGCTACAAGGATAGCAGGCCTTGCCCAACTGTAAGCAAACATCAGATGGACGCCCTGGTGACGTAAGATACACAACGCCTTTGCACCACCCGCCCACCCCCTAAAATACTTGAGATAATAATGCGGCATAAGCATACCCCAGGGTGGGTGGGGTGGATATTTATCGGGTACATAGAAATACCGGAACACACCGAAACACCGGAACACACTGGTAATTACCTGAACACATTTTAAATTTATAATTTATATTATTAAAATTTGTTTTTATAACTTAATTAGTGTTTGTTTGTATGTAGAATGTTGTTGATATCAAGTCTGATCTTAGTATACAATAAATTAACCTCATTCAAGTGTTTTACAAAAATGTGTTCCGGTCCGCTGGGCCTGAATACGCACAAGTAATTATTATTGAAGTTTAGTTTATGATTGTCACACGCTGATCTAATTTAGCTTAATGACAGAATGAAGACATCTTGCATATTCTTCCATCACAAAAGTTTTGACATTTGACATTTCCAACAAATTGTATACATTGGGAATGATAAACATGAAATATCAAAACCGTTAGTGGAGAAAATATTTCAAAATGTTAGTTGAACTTTTGTTTTACCCAGAGTGCTATGTCAGTGTAGGAAGGGTAGCGACTCTTCCCAGATTTCCTGTTGTAGTTTTGTGTTGTTTGTATGTTTTACGGCCCAGTCAACAGCTAAGGTCATGTCGAACCGGATTGAACTGGCTTATCTTTTTGGGTATTAAAATATAGCAAGGCATAAAAAAAAGGTAAGAGAACAGTTTTATTTCACAGTCATCAATTCAATGTAATAAAACTCTCTCTCTCTCTCACACACACACAAAACAACATAAAGTATATAAAAACACAATGTATATTCAAAGATCAACTTATTAAACAATCATTTGATGATGCGGCTAGAGTTGTCATGCCTTGCGAAAATGTGTCATCAAACATATCCCAGCGGATACATGACGTCTATACAACGTCGCTCAACGTCATGACTATGTTGATGAGTCTGATCAGGGTCTTCACTGTCCGCTAACAGACTCACAATACATTAACGACGATGTATGCTAAATTGGCATCTTTCATTCCTCATGAAGTACCGGTAATGTTTCATATTCCTGGTCAAAATATGGGATGTAGGATGCGCCTTGGATCGCCTCATTGAGGCGATTCTGACGAGTAACCATAACGTACGTCTTGGTGCAGAAATAAGAAAAATATTACCTTACGAGGTATGATAGATGTCATTTTAGCAAGATGTGAATCTGCACATTTTGCACATGTTCAAAGATACTTTTTTGCATGACGTCCATTTCATAAATTTTCATAATTTCAACAATGTCATATGTAAGCCAACAATAGTATACAGTAAATGAAGCAATAAACTCCGCTGCCTAAATAAAAATTGCCAATTTTTTAATGTATATAAACCGATTGTATATATAACATCACGAAAACATGCCTATAAAGTTTTGACCCCCTTAAACCCCACTTTTATACAGTAAAACTGGGGTTTACAGGGGTATACATTAATTTTCGTATTTCTGCTCAAAACAATAGATTGTGGGTACTCGTTAGAACCGCCTCGCCGAGGCGGTTCTTACGAGTACCCACAATCTATGTTTTGAGTAGAAATATGAAAAATATCAGAGTTTTTCATCTGAAAGTTTTTATTTTTGGTGGTAAAATTCTCAATATATTTGAATAGGAGTGTTTTCGTAATGGATATATAAAAAATGTAAATTTGATAGATTTATAAAATATATAAACTTCAAGTAAAACAACGTAGAAAATGACACAAAAGTTATTTGAAATTTGCATACACATTATATAATTACATACAATAATATTATGTTAATAGAAAATGTTTTAACCATTTATGCCTATTGTCCTATAAAATGGACATAAGCAAAAACTCCAGTTTCAGATGAGTCACCACAGTACACGGCTCTGATCGGGCACTAAAATATTTTAGTTATAGGCTTAAATGGTTTAACATGAATAATATGTATTTATTTTATTGTTTGCGGCGAAATCAGTGTAAATGTGTGTTCCGGTAATTACCAGTGTGTTCCGGTGTTTCCGTGTGTTCCGGTATTTCTATGTACCGATATTTATCTGCTACATAGGCTGGGCCCCAGCATCTAGTGTTTAACCTCCATAAAATATATGGTATATCAGCCATACCAAAAAAAAAAAAAAAATATCCAGTACATCATAATCAACCATAGCCCAAAAAATATCTGCAAATATTAGCATACCCAAAAAAATATTCCCCTTTGCTTTCTTTTTATTAAAGTGTGGTTTTCATTTATTTTCCTTGTATAAGGATTGTATTAGTAATTTATAAGTACTTTAAACAGTTCCCAACAGTAGCTTCGCTTTTACTTTAATGGCATTGATCTGATGCACAGCAGAAATAGAGCTGTTAAAACTAAATAAAAATACCGAGAATTTTGATAAACCCCAAAAAATAGTGACCCGGTTTGACCCCTTACCTCCCCAAAAATAGTAAAATTCAAAATTCTAAACCCAATAGCCAATGTAACTGGCAAAATTCTGGGTAATCCGCACCCCCGCACCACCCACCCAAACACACACAAAGAGCATACATACAAATTTTGCTAAACTTTTAAAAAAAAAAGCTAACACTTGTATTAACTTACCTTATCGAATTGTATTAACTTATCTTATGAAGTTTCATCAAGCTTTAAATCAAATCAAATCTTTAAAATAATTCCTGCTAACGTGGGATTTCGCCTAACTGGTTTCCCGCTGCTAACTCGGTTCCGTGATTTTCCGAGATGATGTTCAGAAACCAGTCACGATCGACTGTCAAGATACAAGATACAAGATTTATTTAGATAACCGACATAACAGACGGTGTCCTCCAAAACATGTTTACTATACACAATACTGTAACAATGCAATGAAAATTAATGTGATAAAATGGTATGAGATAATGAGCATTTCAAATTATCTTAAGTTTAAAGATGCTGTTATAAAATCACAAATATATTTTGTCTCCTCTACAGTTGCTGGGTTCATTAAACGCACCAAAGTTTTCAATGATGCATCAGTATTGGGAATCAAACCAGGGTATTCAATTTTCATTTTCTGAAATAAATCATTTCTTATAGCAGAATTTTTTGAGCAATGAAACATAAAATGTTCCCCGTTTTCTATTGTATCGCAAGTTGTACAAGTTCTACTCTCACGAGGAATGCGTGGTCTAAAGTAGCGACCTCACTTATCCTAAGACTTGAGAGGGTGGACAGTGGGGGCGCGGATACTGGGATAAGGGGGCGGGGGGGGGGGGCGGGGGACGGGAGTAAAGGGGGCGGGGGAGAGGGGGCGGGGTAGCGTAATTTTGGGGAGCGGGGGTTATACCAAAATTTGTTGTATTTTACCGATTCTACTCCATTTTTATGTACTTCAATGCAATAACTGGGTATCAGAAGTATCTAATAGACGTATTGGTGTAAATTCAGGCATATTTACAATGAATCCGGCGTTGATTTCATTTCACCGACGAGGAGTGTTCCGCCGCAACCGTGGTTTACATTGAATTCGTTTACGTCCGATTTCGGTTGATTACTTCCCTTTGATACCGAAAGTTCACAAGATAGCCGTTGTCGGTGGCAATCCACATTTTTAGAAATAATTATCCGTCTGCCGTAGACAAATCATTTTATTTGCTCATTGTTGGACAAGGGCTTTTGCGCTGTTCAAAAAAAAAAAAAAAAGCACTTCAAGATCCAACATGAATTTTCTGATAGGTGTTCCAAACACGGAATATACATGTTGCCCGGTGGGGTACGTAGTTTGGTGAGGCAAAGGCATCGTGTAATTGATATTGGCTTACAGTTGGGCAAGGCCTGCTATCCTTGCAGCAGGTAAAGGCCTAAAGAGGGAATGTTTCTATTTCTTCTGTTCTTTACTTTCATTCATTTTCCTTTCTCCCCTGTCCCTCTCTTTCATCTCCTCTAGCTACTATCTATTTATTTATTTATTTTATTTTATTTATTTATTTATTTTATTTTTTTTTTTGATAATTTGACTTGCCGATATTGTGTGATATTTTGTCACCTTAGATGAAACCGGTTTTGGAATTTCGAACATGTGAACATACGAGGGTGAGCCAATAAGTAACCAGCCTATCCCATTTTCGATGGATCGAGACGGTCACGATTTTCATGCTTTGTTTCAATATATGTTTTATACATGGGTACAAAATCGCACACGTATCGAGTCATTCTTTAATAAGATATTGAATGTCAAACATGGCTAGTGATGCAAAGGCATGCTTTTCATCTTAAGTTGAGTACCGTGCTGTAATTCGGTACTTGTATTTAAAAGGTAAAACAGGCAAGGAAGTACACGGCGAGTTAGCCGATGTTTATGGGTCTTCTGCACCATCTTATGCTCAGGTTAAATTCTGGGTAGGGGCATTCAAACGCGGTAGAACGTCTTTAGAAGATGAAGCCAGGTCTGGATGCCCACTGGATGCCACCGACGAAGAAATGTGTAAGAAAGTTCGGGATCTGGTATACTCTGATAGGCGAATTCAGGTGGAAGAAATAGCACAGGCATTAGGCAGTTCACATGGTAGCGTTTCAACAATCTTACATGATCGTTTAGGTATGCGCAAGCTAACAGCCCGTTGGGTCCCCAAATCCTTTAGCGATGATCAAATGACAACCAGAGCATCAGTATGCAGCGCCTTGTTGAAGCGTTTTAGATCAAAAGATTATTTTCTTTTGCGTCTGGTGACTGCAGATGAGACTTGGGTTCAAGACGCAACCATCTGCTGGCAAGGTGATGGCCACAGTATTTTGGGACGCAAAAGGCGTTAGTATGTTGAAGAGAAGTACAATAACTGGAGTGTACTATGCAAACTTGTTAGACCAGCTGAGAACCGCCATTCATAAAAAACGCCGAGGTAAACTCTCTAAAGGTGTTTTTTTTTGCGACAGGACAACGCGAGAGTCCACACTTGCAAAGTTGCAATGGCTGCTGTAGAGCGAAACGGGTATGAATTAATACCACATCCTGCCTATTCGCCTGACCTAGCTCCCAGCGACTTCTTCCTATTCTCAAACTTGAAAAAGGATATCCGTGGACTTCATTTCCGGTCTGATAAAGAAGTCGTGACGGCAGTTGAGGAGTGGTCAATGGAAAGGACTCTGACTTTTTCAGTTCTGGGCTGATGGCACTTGAACACCGTTGGTCTAAGTGCATCACACTAGAGGGCAATTACATCGAAAAAGAAGAGGTGGATCTCAACCGAAAATAAGTTAGGCTGGTTACTTATTCACTCACCCTCGTAAAGCCAGAATCTGGCATGCGGCAGATACAAAACAGTGGAATTCAGGTCACTTTAAGCAAAGTGAATAAGTGAACTCAGGAACTGATACACACCTAACCCATAACACCAAGGGAAAAGACAGAATAATACAATTAAGCAGCCACAAAATGGACACATGGATGGCAAGCAGAGCTGGCAACCTTTTTCCCAAAATGGTGGCAACTCTGTTACACAAACTTAACTGAATTATCTTAAACAACATACTTGTTGAAAATAAAACATCAGAAAGTGAAACACTACATAACATTTAACAAAAAGTACCACAGTGAAAGTACGGCCTCGGAACGGTCAGTAATGAATTACTCGGGGGCGCGCGTGTATGTGCGTGTGTGTCTGTGTGATGTGTGTGTGTGTGGGGGGGGGGGGAGGGGGTGGGGGTGGAGGGGTTAAGCTAGCTTTACGGGATCCCAATCCTCGCTCTCATCTTCCACAGTGGTAAAAATGTAAAAATATATATTTGTTTGGAGGTCTTGTAACTCATCCATTAATCATTACGGGCAACAAACAAATCACAGATAAAGCCTATAATGAAGCACAACTGATAATTTTCTGTGTGGGAAAACTGTTATGTTTTGATTCTCAAGTCCTTTGATGATCTCTCATTTTAGTGACAGTATATGGTATGCCACTAGGATTAATTTCATTGATGATGCTGACCATATTTGCAATGCTGTAAAACCACAGTCATTTATATTTGTTTGTACAGAACATTTAAAGTGTCTAACAAAGATTTTCGGCGTATAGGACTAAACATCATGTTTGCAATTGCCATTTCAGCGGCACTGGAAATGTAAGTACCGCCTGCACTATCATACAAGTTTACAACATCATCGTCGCAGTTGAATTTCGAGAAACAAATCCAGTGCAAACCTACATCATTAGGATGGGTATCAACAATGTGTATGACTGGATTACTTCAACGTACATGTAGGCATCTATGACAATGTAACGTCACGTTATCCATAACGTCACGTTATTCCGATTTTGATGTTACTCCTATATTTTTTTTCATAAATCATAAGTGGCGTCCATAATTTGAATAACGGTCCGTGGTTTGTCAAGTCCGTGAATAATATGTCCGTGGTTTGTCAAGTCCGTGAATTGTAGGTTCGTGGTTTGTCAAGAGATCCGTGAATAATTGGTCCGTATTTTGTTATGTAGTCCGTATATTGTCAATAGGTCCGTAAGTCCATGAGTCCGTGTCCGTAAGTGGTCCGTGTTTTCTCAACCACCATTTGAGAAAACCACAAAAAGATGATTGTTCTCACTGACCACTAAGTGTGGGACCATGCGTATCAAAAATATTAAAAGAAGATGCAAGTTTACATGGTATTCTTGAGTTTTAATTTCAGTAATTAATACGACTGTTTTTGTGCCAATGTGGATCAGTTTAGGCCCGAACCTAGGCCCACCGCATTTTTTTCTTGACCAGTTTAGGACCGGATCAAGGCCTACTATCTTGTGATACCCGTTTTCCATATGGCTCATATGAAGGCCCTTACGCAGACTTTTGTAATAGAGGGTGCAAATCTTTAGCTATTCTGTAAAGGGGGAGCAAGTGCTTAGGAAATACCGATTTGGGGGCAAAAATTAGGGGTGTCGTTTGGGGTCAAAATCTGCATGAATGTATATTGCATAGTCATGTTTGAATTTAATTATAGCGTTAGGGATATTAAAAATTCTGATTTAGGGGAGGGGATAGTTTGCTTGGGGGAGGGAAGTGGGGGTAAGGGGGGAGGGAAGTGGGGGACAGGGGGAAGGCAGTGGGGGAAAAGGGGGAGGGAAGTGTGGGTAAGGGGGGAGGGAAGTGGGGAATGCCTACCCCCCTGTCCACCCCCTCAGAATTAATATCATCAGAAGCACCGATTAAACATAGAGGCGGAGACATGTTTGTAATAGATTCTCATCTTTTTCGAATACATTATCTCGCAGAATTGATCAGTATCAATGGGTAAATGATGGTTCTAAGAAACATCAGAGGCAATAAGATTGATATGTGATAGGCCTTGCTGGGGACTGCTGTTAATATTAGTATGTATTGACTGTTTAGACTTTCCAGAGTTTTTCACAGGATTGGCACATTTTTTCCTGATTTGATAGGAGTTTTTTTTTTTTTTGGATGAGACAGGTTTTTTTTAGGGGAATCACAGGGAGTTTTCTTTTGATATTTTGATTTGATAGGAGTTTTTTTTATGACAGGGTTTTTTAGGGGAATCACAGGGAGTTTTCTTTTGATATTTTGGGGCAGGCTTAGCAGAGGACTTTGATTCATGCATATATTGCTTCATACAATGTAAGGTTTGGTCTTCTGTGACTGCTTTACCTCCAATAACATTACTGATATTCCTTCTTATCTTTTTGTATGTTCAACCTTTTCACCTACCTTACCACCAGCTTGCAAAAAAAGGTATCACATAGGGCTTCAGCATTTGAGATATGGTTATTTGAGATAAGATCATTTTCAACATTTGTTACGGTCTTCCTCACTCTGATTGTTACTTTCATTAGAATAACTATATAATTTTGAAGGAGAAATTTTACCTCCTAGGTCAGCAATAACGTCTGCTGCTTTTTTGAGGGGATAGATACCAGCTTTGGAAAAAGAAGCCTGGCGGTTGGACGGAGAAAGTGCTGCTAAGTATGCTTTACAAGCTAAACTGCAAACATCATATTTTGACACTGTTCTGTGATTGTTAGGGAAAAATGACAAGCATTCCTGGTTATAAATAAGCTGCAATGGGCCAAAACACCCTATGTCCATTGGTTGCAAAATATGTGAGCAATGAGGCGGGAGAACAAACAGAATTATGTTGTTGTCACGTGCCCATTCAATAAGATCTATAGCAATATGGCCCGATGACCATCATACAGGACTAGAATAGGGTCGGCACCACGTCCCTGAACATACTTCAAGAAGTGGTCCTCCATATATGATCTGAATACATCTGAATTTGACCAGCCACTTTGAGTCACAGTGCCATCGGCCCCAACAGTCTTTCCTTCCAAGAGACCAGGAAGCATCCGCTGGCTTGGGAAGACAAAGAATGGAGGAACTGATGACCCCAGGGCATTACCAGCACCAATTACTGTCACAAGCTTGCTTCTTTCTGCAATGACCATTTGTGGCTGGTAATACTTTCCAGCTACTACATTTGGAAGTCTTGTTTCTGTGTTGATACCCTTTGGGATACCCTTTTCATCAATATTGTATATTAAATGCGGTTTGTCTTTAAGATGGTACTTAGTGGTAATATGTTCAAGTTCAGAAAAATACTTGTTAATGGATTCTTCAGATGCACAGCGAGCTCGTTGTTCTGATAAACTGGAAGGTTTTACAACATGAAGTTCTGGCCACCTACTCATAAAGCTATAAAACCACTGCATTGAGAAAGGCTTGTCAGTCTTTCTCCGCTTCCCTAGAGCAACAGCAAAGTCAGAGGCCATTTCGAAGACTTCTGCACGGGTATACCCATAACCAACGGCCGCCAACTCCTTGATGTGGGCAACTAACTTGGACTCTTCAAGCTGAGATAAAACAGGCTCTGGACCAGGCTTTGTACAATCCACAGACACCCTGTTGTCTACTCTGTCTCTTAGTGTTGTCAAAGGAACAGCATGTTCTCTGGCAGCCCTGTATACTGGAACACCATTTTCCTTCACTGCTTTATAAGCTCTAACCAATGCTGAAAGAGAATAGCACTTTCTCGTGGCCCTTCCAACAGCTGGTGTAAGCTGAAAAATAAGAGGAGAGCACATTCAGACACTGTCCATCATAAGGACCCATGGCACGAATGTGCCTCCGTACATAGAAAAATTCAACAATCCTATTTGTAGTAAGCAGACGACACTGCGTCAGTAGATGTTGTGTTTACACAAAGTTGACATGCAGTCATATTTTATTGGCAAAATAAAGTCACAAGTGAAAATGGAATAATTAGGTGTTACAAAGAACAAGTAAGCTTACTTTTATTCTAAGCATTCTGTTTGGAGCTTGTTTACACTCAAGTCAGAAAATTATGTCGGCTGTCAAAACACAGATACACGTGAAATGTGACGTCGGAAACATATGACTATCGAAAACATATGATGCCACGACTTATAAAATCAAGCTGGCGAGTAAAGACTGCTACTGGCAATGCTAACAATCGGAAAGTTTCAGGTTCGAATGCATTTAAAAGAACAGAATATGGTTTAGTTGGGAATGATAGGTATTTTCTTATACATTATATAGGCGATGAGACAGCTTTTGAATATATGCCTCATTAGGCTACATGGTAATGCAAAAAAAAAAAAATCAGGGGAAATTATGTAAGAACATGTCCGTCTACTAATGCTTTTAAAGGTCTTGACTCGGGGCAAGCGGCGGGTAAGGTCTATAACAAATTAAAATCGAATGTTGACGGTCAGGCAGCACTAAGTAGGGCTCCGCGTAATCTGAAGCAAGTAGAAAACATATACATGTCAATGCAGCGAAAAATATAGACTTTCTCAAGACGATATTTATAATACTTTAGAATTAGCCCATCAGCTTGATGGTTTTATTATGCAGTTCGATATTTTCTCCAGTCTATTGCTCGTTTTAGGACTAAAAGAAGCCATTCGCGATTTTAATGATTTATTGCAAATTAAGAGAAGCGAGAAGCCGTTCCTATCAATTGATACTACACTTGAAACTGGTAACTTTTATATAACTCCCATAGTCTACAAAAATTTTCTTTTCAAAAGCGAACCTACAATTCCGTTAGCATTTTTGATTCATGAGAAAAAAGACCAAAAATTTCAGGAACGGTTCCTTTCAGTTTTGAGCCAAGAATGTCCAAATTTGAGACAAAGCGAAATTATTTTTGTTGCAGATAGGGAAAAAGCTCTTACAAATGCAATTTCTGAGAAGCTACCGTCCGCGAGTATCGTTCATTGTTGGAATCATATAAAAAAGGACGTTAAGGCATGGTTAAAAAAAGGAATGCAACGGCAGATAACGTTAAGGAATATACCTGAAGGTTTTAATAATATCATAAAATGGGTTAATAATCATAAGAAATTTCCTAATGATAATATGGTATTAAGTTTATTTTCTCTTCAATATTCAGCATTTTCTGAAGTTTTACGTGGTAGGGCTGGTATGGGAAATTATGCACATAAGGATGAATTTCGTTTTACCGCTATAGAACCAGATGATTTAAAATTTCCGCATAAGGTAGTACAACCGGATGACATATTAAAAACTGTTAAACGTCAGATCGATTTCTTCCCGCGTGCATCCAACACTGAAATTTTAGAAGATTTGGGTGTTTCAACCAGACAGTGATCCGGATGCATTGCATCCGGGCACGGGTACCAGCACTGATGAAGAGTCAACTACGGTTGACACTTCATCAGAAAATAGTATTGAGCGTCTGCCGTTCGAAAGTCAAACAGAAGTGGCAGAAAGGGTGGTGAAAGCAGATGGTGTTAGGTTTGTACCCAATATGAAAGCGTACATGGTCCAGGGAGTGAGAGGAAAAATTTACAGTGTGTCATTGCCCTTCAACCGCAACGTGTTATCATATTTTGGCCGCCAAAATGTTTATAGGTATGAGTGTGAAGTGCGAGAAATAGGATAGAAAGTTGGTGAGTTTGATGAGGTACAAGAGCAGACCGCGATCGCAGAAAAAATTGGGTCAGAAAAAGCCAAAAAAATCAGACTTTGAGGTTATACCGGCACCAGATTCGCAACAAGCAAGGGAAATGGAGCTAGACATTGATCCTGTAGGATCACCAACAATGAACTATGGTTGTAGTTTAAGCGTTCAAAAGTCTAAACAACAACCAGGTAGTTCTAAGAAGAAAATGTCTAGCTGCATATCCAAGCATGACAATCTAGTAGGAAGTAAGGCTAAACCTAATACCGAAAACGTTACAGTTAATTCACAAGGTTTCAAAACGAAAACGACTTAGTCTTAAAAAACTTGATTTTAGTCTCTCTCCAGGAAATAAAAAAAAAGGGTAAGAATTTGTGTTCCAGAAAAGTCTCCATTGAGCGGTTGTGATGAACTTATTGACTTAGAACAATATGAAACTTTGGAAACTAATACTAGTACTTTCATTGATTTTGAAGAACATTGGCTTCCAGATCTTAACCTAATTTTAAAAGATAAAACTGTCATCTCCAATAACGAGTGGTTATCAGATAAGCACATGCTGGCCGTTAGTAGCATATTAAAAAAGCAATTTCCTCATATAAATGGGCTTCAGGACACTAAAAACATTCCTTTTTTCGTGGACAAAAAACAGTTTTCGAACACGAACAAACACTTTGAGCAACAACTTTCGCCAAGCGTACAATTACATTTTGATGGATCTAATCACTGGACTATGGGTTTTTCAACAACTAAAGAAGCCGATGTTTACTATATAGATAGTTTAGGAGCAAATTTGAAGGATTTGGAAAACAATGTTAAAATTCAGTTGTCGCAAATTTATAAAAATGACGCATCTAAGGCATTGCAGGTCAAAATCCCGCGCGTTCCACAACAGCCGAATTCTTATGATTGCGGGCTTTTTGCAATAGCGAATGTGGTAGAGTTTTGTTTTTCTCCTGATTCTTTTAATCCCAGAATAATATACGACGTATCGAAAATGAGACAGCATTTGATTGAATGTTTGGAAAATGGAAAAATGTCAGCGTTTCCCAAGGAAAAAGAAAAGAGCAGAGGTAAACTTAATTCATTCACTTGCAAAAGCATAAAAATTCCAGTCTGGTGCTATTGCAGAATGCCCGAATGTATTGATGACATGATTTACTGTAAATAATCGTAAGTGCAAGACTTGGTTTCATAGAAAATGTGTAGGTTTAGGTTCCACAGCAAACGAGTGGAGATGTCCCTCTTGTGAACAGCAGCATATGTAATACATGTATAAGTAGCAGCATCTATTTCAGGTTGTTTCTGTTATCTTTTCGCAACATATGTACAAGTTTTATTTGCTGGTTTTAGTAGTAGATTTTTTTAGTTTGATTTTTTATATATATATAAAACGCTATTATATTCTAACCTGTAGACAACAGTAACTGAACCTGTCTGGATGTCTTAAATATCTCGTATTTTAATTTGAAACCCCATAAAGTAAAGTTTTTTTTTTTACCTTTAAAACCAGTTTGCGTTTATAAAGTAGTAATTGGTACCATTTTTATGAATTACGACACGCAAAAGTCAAGATATGAAAGATACAATACCGTTCCAATACATCCCACCAGCGCTCGCGGATCATCCCGGACATTTCGACGTCAAAAACGGACTGCAAGAGGGTAAAAAATAAATAATGTTTTTTAATTTTCTTTTAGATTAGAGCTTTAAAATTGAAATGATACATATTTCATTAAATTCTATTTATTATGAGTTGAGATATTAAGGATAATGCACCACTACCCATGCATCCCGTACATTGCATCTAGAACATCCCACCAGCGCTCGCGGATCATCCCGGACATTTTGACATCAAAAACGGACTGCAAGAGGGTAAAAAATAAATAATGTTTTTTTAATTTTCTTTTAGATTAGAGCTTTAAAATTGAAATGATACATATTTCATTAAATTCTGTTTATTATTAGTTGAGATATTAAGGATAATGCACCACTACCCATACATCCCGGACATTTCAAAGTCCAAAATCGGCTTTAAGGGGATAGAAATTGAAAAATATTTTGTGATTATCATTTAGAACGGAGCTTAAATTTTCTAATGATACCAGCTTTATTAGATTCTGACAACTACAAGCAGAGATATTGAGTGCAACGCACCACTACCCCACAAATCCCGGACATTACATCCCGAACATCCCGGACATTAGTGTGCACCGACTTACACACGCCTACCAAACGAATGAATGCGTAACCACCGGTTAAGAATGTGATCGACATCCGGTTAAGGATAAGATGACTCAAAAAGGAAAATAAACTTTGCATTTTCTATGTTTCTTGAACGATATAAATGTTTTGAGGAAATTATTAAAAAAACGGGGAATTACATTCAACTGCCAATTGATATTGGCGTCTGCGGAGTATATCTCAGACCACCTACTTCACGCATATTGGCTGAATTAGTTTTTGCGTGCTGAAGGTGTGCCGAAAGGCATAGAAAACACGTGGTAATTCGTCGTGTTTTTGTCCTTTATTTAATTTTGCGCTTTGCTAGAAGTTGAACATATCATCACGCACACACGATAGACACATGTGGTTATTTGTGTTATGGATATTTTGGTTGTTTATATATGCAGCATGGTATAAAAATCGCCACGGGAAGGGTCGAAAATGGTTGGTTACGCATAAGATCTATATAAATAATAACAAAACTTAGAGCTATAAATCATTCCACCTCATCATTCGACCTTCGACTTTCGAAGTGTCAGCATCGTCTGCTGAATAATTAAAGAATAACCATGTCTCAGTCTGTCATTCCTGCAGTACTACTCAGGGCCCTGAGTGAGTACAAGTTTGTTGGTCATCCTCTCTGGAGGATGGCTGACGGGAAGGATCATGTTCGCGTTGAACTGACCTTCCACAAGAATCTACCGACACAACCAGTCTTCAAGAAGAGAGCCGAAAGCAGGAGGCAGCCTGCACCCTCTGCTGGCGAATGGCCTCGCCGGCCCACAGCTGCTAGACGACCACCGCCTACCAGATCGACGCCTACAGCACAGCCTACAGTACGCCGAGAAGCACCGGAGAAGGAGACCTCACCGCCAGCACTACAGATAATGGAGATTACACCAGACACCATCACAGTTTCGAAACCACCACAGACAGCACAGCTTACACCATCTCCAAGCATCAAGAAACCAGCTACACCGACTTCTTCTCCAGAGGTTCCACGTGCGAAGAGACCGAGAACGAATTCACCGAAGTATACAAGTAAACAGCCGACGCAGTACTTCCACGCCAAAATAGAGGGCCAATATCCTCTACATGAGAAGTACGACCTCCAGAACGTCCACGCCACCACCTACAAGGTCATCATCAAAGCGACAAGACTGCCCAGGGAAGACGAACTCAACATTGATCTACCAGTATTCTTCGTTTACCAGAAAGAGAACAAACACTGGCTACAGATCAAGGGCCAACCAGCAAGTTCTACGATGACCCGTGGTACTCCAACATCGAGATGCTGATGGGAGCGGCCGGCGTGAGACAGACTAACACGGCGCACTGGTACGACGTCCTGGAAAAGTCATGTCAGGATCCCATAGGGGTTGGTGGAGGACAACCGCTACTTCGGCTCGTGCCGCCAAGTTATTTTTGCAAGACTTACTAAGTAGGTCATCTGGCGGCACGCGGACTCGGGTGAGGACACCCAATAGGTCCAAGGGTGAGGACACCCTCTCGGCTCCTGAGTGAGGACACTCTCTCTGCTCTTGGGTGAGGACACCCACTCCTCGGCTTCTGGGTGAGGACACCCACTTGGCTCCTGGGTGAGAACACCAACCTTGCACCCTTTCCGGCGTTCGATCGATGACATATGTGGCCTGTGTCCGAAACTTTCGCACGACTCGAGCTGAGTGCCTAATGCATTTTGCAGTCGGAATTGACACGCATTAGGTACGAGATTAAAAGCTCATACATTTCGACCGATACGCAAAATTCTGCAACTTACAGGCTGGACTACTACTCCCGCACAAGGTCTGGACACATACGAGGTCTGGACGTGCACGCACGCCGTGTCTGGGCGAGGTGACCTAGTAATAAATTATAACTAGGCACCGTTTCAAGCCAACCCAGTAGTCCAGAAAAACTAATCCAGATTTATCTGGCGCTGCCTCTATGTGACTCAGTTGCCTGGCAGCGTTAAAAATATGAAAACTGAAACTGAAACAGCTATAAAGCGGATCTAATTTGACCTCCACGTCGCCAGGAACACACGAAGCTTATTTTGTTTAACAGGTTTTGGATTTTTTTTTCTGCGTAGAAGTGCTGATCTGCCTATTTTTGCTGGTTAAGCATTAGATTGTCTGGTTAAGAATTCGATGACCAAAGGAGAAAAAACACTGTTTGTCCCCTTTGTAAATGCCAGCGATTTACTACAATAACAGATGGTCTACCTATGATTTGTAAGTTGTCATGAAATCATCAGATGCAGAAAGTCATGGTGAAAAAAAAATGGTTTTCTGGACAAGGCCATTGAAATACTGGATTCCAAGCTAATTTGACCGAATGGAACATCAATTCATATATCAGAGGTCATTATTTGCTTCAGTAGAAAACAAAAAGGCCAGTTTGCGTTTTATAATGGCGCTTAACCTTATATCATTTATAGTGGTTAAGCATTGGAGAACCCGGTTAAGCATTAGAAATTCGATGAATGTGTAGAAATGCGGCAAAGTGAAGTACAAATGATAATATATTTGCAAGATCATAGCGTGCCTGTTTGACAAGTCTAGCTTGTTCTGACATTTTGGCATGTGATGAAGATGCTAGATTTGAGGTCCAAGGGTTTTTTGGTTCTATCGCCGGTCAGGGCAATCGACGAGAATACTTAGTCTAAGTCACTCCATACTACACTTGAAAACAAATTATTTGTATCGCTGTTTGTGCAAGTGACGGTTTATTTAGCCTCAGATGTTGTAATTCGTTTGATCTGTGCATATTATGATTATTTTGTACCGAGTTCAATCTTACTGTTATTCGTTGCCTATTACAGTTAGTTGATGAGCGAGAAGACTTTCAGGCAAACTCAACAACTAATTAAGAAAAGTTTTATCCATTTTGTCCACTGAGAGTTTGCTTTGGGTTCCCGCAATTGCAATGTTGTTGCACACTGTTACATACATATGCTTTTTTTTATTTTATCTATATTCGTCTTTCCAGATTGTTGTTGGAGGGCAGAACTAAGATGAATTTGCCGGCTACATAGGCTGGAGGCTTGCAATTATTGTTCAAGCCACCTTAAAACAAGATTGCCCTTCCCCACCCAAAATACCCAGTGTATCCGCAAACCCCCACAAAAAGTTTTATGCTTTAGCTTACCCCAAAATATTACCAATGTTTATCTTTAGCATACCTCTAAGATATTACTAATTTTTATCTTCACTTCTGGTTTAGTTTATTTCAACCATTTAGTGATAGTATTCGTAATATGCTTTGAAACGCAACGCGTCTAGTGTTCACCTCATGTAAAAAGAAGATTGCACCCCATAAATACCCGGTGTAGTCGCAAAACCCCCACAAAAAAATTGTACGCTTTAGCTTACCCTCAAATATGCCCAATGTCTACCTACATTTCTGGTTTAGATAACTCACCTTTATAGTGATAATATTTGTAATATACTTTGAACAGTTTGTAACAGTAATTCTGTTTTACTGTAATGGAATAAATCGTTACACAGCAAAATATCATCATTAAACTGAGTTAAATAGCTTCTGATATGAGTTCTTGCATATTCTAACAACACCTCAAAACAAGAATATATGGTAGTCCCTAAAAATAGTCAGTTTTAGAAGTGATCCAAAAATATTTTTAAATTGCTCTTACCTCTAAATTGCAGTTTTTCTTGGAAATCAACAAAAAAAAAAGAAAAAAAAAAAAGAAAAAAAGGCATCTGTATGTAACAGTGAACAACAACCTTGCAATTGCGGGAACCCATAGCAAACTCTCAGTGGACATAATGGAGAAAACATTTCTTAATTAGTTGTTGAGTTTGCTTGAAAGTCTTCTAGGTCATCAACTAACTGTAATAGGCAACGAATTACAGTAAAAAAAATGGTAAGAGAGAAGTCCAGGGAGTGCCATAATCACAACCGCAGCCCTTCCCAGACACCAGGAGGAAGAGGAAACAGACAAAACCAAACAAGCGCAAATCGAAAAAACGTACAAAAAAAACAACACTAAGGTTAGCTCTCTCTTCCCCAAGCGAGGCAATCGCAATGCTAAAAGGACTGAAAAACACAAGAACAAAATAACACAATGTAAGACATAAAACAAATCGCCTCGTAGTATAAACCACAAAGTAACAAAGAGTAAGACTAACACCGGGACCTTCGCCTTAGAACGGTCAGTAGAATAAACCATCGGGGTGTTTAAAGCACTTTAACAGCTAGCCAACTTCACCCTGAGTCCCGATGCTATTCTTAATACAGAAATACATAAAAAAAAATCGGTTCGCATAAAGGCTCCCAACTCAGTCAATGCATCAAAGCGAAAACATAAAAATCAAATTAATCACAATGATAAACAAAGACGAGTACTCAAGGCTAATTCTTCTGTATGCCCGAGTAAATGAAAATCAATAGTTGAACCACGGCGGACCAAGCCAAAGACATATCGTCAAGCCCCAACCCACTGGTTAAAACTTTACGAAGAGTTTGAACACGGTACAAAATAATCATAATATGCACAGATCAAACAAATTACAACATCTGAGGCTAAATAAACTGTCATTTTTACAGACAGCGATACAAATAATTTGTTTTCAAGTGTAGTATGGAGTGACTTAGGCCAGCTAAGAAAGTATTCCCGTCGATTGCCCTGACCGGCGATAGAACCAAAAACCCTTGGACCTCAAATATAGCAGCTTCATCACATGCCAAAATGTCAGAACAAGCTAGACTTGTCAAACAGGCACGCTATGATCTTGCAAATATATTATAATTTGTACTTCACTTTGCCGCATTTCTACACATTCATCGAGTTTCTAATGCTTAACCGGGTTCTCCAATGCTTAACCATAGAAAAATGATATAAGGTTATGGGCCATTATAAAACGCAAACTGGCCTTTTTGTTTTCTACTGAAGCAAATAATGACCTCTGATATATGAATTGATGCTCCATTCGGTCAAATAAGCTTGAAATCCAGTTTTTCAGTGGCCTTGTCCAGAAAACCTTTTTTTCCACAATGACTTTCAGGATTCTGAAAAAAAAACACATGCATATCTTCAGACCATCCTTAAAGTACCTGTTAAGTTTCAAAGGATTGGTTTAAAACTGTGGTAGGAGTTACGGGGACAAGGTACCTACTCCCTGTATTAGAACTCAAAAAATGTCTAAGTTAAAAATGCAAAAAAAAGTGACAAAAAATTATATCAGGATTCTGAAAAAAAAAAAAACACATGCATATCTTCAGGCCATCCTAAAAGCCCATGTAAAGTTTCAAAAGGATCTGCCAAAAACTGTGGGAGGAGTTAAGGGGACAAGGTACCTGCACCCTTTACTCTTCTGTAATATTAGAACTCAAACAATGTCTAAGTTAAAAATGCGGAAAAAGTGATAAAAAAAACTTATTTCAGGATTCTAAAAAGTCCACATGCATATCTTCAGGCCATCCTAAAAGCCCATATAAAGTTTCAAAAGGATTGGCCAAAAACTGTGGGAGGAGTTAAGGGGACAAGGTACCTACTCCCTATAGACTTCTGTAATATTAGAACTCAAAAAATGTCTAAGTTCAAAATGTGTAAA
The DNA here is from genome assembly GCA_964016985.1 of Anodontia alba. Classification (NCBI taxonomy): domain Eukaryota; kingdom Metazoa; phylum Mollusca; class Bivalvia; order Lucinida; family Lucinidae; genus Anodontia; species Anodontia alba. The sequence continues at coordinate 106,125,119 of OZ024821.1, read as the reverse complement.
AAGTAATAAAAAATAATTTCAGGATTCCGAAAAACCCACATGCGTATTTTCAGACCATCCTTAAAACACCTGTAAAGTTTCAAAAGGATCGGACAAAAACTGTGGGAGGAGTTAAGGGGACAAAGTACCTACTAAAAATTCGGAACCACGCACCACATACTACGCACCACGGAAAGCCAAAAACAGTGTCCCTCCGCTTTTCTTCGAAAAGGCGGGGGACAAAAATGGACACCTCAATAAATAATGAAAGCTGTTACCAATATTATTTGTATTACATAGCGTACATTTTCTTTCATTAATCGGTACGTTCTCTCAGCGCCCTGTCTCAATGGGTAATTTGAAGTTTGCGGTTCTAAATTTTACTATATGTAAGTACAAACTTTTATTTAATATTGTAAAGTAACTTTCAACACATGTGTCAGATTTATAGTACTGTTATCTCTGCCTTTAAAAGACAAATTAGTTGCTTCCGATTCTGCAGTTTCTTCACTTCTGCTCGATTCTAAAATAATAATTTCGGTTTGCAATGTTGTTTCGAGTTTTTCTGCTTTACCCCTATTAATTTCTAGTAAAGGTTTAACACTATATCTTACTATATGTCACGTGATCTGTTGTGGTGGGAAATACGGACAATTTTCAGTGGAGTCAAAAAAGTAGTGTTTTTTGAGATTAAGTAACATTTGTGATGGTGTTTCGTGCGACAGTTAGTCAGGAATAAACTGTCTTGAACGGTGAAACTGGAGAACCAGAGAAAAGGCGTAGAAAGGGTAAACTCCCGTCTTTGAACTCAGATAAAAGTTCTGGTCGAAAATCAAACATGGCGTCGAATGTGAGTAAAAGCGGTGGTCAGGGGCAAAACTCTAAAGACTCACCTAGGTCTGATAAGCCACCGGCCAGCAGTCCCTTTGGCGGTATATCGTCATTTCCAGCTCCTCCAGGCCCACCTGGTACAGCGGTTTTCGGGGCTCCAACTTATATTCCGAATAATCCATGGCAAACAGATCAAGCAAATAAACTTGACTTTATCCTCCAAAAACTCACTAAAATCGAGCAGAATCAAGATTCCTTTTTGACCAGACTAGGTGTTATCGAGAACAAGTTAACACAGACTGATATAAAAGTGGTTGAAATTGAAAACAGTCAATCACACCTTAGTTCTAAATATGACACCATTGACTTGACCACAAAGGACAACAAACAGCAAATACACAAATTACAGGATGATATCAAAAGCTTAAAAAAAGACAAACAAACTTTATCTGAACAGAATGCTAAGCTGAGAGATGACGTCGTGGACTTGAAATGTCGTTCCATGCGGGACAATTTATTATTCTTTGGTATCCCAGAAGTTATCGCCCATGTCCAAGTCGACGATTCCGGCAATCATGGTCAAATGGAACATTCCGATGAGCACGGCCTTCAGACCCAGGGTGCTCCCAGGGCCCTGCCCCTGACAGTTCTGGGATTCATTCACTTTTTCAGCACAATGAGCCATTGTCTTCTTATGCTGACACGGTTAAGAAAGAAGAGAATTGTGAAGACAAGGTCTATCAGTTTTGTGAAAAATGTACTGAAAATTAAGGATGCTAGGTCGCGTTTCAAAATTGACAGAGCTCATAGGATCGGTGGTAGATCTGAGGGTAAAACCAGGCCCATAGTTGCTAAATTTTTGTTGACCGAGCACAAGAACCTTATAAAATCAGCTCTTGCTAAAATAGATCTGAAAACGGCATTCAATGGCGTATTCAAGTTGAATGATCAGTTTCCCCCCGAGGTTGTACAAAGACGCAAAGAACTGATCCCCAGACTTATCAGTGAGAGACAGAAAGGGAACAAAGCAGCTCTCGTTCGTGACAAATTTTACATCAACAACATTTTTGAATAGGACCCTCGTGAAGGGCGTGATATCAGTATTGTATCATGGAACGTTGAAGGATTGAGTACGTGTTTAATGGACAACGAGTTTTTGAGTTTTGTTACACAATTTGACTTGGTATTCTGCAGCGAAACATGGCAGAGGCGAAATGACAAGTTAAAATCGAGGGTTACAATTGTATATGTGTACTGTTACGAGCCAGGCGTAACGAGAAAGAAATGAAAGTGAAACCAGCAACAAGTTTTAAATTATTAACAATATTTATTCCACAAAAAAAAATAAGACAAGATTCAAAACAAAAGAATGTAAGTAGACTGTACCTTTCAAGTTTATGTCACAAAGACCCTCTGAAATAATCCATGAGAATTTATAAAACAAATCCTTTGAATATCGGTTTCTGATCCCACAATTTAATGTTCCTGAATTCAGAATTTAAGTCCAGAATGAATAAAATAGTAAAGTAATCCAGTATAGAATAATTTCCAGTGAAAGTATACAAAGATGCCCAGATGAAAATCTGTTCTCCTTATATAATACCAAAGAAGGTTCTAGAAAAAGAATTTACTACAACCATCTCTTATTTTCCAGTTCCAATCAAGAAACTTCTAAATCTTCCATGGCATTCCAAAAACAACTCAGTCCAGAATCAAGGACGTAAACATCATGTTATTGTAAACATGTTGCTCTAGAAAGTTATTTTTGGAAACATAGTAAATAAAGCTATTTATGGAAACATAGTAAACATGATGCTTAAGATAAATGAACACCCTATATATAACACTTCTCCTCTTCAAGGAAAAGAAAGATTTATGTAATAAAGCTTTCTTTTGCCATGAAATTATCATAAAATAAAATACTGATAAAGGCAATTATTATCTTATATACAGCAAGTTACAGGAAACCACAGATCAAGACATCATGCTCTGGACAAGGCATCAGGAATAATATTATCTTTTCCCCTGATATGCCTGATGTCAAGATTGTATTCCTGTAACAACAGGCTCCATCTGAGCAACCTCTGATTCTTGTTTTTCATCTTATGGCTGAAAGTCAGTGGATTGTGATCACTGAAAACAACAATAGGTGAGACGAAGAAGTCAGATAAACTTCAAAATGTTGAAGAGTAAGAATGAGAGACAAACATTTTTTCTCTACTGTAGAATAATTCTTTTGATGTTTGTTAAACTTTTTGGAAAAGTAACAAACTGGATGATCCACACCATTGTCATCCTCTTGCAGTAATACACCACCTGCACCAACATCACTCGCATCTACTGCAAACTTGAATTCTTTATTAAAATTTGGTGCCAAGAGAACCGGCTCACTTCTCAGTATGGCTTTCAGTTTATCAAAGGCATTCTGACAATCACTGGTCCACTTAAACCTCATTCTTTTACTAAGTAAATTAGTCAGTGGCTCACCAATGACAGAAAAATTATTACAGAATTTCCTGTAATAACCGGCCATACCAAGAAACCTCATCAGTTGTCTTTTGCATGTGGGCACCGGAAAATTTGAAATAGCTTCAACTTTAGCCTCTATAGATTTAACCTGACCATGACCCACAACATGTCCTAGAAATGTTAAAGTTGCATGACAGAATTCACTTTTAGCAAGGTTTATTGTCAATTTTGCTTCACTTAGTTTATCAAAGAATGCTTTGATAGTTCCAAGATGGTGATTCCATTCATCATTGTATATGATGGCATCGTCGATGTAAGCATGGCAATGCTCGATTCCAGCTATTATGGTGTTGATTAAGCGTTGAAATGTTGCTGGAGAGTTTTTCATTCCGAAAGGCATTACTTTATAGTGATATAATCCATCAGGAGTAACAAATGCTGAGACCTCTTTGGCTCTTTCTGTGAGAGGAATTTGCCAAAATCCTTTCAGAAGATCAGATTTAGTTATATATTTTGAATTTCCAATTTTGTCAATACAGTCATCCATTCTTGGTATGGGAAAAGTGTCTGTTTTACTCAAATTATTGACCTTCCTGTAATCGGTGCACATCTGATATGTTCCATCAGGTTTTGGCACAAGAATGCAAGGTGAACTCCATTCACTTTGACTTGGTTCAATAAAATCATTGTCCAGCAAATACTGAATTTCCTCCTTAAGATATTTTTTGTTTTGTTGGGTTCATTCTATATGGATGTTGTTTGACAGGTTGTGAGCCCTCAACATTCACATCATGATAAATTTTGTCAGTCCTTGTAGGAATGTCCGGAAATAAGTGTTTATATTGATAAATTAACTGTTTCAGTTCTTTTCTTTGGACTGGATCTAGGTGTGAAAGTTTCTGGTCGAGATCCTTTAGAATGTCAGAATTCTGAAGTTTTGATGAAGCAGGATCAGATTTGGTCAAGTTTATGTCTTCAGAGTTCATTTCACTTTGTTCTTGAGGGACCGAACTAACAACACTAATTGGTGAAACAGAAGAGCTATCTCTATCTATGTATTGTTTAAGCATGTTAACATGACATAATTGTTTTTGTTTGCGTCTCCCAGGAGTGTTAACAATGTAATTTACATCACTTATCTGTTTATCTACAGTGTAAGGGCCGTAATACCTGGCTTGCAATGGTTTGCCAGGAATAGGCAAAAGAGCAAGTACCCTGTCTCCAGGCATGAATTTTCTTTATTTTGCATTTTCATCATACCAACGTTTCATTTTCCTTTGTGCTGACTTAAGATTGGTCCGATTAGCCTCACAAGCTCTAGACAGTCTGTCTTTAAAATCTGATACATACTGAAGTAAGTTCAGAGAACTGTCATCATTTGAGAGAAATTTCTATTTCAAAAGTTTCAAGGGTCCACGCACAGTGTGGCCAAATACCAGCTCAAATGGGCTGAAACCAAGAGATTCCTGAACAGATTCTCTAACAGCGAACAACAACAAATGGATGCCCTCATCCCAATCTTTTTCAGTATCAAAGCAGTATGATCTGATCATATTTGTCAGTGTCTGATGAAATCTTTCAAGGGCACTTTGACTTTCAGGATGATAAGGTGACGATTTATATTGCGTAATGCCCAACTCGTGCATGACCTGTTGAAAAATTCCAGACATAAAATTAGAGCCCTGATCTGACTGAACAGACTTTGGGAGACCTACAAATGTAAAAAACTTTACCAAAGCCTTAACAATGTTCTTAGTTTTAATATTCCTAAGTGGAATGGCTTCTGGGAAACGTGTAGAAGCACACATTATAGTGAGAAGATATTCATTACCTGACTTTGTTTTGGGCAAGGGACCAACACAGTCAATAATTATTCTGCTAAAAGGTTCATCAAAAGCAGGTATGGGCTGTAAATGAGCTTTTGGTATTGTCTGGTTGGGTTTTCCTACCATCTGACAAGTATGGCAAGATTTACAAAACTGAGAAATGTCAGATTTTAACCCTGGCCAGTAAAAATGGTTAAGAATTTTGTGATAGGTCTTGTTTACACCTAAATGACCTGACATGGGAATCTCATGGGCCAAGTTCAAAATTTCAGGGCGATAAACCCTTGGAACCACTATTTGGTGGTTAACAGTCCACTCGTCTTCTGCTGAGACATCAGGAGGACGCCATTTTCTCATTAAAATGTCATTTTTGACATAAAAACAGACTGGGACTTGATCTATTTCTTTCTCATCTAAAGCCCTTTCAAGCAAAGGCAGAATTTCAGGATCATTTTGCTGTTCCTTACAAAGCTGTGACCTTGACACCAAGTCATGACCTTGACCTTGGTCATTTAATATTGCAGAGTAATGACTGGACTCTGACTTGTTACGTAACTCCGTCTGTTTGTCAGACAGGCTGGATGAAAGAGAATTTGTAATCTCATGTTTAAAAGACTGACCCAAAAAGGTATCAGTTAAATCAACGTCCCCATCATTCTGTTTTGCTTTCTTTGCCATGGCCCTTGTAACGGCACATGATGGGTAAAGATCAGGGATTTCCTGTTCAATGGGATCAGGTGGCTGATCAATACAAGGTATGTTAGTCAAAAGTGGGTTTACCACAACCTTATCTCCTGCTAAGTCATTGCCTAACAGTAAGTGAATACCTTTAAAAGGTAAAGAAGGTCGAATACCGACATCCACTAAACCAGTCAACAAGTCTGAAGATAAATAAATGTTATGAAGAGGAACATTAACAAATCCACACTCTACACCCTGAATAAGGACACTTGTCCCAAAAGAAGTCTTCTCAGAAAAAGGCAGTGTGTCTGCTAAAATAAGGGATTGAGAAGCTCCGGTATCTCGTAAGATTTTAATTGGGGTAGACTGGGCATAGTCACTATTTAGTGACACAGAACCATCAGATAAGAATGGTTCATAAATCTCCATAACAGAATCAGTCTCAGGCCTTTCGGTCTGGATAGGATCTTCCTCCTTAACACATGACTGTGGTTTTGATCGTAAAGAGGTAAGGCCAGTAGGTTTAAGCCCCTCTTGTTTTTCTTTCTTTCTTTTCAAATGTAAGCACTCAGAAATAATATGACCTGTCTTTTTGCAATAATTGCAAATTGGTTGAGATAAGGGATTTTGATCCTTGTTTTCACCAGAAGATTTGGGTTTAGGAGTAAATGTCTGGCTATAATTGCCAGATGGATTACTGGGACTATGTTTGGATCCTGACTGTGGGAAAAATGGTCTTCTAGAGGGGTTTGACTTATTAATAAAGGAAAATTTATGTGTTAAAGCATAATCATCTGCAAGTCGAGCTGCAGCTTCCAAAGTTTCAACCTGTTTCTCATCTAAAAAGGTCTTAATGTCTGAATTTATGCACCTTTTGAACTCTTCTACAAGCATGAGCTGCCTAAGTTTTTCATGATTAGAGCCAATTTTCTTTGAAGAGCACCACCTGCCAAATAGCTGTTCTTTAGTTCTAGCAAATTCTACATGGGTCTGCTCATTTTCTTTCTTACAGTTCCTAAATTTTTGCCTGTAAGCCTCAGGGACCAACTCGTAAGCCTTAAGAATTAATTCCTTTACAGTATCATAACTGGAGCTCTGCTCAACAGTCAGCTGAGTATAAATTTCTCGAGCCTTCCCAATTATTACGCTTTGCAAAAGCAAGGTCCAATGCTCCTTTGGCCATTTTAAATTTTCTGCTACTTTTTCAAAATGAAGAAAATATTTGTCAACCTCTTTTTCTTGAAATGGAGGAACTAATCTGATGTGTTTAGTGACGTCAAAATAAGCACCAGAGTTTAAAGGTTGCTTTACCGTCATATTTTGCATTTCTAATTCTTTCATTCTTAAGTTATATTGTCTCTCTCTTTCCTTTTCTTCCATTTCTATTTTAAGTTTTTCTTGTTCTATTCTTAATTTTTCAAACTCTATTTGCTTCTGAATCTCAAGCTCTTGCATTTGCAACCCTGTCTGTGTAATGAGAACAAGAGACAAAGCAGAAGAATCAAGAATTTCCTTATCAACCAAAAATTGAACCAAAATATTTTTTATTTCCTGTTTTAACATAGACTTATTTACAGAAGGCACTTCATAGTGAGCAGCAATGTCCAACAAATCTGACTTTTTGGCCAAATTTAACAACTCCTGCGAAGGCGCAGCTATGAAAGCTTGACGGTCAAATGACATGATTGCTTTTTGCTGGTTTTGTCAAGTAAATTTATCAATCAGAGTTTATTTACTGATATTTTTCAAAAGTCAATACTTGCTTTTTTTTTTATTTACTTATATTTTTTTGAAAGTCGATACTTGTTTTTTTTTATAAAATATTTATATTTACTGAGATTTTTTAAAAGTCAGTACTTGTTTTATAACAAACAAATATTATTTTTTCTTTAAAAATCAATATTTGTTTTCTTTAAAAAGCTCAAACTTGTTTTAGCTCAAGAAAATGTTCGATCGCGGACGAGCCCCCATTTTCTGTTACGAGCCAGGCGTAACGAGAAAGAAATGAAAGTGAAACCAGCAACAAGTTTTAAATTATTAACAATATTTATTCCACAAAAAAAATAAGACAAGATTCAAAACAAAAGAATGTAAGTAGACTGTACCTTTCAAGTTTATGTCACAAAGACCCTCTGAAATAATCCGTGAGAATTTATAAAACAAATCCTTTGAATATCGGTTTCTGATCCCACAATTTAATGTTCCTGAATTCAGAATTTAAGTCCAGAATGAATAAAATAGTAAAGTAATCCAGTATAGAATAATTTCCAGTGAAAGTATACAAAGATGCCCAGATGAAAATCTGTTCTCCTTATATAATACCAAAGAAGGTTCTAGAAAAAGAATTTACTACAACCATCTCTTATTTTCCAGTTCCAATCAAGAAACTTCTAAATCTTCCATGGCATTCCAAAAACAACTCAGTCCAGAATCAAGGACGTAAACATCATGTTATTGTAAACATGTTGCTCTAGAAAGTTATTTTTGGAAACATAGTAAATAAAGCTATTTATGGAAACATAGTAAACATGGTGCTTAAGATAAATGAACACCCTATATATAACAGTACCAAGACCTGAAAGCATGTGCACAAGGGGCAGAAATCGTCGTGGGCTTGGGGAAATTTGTCTTTTTATAAATGAAAATATGGCTGATGGAATCGAAATCATAGAGAAACATTCTTCAGGTTTTCTTTGGGTGAAACTTTGTAAGAAATACTTCCGTCTTACATCTGATTTATACATATGTTTTTGTTGTATACCCCCAAAGGAATCCGTCTACTTTAAAAATGTCGACGTTGATTTATATGATGTTCTTGAGAGCGGTATACGAAAATATGCTGATTTTGGTAAAATTTCAGTTATAGGAGATTTGAATGCTCGCACTGGGGTTCTTGACGATAGATTAGTTTCATGTGAAGGTCTTGATAGATATATACATTGCATAGACGGTTCTGATATTTCTGAAAACAATGTATATTGTAACATTTGTCGACGACATTCACTTGATACAAAAACGGATTCAGCTGGTGTACGGTTAATCCAAATTTGTAAAGACTCAGAGTTAGGCATCGTAAATGGCCGTAAAGGACAAGATAATGGCATTGGTCATTTCACATTTCAGGATGTACAGGGTAGAAGTGTGATAGATTATGCACTGCTTGCCTCGGATTTTTTCGACTACGTTTCCGATTTTGTTGTTTATGAAATGACTTCCTTTTCAGATCATACTCCAATTGAATTAAAAATTACTACGAATGTTAAGCCCGATGATGCTTACGGGAATATTAAAGTTGAAAAACTTTTATGGGATAAAAGTAATGTCATTTGTTTCCGGGATGTCTTGTCGGATAATTTAGTCGATTTAGACTTATTAGTGGACAGAATTGTTAACGGAAATTTAAGCATCGATTATGGGGTATCGAACTTTTGCGCAATACTGTACAATAAAGCATTCGAGGTATTTGGTCAGTCGAAGATAATACATAACGGTAGATGTTATACTCAGCGAAAAAAAATAGCAGTCCGTGGTTTAATAATGACTGTGTAATCGCCAGAGCAGAACTTAAACGGGCTAACAAATTATTCCGCAAATATAGGACACTTGAGTATCACGAACACGTAGTAAATTGTCGTAAACAATACCGTAAGATTAAAAGGCGCGCGCAATTCATTTACAAGCAAAATCAAAGGCAGAAATTACACGAAATGACCCTAATAATCCGAGGGGTTTTTGAATTAAACGCATGAAAGGGGACGGATCGAGTCCAAATAAAATTGGGCTGTCCGATTTTTTTGATCATTTTAAATATTTATTCTCTGATGGGAACAGTTTTACAGCAGATCACGTTGAACAGTTTATTGATCAGAAATTTAATGAGAACTCTACTTCCACGGACACATATATGCCGTATGACACTTCCTTGCTTGATGCGCAGATTACAAGCGATGAGGTAAAAAAATGCAATTTTCAAACTTAAACGGAATAAGAGTCCGGGATTGGACCTGTTGCCTCCTGAGCTTTTTATAGATACATCCGATTTATTGTCTGAATCATTATGTAAACTTTTTAATTTTATTTTTATAAATAATTTATATCCAGAAAGTTGGACACGTGGTATAGTAGTTCCAGTTCCTAAAAAGGGCAATTTATCTGATGTTAATAACTATAGAGGGATAACGTTGACTAGCATATTTTCTAAAATTTACTCTCACATTCTTGATAATCGCCTACGTACATGGGCGGAGGACATAAATATCTTAAACATGTGCCAATTTGGGTTTATGCAAAACAAAAGTACTATAGTTTGCCTTTTTATATTGCAGTCCATCGTAAATAACCAATTATATCGTAAAAGGAAACTCTACTGTGCCATTATTGATTTTAAAAAGGCTTTCGACCTTGTTTACAGGAACGGTATTTGGTATAAATTATGCGAAATGGGTGCATCATTGAATTTTGTAAAGTCTGTTAAGGCTATTTATAACTCTGTTAAGATTTGCGTTCGCTCTTTTGGTAAATTTTCTGACTTTTTTCATAGTTTTGTAGGGGTCAAGCAGGGGGAGCCGCTGCCTGCTTTTTATTTTATTTCTGAACGATCTAACAGAAGAATTACAAGTTAATGTGGATTTATCTACTTTTGATAATTCCATAATCGAAGAATTTCAGAAATTTGTACTTTTATTTGCAGATGATACCTTACGTCTTGCCAATACGGCTGATGAGTTACAGTCGTTGCTCAACAAATTGTATGTCTACTGTAAAAATGGAATTTTACAGTTAATGTTAATAAAACGAAAGTAATGTTGTTTAAATGTTCAACTAGACCTGAAAATTTCGAGGTATCATATGATGGAACGGCTCTGGAAATTGTTCGCAATTTTATATATCTAGGTGTGAATATTTCCTGCAATGGTAAGTTTTTTCAAGCCCAAAAACATTTGGCAGAACAGGCTTCTAAGGCGCTTTATTCTCTTAGTAACGTTTTAATGGCGATGTGTTATGTGTTCAAGATAAACTAAAGTTGTTTGACTCACTAGTTTTACCCATACTTATGTATGGCAGCGAAATATGGGGTTTTTACAAAAGCAACGATATAGAGAAAGTTCACATACGATTCTTGAAACAATTACTAGGAGTGCGTAAGCAAACAAGTAATATAGCTGTGTATGGTGAGCTGGGCCGTTTCCCTTTATACGTAACGAGGAATGTCCGAATTTTGAAATATTGGTTTAAGATACTTAACTCTCCAGATTCACTACTGTATAAAGTTATTTTGCAGCAAGTCGAATTTTTGAACGTCGATGCAAATTTTAATTGTTGGGCTACATCTGTCCGAAATTTGTTGAATGAATTAGGTTTCACGTATCTGTGGGATTTACAGTGTGTATCAAAATTACAATTGAATATGGTGATTCAAACTGTATATGATCAATTCTGTCAAAATTGGTACAGCGAACTTGCTTTGTCGAGTAAACTGGATACACTTAAAACCTTAAACAAATGTTTCAATTTTGAAAAGTATCTTTCATGTCTTAATATTGAAAAACACCGTATCGCTCTCACTAGATTCAGATGTTCAGCTCATAAATTGATGATTGAGGAAGGCAGATATAGAAATATCGACAGAATAAATCGTATTTGTCAGTACTGTAACACGAACCTCGTTGAAGACGAGTACCATTTTCTTCTTGTATGCCCTGCGTATCGAGAAATTAGACTATCCATATTGCCAAAATATTATTGTAGCTGGCCTTCAAAACAGAAGTTCACCAAAATTTTAAATTAAAGTCAAACCGGTATCTTGAGAAAGTTAGCTAAATACATATATAGTGCTAATGAAAAGAGAAACTCTCTGTCTGAACTTTGACAAATTTGTAAATGTATACTTTGTTCATTCTTGTTTATTGTTTAAATCCTTTGCTGTTACATACCGTGCATGTATATATAATCTTTGTATGAAATTGTCGTGCTCTTCTCGTACCACCACATTGCTATTAGGACGAGAAACACATGAGTTGTTTAGTCCAATAAAATTATTTGTACTTGTACTTGTACTAATTACTTACTATGAATGATCTTCGAAAGTCTTTTAACATGCATCATATATATTCCTCCTATTCGCATTGTTTGACTTTTGGTGTGAAGGGGCCGTGTGAAGACAATAATTTAATAATAACTTTGATAAACTAAACAAACTAACTGTGTTTTTGATCATCTTTTTATGTCATTATTAGAGAATTTAAAGAAAAGCAAACCCAATTAATAAAACCCATCAAAGACATACTTCAGACAGATTATCTTTATACCGGCAATATCAAAGTTTTCACTGATTAAGCAATTATTTTAAGTTTAGTCCATCTCCAATCCACATTCATCCTTCTGTCCATCATTAATACTTAAACAAAATCGTATTTCTCATCATTAAAAAAATCTTCACTCATTAAACACGTTTTTTTTTTTCTTTACTAATCATATGAAAATAAAGCATTTATTTAAAATAATAATAATAAAAATAGTCTCAGTCAACGCTCATCCTTCTGTCCATCATTAATACTTCAAAAATATTATTTATTATCATCAATAACTTTACTCATAGAACACTTCTTTGTTTGGTTACTAGCCATATGAATATAAAGTGAGAATGAGTAGGCCTAAACCCAACAGTAATTATAATAAAATCTTAGAACTAAATGTTTGTTGTTGTTGTTTTTTCTGTAAAAAATGTAGATCAATTTAACCGCTAATTCTAGGTGGAGAATATGGGGGAATGTTGTATTTTAGTCTGTTTTAACACTATATATTCTATATCAGCTGCATACGCGGCTGCATTTTATATAATAGCTCATTACCATATATTTCTATATTGGCTGCATTTTTCTATATTAATATAGCTGAGCAGAAGTGCAACGTTCCATACCGGCCCGAACAATGCATTATCTTCCGGCGACCATAAGCCCCTTCCCTTTCCCTGTTCATTCATTGAATGCGTCTGAGCAGCTCGGCAGCATTGTAAAGATAGCTGTTTTGTTTGAAACCATACATAATAACAAAACAAGGACACATTCACAGTTACAAAATAATTAGATAAAGAGCAAGAAAAATAAGTGAACGTGTATATAAGTTTGTGCTTGATAGCTGGCTTGTGTGTGTGTGTGTGTGTGTGGGGGGGGGGGGGGGTGCGGGGCGGGGGATGTGGGGGGCGGGAGGTGTAATCCGAAAAATCAGTTGGATTGTTGGATATTGGAAAATCCAACTAATTCCAAGTTGGAAAAATGGGGAGTATTCCTTGGATTTTTTTACCTGTTGGAAACATATTTTGTAGATAGATTTAATTAATTTAATCATGAAGGAAATATGCATCACTTTCATCATTTTTTTTCAACTTTGGAAAGTATTATTTTTCAAAGGAAGTGGCTATTGACAGCCGGCTGTCACCAGCGAAAGTTCGCTGGAGACAGCCGGTTGTCTCCAGTGAAAGTTCACTGGTGACAGCCAGCAAAAATATATATATGGTTTAGTGACCAGCAACAAATAATAACAAGAGGCCCACGGGCCACGATTCGCTCACCTGAGTGACATAGCCACTGCAGACATGCAGATGTTATGCAACATTTTTCCAATCCTATCATCGCAACTAATGAAAATATCATCATTTGAACAGTTCTTAGTTTTGAAGAATATATGGGCCTGACAGTCAATGGAGCATGATCATTTGAATAAACTATCAATCACATTTCAACAGAAGGATTAATGTGAAATTCGGTGGAAATTCGCTAAGTGGTTTCTGAAGAATCGTGATTTTATACATGTAAACAGCACAGTGGCAGGGAAATATTATAAATATAAACCAGATTATGGCCATCTTAAATTTCCAATCAGAACAATTTTAACTACTGTTGATCTGCAAGTCACTTCGATACTTTCAATATAAATGTTTATGGCCCACACAAATAGGGAAGCAAATTTGACCTTGGAGGCAAAAAGGTCAAATGTCAACATAGAACCATCATTTGAGCAATTTTGGTAGATCTCCTGTCCCCTGTAATTTGTGCAACGATTAGGACCCAGGGCTTATTTGGTTATGGAGAAGAAAATTTTTAAAGGCTTTTACCATATATGGGCATGGCAGCCATTTTGATCAATGGACCATACCCATTTTAGCAATCTTTCATTCTCCTGCACACGGAGGCTCCGCATGAAATTTGAGCAACACTGGCCCGGAGGCTTCAGAGGAAAAGCCATTTGAAATTATCAACATTTTTTCCATACAAATGCATGGGGCCCATACAAATGCATACAGAAGCAAACTTGACCTCGCCGTAAAAAGGTTAAATGTCAATGTATGACAATTATTTTAGCAATTTTGGTAGACCGCCCGTTCCAGATGATATATGCAAAGATTCAGCCACAAGCCATCCTCGGTTTTGGAGAATAAGATTTTTAAATGTTTTTTTCCCATGCAAATGCATAAGGAAGCAACTTGACCTTGCCGTAAAAAGGTCAAATGTCAATGTATGACCATTATTTTAGCAACTTTGATAGACCCCATGTCCCCGATGATTTATGCAAACATTCAGTCCCAAAGCATCCTCGGTTCTAGAGAAGAATATTTATAAAGGTTTTTACCATATATGGGCATGGCGCCCATCTTGGTCAACGAACCGTGACCATTTTAGCAATCTTTTGTTCCCCCTATCTAAGGAGGCTCCATATGAAATTTGAGCAAAATTGGCCCAGAGGCTCCAGAGGAGAAGTTGTTTGAAATTCTGAACATTTTTCCCATACAAGCGCATAAGGAAGCAAAATCTTAACGTAAAAAGGTCAAATGTCAATGTACAACCATTATTTTAGCAATTTTGGTAGCCCTCCTGTTCCCGAAGATATATGCAAAGATTCAGCCATAAGGCATGCTCGGTTTTGGAGAAGAAGATTTTTAAAGGTTTTTCCCATACAAATGCACAGGGAAGCAAACTTGACCTTGTCGTAAAAAAGGTCAAATTGCAACGTACGACAATTCTTTTAGCAATGTTGGTAGACCTCCCGTCCCCGATGATTCCTGCAAAGGTTCAGCCCCAAGGCATTCTCGGTTCTGAAGAAGAAGATTTTTAAAGGTTTTTACCATATATGGGCGTGGCAGCCACCTTGGTCAACGGACCGCGACCATTTTAGCAATATTTCGTTCCCCCACCCTAAGGAGGCTCCATATGAAATTTGAGCAAAATTGGCCCAGAGGCTCCAGAGGAGAAGTTGTTTGAAATTCTGAACATTTTTCCCATACAAATGCATAAGGAAGCAAAATTGACCTCACCGTAAAAGGTCAAATGTCCATGCACGAACATTATTTTACCAATTTTGGTAGCTCTCCTGTTCCCAAAGATATATGCAAAGATTCAGCCATAAGGCATGCTCGGTTTTGGAGAAGATTTTTAAAGGTTTTCCCATACAAATGCACAGGGAAGCAAACTTGACCTTGCCGTAAAAAGGTCAAACGTCAACGTACGACAATTCTTTTAGCAATTTTGGTAGACCTCCCGTCCCCGATGATTCCTGCAAAGGTTCAGCCCCAAGGCATTCTCGGTTCTGGAGGAGAAGATTTTTAAACGTTTTTACCATATATGGGCGTGGCGGCCATCTTGGTCAACAGACCGTGACCATTTTAGCAATTTTTCGTTCCCCCACCCTAAGAAGGCTCCATATGAAATCTGAGCAAAATTGGCTCAGCGGTTTCAGAGGAGAAGTCGTTTGAAAATGTTAACGGACGGACGCACGGACGGACGGACGGACGACGGACGAAAAGTGAACACAATAGCTCATCCTGAGCAGACCTCAGGTGAGCTAAAAATATTTATTGATTTTATTTTATTTATATGACCTTTATTAATATCTTCAGGGCCCCTAGGGGAACCTTTAAAACCTTTAATTTTTGTTGAAATCCTTTAAAACCTTAAATTTGGCTGAAAAACCTATAAAAACCTTTTTTGGTGAGAAAACATTTATATTTGGCAATTTGTAAATGCAAAAGAAGAACGGAGTAAATATGTAGCATTTTGGTAACAACTAATTATACCGGTAGTTCTGTTCCTTAGATTCATATGTTTCTAAACAAAAATGCAAGTTAATATTGTCATTACCATTTAAAGATGAAAATATCCGATTTCCTCCGCAATTTTTCTCCCTATTTTGCTTGAGAGGCGATGATGCTGCGTTCTTTTGTTTGGGATCTGCCAAGAAATTTAACCATTAAATGCACTTTATTTTGTCCAAAATTTATCCTGAAAAAACTTTATTTGGCTGAAAATAGCCTTTATAAAAAGCCTTTATTTTTAAGAGAGACTGCTGGGGGGCCTGTATCTTAATTTAGAGTATTGTGACAGCCAGCAAAAATATTAAGGCTAGCTCATCCAAGGTGAAAAGATAATCGCTTATCAGTCCAGCCATTGTGATTGATAATCGATTAGTAATCACTGAAAATATTTTAACTGTCTGTCTAAGCACGATTCTTACCATATATTATACTTGACTGTATGTATTTGGTCAGACAGACCTGAGCAAATAATGTAGACCCAGATGAGATGCCATACAACATGGCATCTCGTCAGGGTCTACACTGTTTGCCATTCATCCAGCTATTTTTAGACACAACATTGGGTGGTAAATTTTACTTGTTCAAATTTTAGATAAAGTATGGTAAAGAGGGGAGATGTCTGAATACTAAGGATAAATACGGTAAACTAACAAACACAGAAAGCCAAACGATCGATTATTAGCAAATCTGTAATAATAATTATTTTTTTAATTTATCGATCACTTAATGAATAATCAATTATCCGATTAATTGTGCCAGCCGTAATAAATATATACGGTAAATGTCCAGTAAAATTTCGAACACTCTAAAATTTCGAACACCTAATATTTTTGCCCAAAATAATTTCTGGAAATGTCCTAAAATCTCGAACAGTAGCAGTTTTGCAAAAAGGGGACTTCTAAAATTTCGAACACAGCTTGCTTTAAGTAATTTTTTATCGGCACATTCTAATTTCGGTAACTTTTTTTTTCCCGTTATGGAACCGGAAATTAAAGTAGCAGTGTTGAAAGCCACCGCAAAACGTAAATGCACACAGCAGTGTCATAACGAATTTTATGTACATAAATGGCATGGGAACCGTATTTTAATTTTATACAAACCCAGGAGATACTGACTGAAAATTCACAAGAAAAAAAAAAAAAAAAAAAAAAAAGAGAGAGAGACTTCCATCACAATGTTAGCCATTTCCACGTGGCAGTCACGTGGATGTCCGCGTGGTAAGGGTTAGATTATGCGCAGGCGATCAGGCTAGAACTGTTCTTACCTTGCGGCAGACATGATAAATATTTTTAATATATGTGAAAATACAGAAAATGCAACATTCACATTCCCTTGGCCCGCATGTAGAAACCGCATGCTCGTAACGGTAACGTCACGAGAAATCGTGGCGGAAACCGCTAAGAGGGAAAACACACACTTATGTTCGTTAAATTATAGAGCATTTTTTCGTCAGAAATGCATATGAAACTGGCAGGTATTAAAATAGAACCTAAGTATTGACACAGATAGGCCTATGCAAACTGTAGACACAGATCAGACGCCACAGAGAAAGAGGGAATGAAACTAGTTAGTGGTAACAAACAGGCATGTAAACTCCAGTTCTTGGAGAGATTCCTAATCTTTGGTTAAATACATCACCGTTTCAGTGAAGGTTTTACATGCGTTCTGTGGCGTCTGATCATTTATATTTGGCATGATGGTAGATATAGGTTGAAAGTTTTACTCAGAGAAATTCCCGTCCCAGGTCGTGACATTGAGGTTAAGGCCACAGACTTAGAATTTTCATTTAAAAGTCAAAGTATTTGCTTAAGTTTACATAACCATATGTACATGTATACCCCCACTATACAAAGTATGGTGAGGGGTTTATAGGTTTGGCCTTTCTATTTGTTTGTTTGTATGCACTTTCATTCATTTGTTGGTCTTTCCATCACATTCATAAACTAGGGTCAAAGTTTTTGTGTCAAAGTTTATAAGACCTTACATTATAAAGACCCTTTGATGGATTTCATTTTTATCTGGCATGATGATCTAAAGTTCTACTCAGTGCCATACCCACCCTGGGGCCTGACCTTGAGGTGAAGGTCAAGGACTTAGAATTTTCAAATAAAAGTCAAAATGTTTGCTTTTCAGTTTATATAGCTATATTATCAAGACCTTTTAATGAATTTCATGTATATTTGGCATGATGGTAGATATAGGGGTAGAGTTTTATTCAGTCAAACTTTTTGCATTAACTTTATCTAGCTATATTATCAAGACCCTTTGATTGACTTCCTTAATATTTGGCATGATAGTATACATAGGTCTAAAGTTTTTCTCAGCACCATCCCCAAGCTGGGGCACTGCTTAGAGGTCAAGGTCACAGACTTAGATTTTTCATACAAGTTTTTGCTTAAATTATAAAGAGTGATTGATTTCACTGGTATTTGTTATGGTGATAGTTATAGGTCTAAAGTTTTATTTAGCATGATCCCTGCACCCGTGCCTTCTTTGAGGTCAAGGTCATGGGCTTCACATAATGTATGACTAAATTCTTTAATGTTAAATTAGTATTGCATATAACTGCCATCTCCAGAGTCAAAGCTACATACTTTGCACTTTTTTTTTTAAAAAAAGGCGATAGCCCTGGTCAGGGGTATATGTTCCCCCAATGGGCACTTTGTCTAGTAGTCAAACTCAGAATGGATGAGGTATCGAACAGAAATCTTCATTATTCACCGTTTCTTTACTTTTTTATTATTTTTTTTCCAAGTCTGGTGTTCATAATGCTGAACTTACAAAATACGTTGACAAGCAATGATCAGGAACTGATACAATCAGATATAAACCCTGCCCTCAACATCAAAAGGGAAAGAAGGTAAACATATATGAAAAAAAATGTATTATAAAAAGAAAGCAGCTCTTTCCTAGATAGGTGTTGTTTCAGTTATCTGAACCTTACCGAATAATAGTCACGCATAATAAGAAAAGGTAATCCTAACACATACAAACTGACAGAGCAACAAAGAACCACAACAGAAGCTCTTTTTTGGAATGATCAGTAATACATTACTGGTGGCATAAGCATACTTCACTGTATCAAACCCTAACATGGCTAATATTTTGTTTAGTTGTTGCTTAACACCACCTCATACAATGCAGTCAAATGCTCTTCCGAATAAGGCACATGGCCCTCAACTAGAATTCAGTATACACAGTATACCTGATCAGTTTAATTCCACTTTCAACTGAGTCTATAACAGCATAGATCTGCACAAGAAGAGATACTAAGTGTTCACTTTAAAATGCAACTCTCAAAGACTTCAAACATCAACAGTATGTCACCTTTAATAATGACTTCAGAATGATTAGAACCACCTCTACCCTATGTGGCAAAAATTGATAATGTTTTTCTTGAATTCTTGCCAACAAACACTTATTTAAAATGAATGACAGAAAATGACACAAAAAGAAAATGAATATACACATGAACAAAAATGCCATCTTATGATTCAATACTCAAAAATAACAAATACTAAATTTAAAAATGATAAAATTCATGTATTAATATTCAAAAACATATAAATATTTATTCTTAAATGTATCAATAAAATAAAAATCAGTAAATTACTTAAATATTTATTTATTTTTTTTTTTTTTGTCAATATACCATCCATATATTTTACCTGGCTGTCACAAGCGAAAGTTCGCTGGAGACAGCCGGCTGTCTCCAGCGAACTTTCCCTGGTGACAGCCGGCTGTCAATAGTGGTCGCCTTTTTCAAAACCTTGGATTACTCCTACCCCATAGCCATTTCCACCATGCACTCATGTTCGCTCAGTAAGTTGAAAACAGTTCGAGATATTTTCATGAAATCTCTCACAAATGTCAAACACCATGAGATGACGTGCAGAACATAAGAACCATAACTCTGATTAACCTAACTTTGGAGTTACAGTGCTTTGAACACTGTAAATATTGAAAATAGCCATTTCTACCATGTACCAGTGTCCGCTCTGTAAGTTAGAAATTGTTTGAGATATTTTGATGAAACTTCACACAAATATAAAGCTCTATAATATGACATGCAGAACTCATGAATCGTAACTCTGAGTTGCCTACTTTTGGAGATATTTCTCTTTGAACATTGAACATAGCCATTTCTACCATATACTTATGTCCACTCTGTAAGTTGAAAACCGTTTTAGACATTTTCATGAAATTTCTCACAAATGTAAAGCACCATAAACATAGGATTGTGCAGCACAAGAACCTTAGCTCTTGTTAACCTACTTTTGGAGTTACTACCCTTTGAACATAGTAAATTGTTACGAGCCAGGCATAACGAGAAAGAAATGAAAGTGAAACCAGCAACAAGCTTTAAATTATTAACAATATTTATTCACCAAAAAAAAAAAAAAAAAAGACAAGATTCAAAACAAAAGAATATAAGTAAACAGTACCTTTCACGTTTATGTCACAAAGTCCCTCAGAAGTAATCCACAGGAATTTATAAAACAAATCCTTTGAATAAAAGTTTCTGATCCCACAATTTTAAGTTCCTGATTTCAGAATTTAAGTCCAGAATGAATAAAATATTAATAATCCAGTAAAGAATAATTTCCGATGAAAGTATACAAAGACGCCCATATGAAAATCTTTTCTCCTTATATAATATCAAAGAACATTCTAGAAAAAGAATTTACTAGAGGCATCACTCATTTTCCGGGTTCAGTCAAGAACGTTCTAAACATTCTAATACTGGTATATAAACGTCTGTTCCCATAGTGTCATCCCTCAACCCTGGTATACAGAAAATCTGTTTTAAAGACATAAAAATCTGATGAGTCTGGGTCATTAGTCTTATCTCTGGGTACAATAAAACCTGGTATTCTGTCAATGAAAGAAAAACAGGTAGAGGCTCAATAAGGGGAATATAATACTGGGGAATTTAGAACTGACTTATTTATCTGTCCCATGGGTAATAGCATATATGAGCAGGCGCATGGCAATTGTCCTTCAAAGCTACCTGTTGGCTGAGTGGAGAGTCATACTAGTCTGCACATCTGATCAAAAGACTAAGTAGACTATGGATTTGCAGGCTGGTCAAATCTTCACTAGGCACAAAATATTTCGTATCTTTAAAAATATAACCCTTTGGAAGGCCACTAAAGACATAAATAAAAATATAAAATTAATAAATACTCCAACATTGAAAGAAACAAATTTGAAATAAAATTAAAAAAAAAATCTTTTTTTTTTTCAGAATAGTTGTTATGCCCAAAATTATTTATAAACCTTCAAAAACACAACTTTACATGAAATAATAAATAAATAAAAATAAATAAATATTTTAACAATGAAATAAATAAATTTGTAAATAAAAACACTTTTGTTCCAATTTTCCAAACTATGTTTTTTTCCTTCAAAGTATTTATTACCCTTAAGAAGCCTCTTAAGTAAACAAAAAAATGATATATAAAATTAAATAGATATTGTAAGTTTCAAAGAAAAGAATTAATAAATAAACCATTCAACTCTTCTCCAAATAAGTCAATTTTCCAAACTATCTGTTATCCCTTCAAAAAGAATTGATTACCCTTTAGGAGGCCTCTTTACTACACCCCACTGGTAATTCATAATTACCTCTTTTAGGCTTTTATTTTACTTCACTGCAGCTGGTAAGTGCCATGTGGCGGCCGTAAAACATCTCCCCGTACTTCACCATAGTGCAAGTTTTATGATTTTATTCCCTTTGGGATCACTGAGTCCATTCAGGCTACTTTGAAGATCAAATGCGCTTAAGCCGGTGCTAGGGGGCAAATGCAGCATAGCAAACTACATTGCTGCATATGAAGAGGCTTAATAAAACCGAGTCTTCAATTTTCGTTCTTTTTTATGCCCATTATTTCTAAAGGCAACCTTTTTATTGACTTAGTCTTAACCCTTGTCCTGCTGAATAAATTAAGATGCCACTCCCATTTCTAATTTTCAGCCAGTCAGATTACTTGATCCACATTTTTGCTATAAATTCACATACTTAATGGTAAACAGTGCAGATCCAGATCAGTTGGCTTCTTCAGAAGCCAACTGATCTGGATCTACACTGTTTGCAAAGACAGGATATATCCGGCTTCAGCAGGACAAGGGTTAATAGGAAATTACAGTGCAAAAGCATATTTTTTGTTCATCCAGAGCCATATCTTTGTAATTATTGGTCGGATGTGATTCATACTTAGGATAAATGACTATAGCATCCTGATAATGTAGCCTATATGGGCCTAATGCAGAAGTTGCTCTTGACAGTCAAAATAAGCAAGTTGTGTCCCCACGGAGCCCTAGCTCTGTAACCATTAAAAAAGTTTGATTCATATTTATGTAAATGATTTTAGCTTTGTGATTTCAATATCCAGACTTATTGTCCTAAGAGTTATTGCCCTTGACATAGTCAAAATAAACAATTTTTTGTCTGTCCAGATCAATGTTTCTGTTGCAATTAATTGGATTTGAGTCATATTTTGTATATATATAAAAATAGTTATGAGATTAAATAACCTATTAGTTTCTACAGAAATGACATTTTGCTCTAGAGGTTATTGCTCTTGACATAGTAAAGATAAGCAGTTTTTGTACAGCCGGAGCCATATCTCTTTTATCAATTAATGGGATTTGATACCTGTTTCGGATAAATGATAATGGCTATATGGTTTGAATACCCTGAAAAATTCTTCAAAATTGAATATTGCCCTAGGAGTTATTGCTTTCACAGTCAAAATAAGCAATTTTTATCTGTCTGGAGCCATATCTCTGTAATAGTAAATGGGATTTGATTCATATTTTGGGTAAATGATAAGTCATGGGATTACAATATTCTGAGAAGTTCTCAAAAATCCACATTGCCATAATAAACAAGTTTGGTCTGTCTAGATTCATACATGTATCTCTGTAACCTTAAATGAGCTGTGATTCATATTTGAATAAATGAGTATGGTCATGGTCTTTCAATATCTGATATCTTTTGTGAGTACTGATATATTACCCAGAAGTTATTCCTTCCATCTGTTCATATGTCTGTCCATCCATCCATCTGGAACCATCAGTCTCATTTATTCATAGTAGGGGTAAAGGACTATAGTGATGAAATGTCATTATCCAGAAAAATTAATCAGTAATGATCCATTTATTTTTTGAGTTATTGCCTTTGTACACGATCGGTGTAGGGAATTGGCATCATTTGGCATTGCACTGGGCAGGGGCATTGTACAGTATTCAATAACATTCAGTGGAACAACAGAAAGGTAGTCAAAGCCCTGAGGTTACAAACTTTAAATTTTCTGTGTATCATAAGCGATATAAATGTTTTTAGGAATTTTTTTTAAAAAACAGGAATTTACATTCAACAGCCCATTGACGCATATTGGCTGAATTATATTTTGCAAGCTGAAGGTGTACCGAAAACCAAAGAAAATGTGGAAATTTGTGGTGTTTATTACCCTTTGTTTAATTTTGCGCTTTGCTAGAAGTTCAGCATATCATCATACACACATGATAGACACATATGGTTATTTGTGTTATGGATATTTTGGATGTCAAGAAAATTTTCATGCTCAGCTGAGTAGAGCATGAAAAATGTTTTATAACCTCTGGGCTATTCCTGCATGTTGAGACTGGTCAGTTAGATAGCTCCTATGGGCAGTTCGCATAGAGTTCAAATGCAGCCTGAATTTCTGTAGGTAGGAAACAATTACACAGCAGTCACATTGCTTCAGCCAGGAACTTTCAGAGACAATAGTATCACTCCTGCTTTTTCACTTCATTTCATCCTCTTCACATTTCTTTCTCTTCTTTCTGTCCCAAAACTGTTTACTTGCTTATGAGACCGGCTATGTTTGTTTGATTTTCTGCCAGTTTGTACAAGGGAGTCAACCTTTGTGATTTCCTTTTTGCTTTCTTGCATACCAAGGCCCTTTCAGAAAGATGGTCAAATAATATTGACAGAGTTGTGTCCCCCATGAAAGTCTATCCATTTTCCTTAATTGTTAACCCTTGTCATGCTGAATATATTAAAATGACGTACCCACTTCTAAATTTCAGCCAATCAGATTATTTGATCCAGATTGTTAATACCAATTCTCATACTTAATGGCAAACAGTGCAGATCCAGATCAGATCACTGATCTGGACCTTCACTGTTTGCAAAGAGAGGACCTATCCGGATTCAGCAGGACCAGGGTTATCATTGAACAATAATTTTACAGGACAGAAATGAATAAATGTTCCTCATTTTAGTCTGGAGACCCACCAAAAGTGTAACTGGCAAACAGTGCAGACCCAGATGAGCTATCACAGAATGCAGCCAGATCAGCTGTCACAGAATGCAGCCTCTGATGAGGCTCTCTACTGTTTGCAAATAGTTAGCCATTTTCTGCAGGAATATCTAAATTACATAGTCTGAAATACCTAAACTGAAATTCAACTCTTCCAATATACAGTGTTGGGGAGTTAATTTAGTCTAAAATGGGTTAAGGTTAAGAGCCACAATGAGTTAGTAAACTTACTTTTTTCCTCAGCAACATAAGTTATCTGGAAGATGTGTTAAAAACACCCTTAGTTTTACCCATTTTAGACTGAATAGACTCCCCTACACAATTTACTGAAAGAGCTAAATTTCAATTTTAGGTATGTCACTCAGGCTCTGTGATATAAAACTATTCCTAGAGAAAACAGCTAAACTAATTGCAAACAGCGGAGATGCTTATCAGACGCCCCAAAATGTGGCATCTAATCTGGGTCTATACTGGTTGGACTGCACAGACTGAATATGCCTCAAGGGTGTGTTGTTTTTTTTTCTCTCCAAGTAGTCTACCTGAATATATAGGATTTTCTGCTTATCATGCTATTTTACTTCATGAAGCGCACATTTATAAGTCTATTGTCTACAGATTCTGCAACCAAAACAGTGCATCTCTGAACAGAACTGCCTTAGTTCCAAAATCCCAGTCTGGTTCAGTTTCTGTTTCTGTACTTGTATTATAGAGATACCAAATAAATATTCTGACTGCAATTAATTCAATCATTTTATTTTGCATGTCATAAAGTTGTAACAAAATATGGATATCAAATATCTACTTTAATAGCAATTATTTCAATCATTTTATTTTTGTATGTCATAAAATAGTAACAAAATACAATGCATTTGTACTGTATTTATATTGTCGACATGTCATACAAATATAAACAGCACTATCATACAGCTAATCAGCATTTACTAAATAAACAGCTAAATTGAAAGCAGTCTGAAGAAGGGGCTGTATATGCATAGATATAACAATACACAATTACCATATATATCCTTAAGTATTCAGAGACACAGTGAACAAATAGTTTAGACCCAGATCAGACTCCACAGAATGTGGCATCTGATTTTCTCCAATGTCTGATCAGGATGTACACTGTTTGCCACATACCCAGCAGTTTTAGACATTCTAACAGGTAGTGAAATTGACTTGTTTTTTTTTGTTTTTTTTTTTGTGTGTTTTTTTTTTTCAAATTTAGAAGTATGAAAATTAACCAATTCAGAAGCAAGTTTTTTTCCTTTTAGAGTTGACCTCTTTTCAGAAGGAACTTTTTGTATAGGAGCGCATAACTCTCATAATAAGTGGCAGATTTTACCCTAAATTGAACTTGACCATATTTTATGATTATATACCTGTGTATAAAATATGAATCCAATACACAAATCAATCTTTTTTTAAAAAAACACCGAAAGGAAAACATCTTCTGAAGGTGAAAAAGGGCCATAACTACCATAATAATGGGATAATTTTACCCTAATTGGAACTTGACCTCTATTTTATGGACGGGACAGACAGGACAGACATACATATGGACAGCGGAGATACTATATGCCCCCCACCCCCCGCCCATTAAAAATGGCGGGGGGTATAAAAAAAGAATTTGCTCCCATGGGGAGCATATTTTTTCCATTCAGAGTAACCCCTTTATCAAAAGGGGACTGATATTTTGGAATGTAAGCAGGAAGTCACAAAAGTTATCTCCCTTTTAAAAAGGGCAGAGAATCTACCAAGTGTATCAAGTCTCCTTAAGGTGTCTGAATATTTAGGGTAAATATGGCATCTTCTGATATGTCCACCTAACCAGGAAACTTAAACTTAACAGTAAACTGATGCAGTATTATTGGGTTATTGTACTGATATTGGTGAATATTGTCCCAAGCTGGAATATCAAAGGACATGAGCTTGCATTTGCTATATAGCCTTAAATTCTGGGTCATTTTTCAGTTAATTGTAGCCTCAAAGACTTAAAAAAGACACAAATGTGTGACAAATTTAGGGACTCCTTAAGACGTCATCAAAAGCACTGACATGTAACAATAATATTCCAAAGCATCTGAGTAAGCATGCTGTATTAAGTAAGTGTGCCAATACTGAGTGATATCTGCACACTTGCTCCTCTGAATAGTGAATGGTTTTCCAAGGATAAATAATACTTCATTTGTTTGTCCGAAACTTGCAACGGTTTATGAAGTTTGTCATATCAGGTACAAAAGCATGGGGACAATAACGAAAGCTGTCACATTTGTCATCTGCAAGGCGTAAAATAACAGTTAAACTTTCAGACAAACAAAGCTATTTATAGTTCAGTACCTATATAGAATCATTCCATATTTATCGCACATCTTTAATCATTCAATATTTATAGCTACACGTATATAATAAAAGCAGTATATTCCTTCATAGCTTCCCAATTTATTTGAGGTTTATGATTCTAATGCAAAATGATGAAGCATACAGACCCTGACTCAGTAACATATTTCACTCCGATGTTGTACCGAAATTAAATGTAGCAGAATGATGAACCCTCGCTAGTGGGCAAATGACATTTATACAAGGTAAAGAGTCAGATTTATGTTGATGACTACATATATCAACCACAACTGGCTAAAATATTACATCAACAACAACTGGCTAAAATATAAAGTCACTATTTTTTATTCTCCTCTTTTAAATCGTGTCTGTATACCTAAAATGTTGTGTCAATGACTGACTGATGGGTGAATATCAGATAAATTACTGGTATATTGATAATATAATTTTAAATGACAGCCCTAATTTGAAGACATTACCAGCATGCATGCACCAATCTGAATGGCTTTATTTCAAACTTGCATGCCATAATCAAAGTAAACCTACATCGTATGAAACAAAGATGCTTTTTGGTGAAAGAATGTACACAAGTAATGGTTAACTGCTTTGAGGACCAAGCCTGCCCAGGAAAAGTGTTGTTAATTAAACTGACCGGTTCGACATGACCGTAATGGGTTGACTTGGCCATAAACCTTATCAAAACAAAGATGCCTCATGACATTGCTCCCTTATGACATATGCAGCCACACAGACAAAGATTAATCTGTACAGTCTGCCAAGGGTACAAGCTTTACTTTTACAAATCATCAAAATCCATATCTCATATAAGCAAACTGGGTAGACCTTGATGCGACTGTGAATAAGGGTGATCAGGATCTTTAGGTTGTTTCCTACAGGTAGGTCAAAATGCTGATTTCTGTTTGCTGATTCTCATTAGCAGCTGCATAAGTATGCAGCAAGTGCAGTTATGTGGGCTAAAACATAAGAAATGCACCTTACGATGTACCTCCAATGACTACACAGAGCAGCTTAATTAAGATGCCACTCCCATTTCTAATCTTCAGCCAATCAGATTACTTGATCCAGATTGTTGATATAAATTCACATACTTAATGGCAAACAGTGCAGATCCAGATCAGTTGGCTTCTTCAGATCTACACTGTTTGTAAAGGCAGTACATATCCGGGTTCAGCAGGACTAGAGTTAAGGAGATAGACTTTTCACCATTTTAAAAGGGACACAATTTTTGTGACTGGCACATGAAGTCCCTTCTTAAATCATTAAAGATCTACTCTAAAAAGAAAGAATTTGTTCCCCTCTTCAGAAGGAAGACAAAACAATTTTTACACAGTCCCCTCCCTTATGAGGTACATCCAGTGAATACTACCAAAGGGAGCAAATTCTTTCCTTGCAGAGTTTGCCCCTTTTCAGATGGGGATTGGCATGCAGTAAAGCAAACAGGAAGTCACAAAACTTGTACCCCTTGGCAGAAATGGTAAAAATTCTATCCCCTCCAAATGGAGGGGTATATCATATAACTGCATGAGTGGGTTATAAGGATATTGATCTCTTTAGCTCTCTATAGGCAAATCAAGCAGATGAAAAAGAATGAATATTTTTCACTGTTCTGGGAAAATAAGGTCTAACACTTCACTTAAATTGTCCCGGAATACAGACACAATTTAATGAACAAGAGCTCCGCCAAGTGGGGCATTATACGCCCGTGGCAAGTAATAAGATGCAGCACATTAACTGGCTCCTGTATAATTCAGTGCTCCGGATATAAACTGTAAGTGGAATTACAAAAACAAAAAAAAAATTAAAAAAAATTCATTGGGGCATAATCTCTGCTAATATTTGGGGAACTGTAACCTAAGGGTCCAAGCTGGCCAAGAAATTAAGGGAGAAGTTTGCTGCTTCTAGGGAGAAGTGCTTTCTGACGCAGGACACACCACAGAAGCATGGCTATATTATAAGCTCATATGAGCCTTTGGCACACTATTACCTCTAAACAATATGCTGTGAAAAGTTTACAAAAACTTTCAAAGGGGCATAAATCTGCAAATATTTGGTGCACTGTAACCTAAAAATAATATGTGCTGCTCCACATCATCATGTAAGTATTTATGAAGTTTCAGCTTGATCGGATGTAAACTGTAGGAGGATTTAGCCGGAAACAAAAAATTAATAGAAATTTTCAAAGGGGTTTAACTCTGCTAATATTTGGTGGACTGTAACCTTGAAACAATATGCGCTGCTCCACATCATGGTCTCACTACAATTCAAGTTTCAGCTTGATCGGATGTAAACTGTAGGAGGATTTAGCCGGAAACAAAAAATTAATAGACATTTTTGAAGGGGTTTAACTCTGCTAATATTTGGTGGACTGTAACCTCCAAACAATACGCGCTGCTCCACATCATGGTCTAACTGTACATGAAGTTTCAGCTTGATTGGATGTAAACTGTAGGAGGATTTAGCCATAAACTAAAAATTAATTGAAATTTTCAAAGAAGTATAACTCTGCTAATATTTGGTGGACTGTAACCTCGAAATATAATGCGCTGCTCCACATCATGGTCTAACTATGCATGAAGTTTCAGCTTGATCGGATGTAAACTGTAGGAGGAGTTAGCCGGAAACGAAAAGTCTATTGAAATTTTCAAAGAGGCATAACTCTGCTAATATTTGGTGGATTGTAACCTCGAAACAATATGCGCTGCTCCACATCAGGGTCTAAATATACATGAAGTTTCAGCTTGATCGGATATAAAATGTAGGAGGAGTTAACCGGAAATGAAAAGTTTACAGAAATTTTCTAAGGGGCATAACTCTGCAAACATTTGGTGGACTGTAACCCCGAAACAATATGCGCTGCGCCACATCATGGTCTAACTATATACCAAGTTTCAGCTTGATCGCATGTAAACTGTAGGAGGAGTTAGCCGGAAACGAAAAGTCTATTGAAATTTTCAAAGGGGCATAAGTCTGCTAATATTTGGTGGACTGTAAACTCGAAATAATATGCGCTGCTCCACATCATGGTCTAACTATATGAAGTTTCAGCTTGATCGGATGTAAAATGTAGGAGGAGTTAACTGGAAATGAAAAGTTTACAGAAATTTTCTAAGGGGCATAACTCTGCAAACATTTGGTGGACTGTAACCCCGAAACAATATGCGCTGCGCCACATCATGGTCTAACTATATACCAAGTTTCAGCTTGATCGGATGTAAACTGTAGGAGGAGTTAGCCGGAAACGAAAAAGTCAACTTTCAACAGCAAAAATAAAGTATTTTAAAAAGCTGTCTGCTGGACTCTAACTTCTGCATGTTTACAATTAAGACTGAAACATATACTGCAATAATCCTAAGTACTGGGACAGTTAAACCTTTGCAAACAGTGTAGACCCAGACAGATGTGCAGCATCTGATTAGGGTCTACACTGTTTGCCATACACAAAGCAATATTTTAGACACATTAAGAGGTAGCAGAATGAACTGCAGTGGACTCTGGTTATCTTGAAGACCAAGGGACTCTCTGAAATACTTTGAGATATCCGTACCTCGACATATCAGATTTGCAGAAATGAGAAAAAATAAATCAAACAACCATGTTTCACAAATGAATATGTAATCTGATTCTTGAAGTTAGAGATACTTTGAAAATATTGTGGAAAAGAGGAGAGCAATTTCTCCTCTTTTCCACAATACATGTATTTTGTTACCTGTTGTTAGATTTCCATGTTAAAACAGGGACCAGATTTTCACATTGAGATAAGAGGTTGTTCCGGATAAACGAAGTCGAAATAATGAGAGTCGACTGAACTTCAAATTTTAGGACAAGTATGGTAATTAGATAAGGTGTCCCAATATTTAGTTATTACGGTATTCAGCATTTGTATAGCTTATTCCATGTGATACCAGATCAAAATGTATTTACCATATTTATCATGAATATTGGGACACCTTAAATTCTAACCATACTTGTTCTTAAATTTGAACATGGCAGTCTAAAGGACAGCTATATCCCCTGCCGCAGAATGCCAATGGAGCGGCCTCAAAATTCAAGGCTCAAACTGGTGGCCTTCAATTGTGACCTTGACCTTGAGTCAGATAGATGAGTTATGGGTTCTGCGCATCATCTCATTGAGGCAAACATTTGACCAAAGTTTAAAGAAAATCCTTCCATGGGTAAAGTAGATATGGAGCTGACATCAAAATCAAGGTCAAACTTGTGACCTTCAACTGTGACCTTGACCTTAAGTCTGCAGGGCTGAGTTGTGGGTTCTACGCATTGTCCCACTGAAGTGAATATTTGACCAAAGTTTAGAGAAAATCCTCCCAGAGGTAAAGGAGATACAGAGCGGACACAAATTCAAGGCTCAAACCCGTGACCTGAACTGTGACCTTGTGAGTGCATGGTTGAGCTATGGGTTCCACACATCATTTCACTGAGGCAAACATTTGACCAAAATTAAAAGAAAATCCTTCCAAGGGTAAAGGAGATATCGAGGGGATACGAAATTCAGGGCTCAAACTCGCGACCTTGAACTGTAACCTTGTCCTTGAGTCCCCATGGCTGAGTTATGGGTTCTGCACATCGTCCCACAGGTGAATATTTGATCAAAGTTTAGAGAAAATCCTTCCAGGGGTAAAGGAGATACAGAGCAGACATGAAATTCAAGGCTCAAGCCCATGACCTTGAACTGTGACCTTGACCTTGAGTCAGCATGGTTGAGTTATTGATTCTGCACATCGTCTCACTAAGGTGAACATTTGACCAAAGTTTAAAGAAAATCCTTCCACTACTATAGGAGATACAGAGCGGACACAAAATTCAATACTCAAACCTGTGACCTTCATGCTTTGTTTTTCTCTTAGAGAATTTGACCCCCACCGTCCCGACTTACTTAATCGAAGTCGGGTAAGTGGGGTATTGCATTTCCGTATGTTTCTGATGACCATAAAACTCTGCCCAGATACCAATAACATGATGTTATGTTATGCAATTAGTTATAAGTAATATTGATAAGACAGTTAACTAGAAACCATAATATAAAACACAATGAAGTAGCTCAAAACCGATTCCAAAATCTACATCTGCATTATAAATTAAATCAAATTACACTTTTTAAATGGTTTTCTATGTTAAAAAAATAAAAATTTTAAGGCTATATATTACAGTGCAGGGAACCAGTATTATCAGAAAAGAAGTCCCCAAGGTAAATCTTGTAAGACCACCTGTTGTGAACAGATGCCTTAGTGTGTGAGAGTTGAGGACAGTAGCCATAAAACATCTGAATTATCAGTTTAGCATGAACTTTTTTGCCACTTTTTTTCTAATAGAAAAACCTGTCATGTGAACTGTGACCTTGTGTCGGCATAGTTGAGATGAGTTCTGCACATCGTCTCATTGAGGCAAACATATGACCAAAGTTTAAAGAAAATCCTTCCAGGGGTATAGGAGATATGGAGCGGACACGAAATTCAAGTCTCAAACCCATAACCTTGACCTGTGACCTTGACCTTGAGTTGGCATGGCTGAGTTATAGGTTCTGCACATCAACTCACTGAGGCGAACATTTGACCAAAGTTTAATGAAAATCTTTCAAAGGGTTCAGGAGATATGGAGCGGGCAAGAAAGTGTTACGGAAGGACACATGAATGGACAGATGGACAGACATGAAGCCATTTCTATAATCCCCTATCGGCTTCGCAACAGGAGATTGACAAGTCTATTTCACTATCTGCTGATGTGTCTAGAGGCAAACAGTGTAAATCATTCTGTGACATTTGATATTGGTGTACAATGTTTGCACATGCTTGTCTGTCCCAGTAATAAGTATGAATATGTATATGATATTGTGGGATATGCCATCAGTGACCTTAGATCATCTGTCATAAGAGTCATGCGTGGCTGTTCAATTAAAGGCACATTCTTTAACCTAGCCCTGCTGAACACGGATATGCCCTGCCTTTGCAAACAGTGTAGATCCAGATCAGATGGCTTCTGATCTAGATCTGTACTGTTTGTCATTAAGTATCTGAGTGTATCAACAATCCGGATAAAGCAATCTGATTAGTTGAAAATTAGAAGTGGGTGTGCATCTTAATTTATTCAGCAGGGCAAAGGTTAAATTCCCATCATGCTATGGACAGATAATAAAATCCTTATTCTAAATGACTGGCTGCACACTGCACAAGCATTTTCACCTCCACAATTCTATTTGGCTAGATATTGTCTGGCAACAGCTAGGATGTTATGATCTCCATATATCTTAATTTATTAAGTGCACATGTTTATGGTAAGAAATGCTCTAAATGTTATTAGTCACTCCTGTTATACAGATACTCAATTTGTACTGACAAATTTCATTATAATGATACTTTGACTGGCATGACACTTTGGCTCAAGAGGTGACAATTATCAGATATTATACAAGAAACATTTATTTATTACTTCAAGAAAAATATATATGATTTGGATATTTGTTAGAACTGCCTTAATGAGGCTTTTCTAACAAATATCCAAAACATATTCTATGAGAAAATAAGAATAAAACAAGGTCTTTCTTACATATCACTCTGCTCATTAAGGATTCTTTACAACAGAAAATCCATTTTTATCGCAACATCTTTGGAAAAAAAAAATGCTGTTGTTGCAATGGGAGTTCACAGTATCTTAAGATAAAACTCGGGATGCACTTCCGAGAGATCACTCTGACCAACAAGTACTTGCCTCTCTTCACAAAGGGGTGATACTCTGTAAGCTTTCTTTTATAAGTAGACCCGTTTGAGAAAGGATTCCTGCATGAAGGAAGCTAATTATTTTTTACTGAAATGGGCTAGGTTTGAAAAAGGAGATAAAAGCTTTCAGCTTTGACATAGCACTCTCTTTGAGTTGTGTCCCTTAAGCTTAAGCATAATCAATGAGCTTACTGGATAGGGAATAACTCTGATCTGCTTTCTTTTTAAGGGAAATTTCTGCAAGAAAGAGTAGTCCCCACTTTTAATAAGGAGCCCACTTTTAATAAGGAGACAACTTCCTGTTTTAACAAAGGTTTCTTCTAGTGCAAAATGGCAACAAAGTCTTTCAGATTCCATTCCCTTAAGAAAACACACAATATCCCATTATTTAAATGAAACAAGTATTAGCTTTCACAAAAAGCTTGGTCTAGCGCAGACCAGGCTTATTTGTGTAAGCTAATATTTGGTTATAATTACATTGAGCAGTCCATGGAAAATAGCATTGAACCAGTCCATGACCTTTCACAAAGTACTTCTGGAGCAATATCAAACTCTAAGATTGTCTACGCCGACTCAGGTCAGTCCATCCAAGCAGGCCAGGGTGCTCACTCTCAAGTACACAATAATTATCAAAGCAATGGAGACTTAATGGTAGATTTTCCACATTTTACAAGGGAGACAACTGTGACTTCCTGTTTGTTTTCCTGCACACCAAATTCCTGAAAATTGGTCTACTCTAAAAGTAAGAATCTGTCTCCTTTGGAAGCAAATTCTTTCCTTATAAGAGGAACAAATTCTTTCCTTTCAGAGTAGGTTCATTTTCAGCAAGAATTTGGAGGCAGGCAACAACAATCTGACAGAGTTGCCACCCCTGAAATATATTCATTCCAGATAAATAAAGTATAGACATGACCAGAGCTTGCAAATGCCTTGACCGGTCTGTCAACTGTTTTTTGTTATACTGGAGTTCCTTAACCCTGGTCCTGCTGAACCCAGCTATACCGTGTCTTTGTAAACAGAGCAGATCCAGATCAGTTGGCCTCTGAAGAAGCCAACTGATCGAAGCCAACTGATCTGGATCTGCACTGTTTGTCATAAAGTATGAATATGTATCAACAACCTGGATCAAGTAATCTGACTGGCAGAAAATTAGAAGTGGACTTGGCATCTTAATTTATTCAGCAGGACAAGGGTAAAGTGTGTCTCTTCCAGCAGATTTTAACTTCTACCATATTTACCCTAAGTATTAGGACACCTCAATTCTCTAACATGTCTGTCTGAAAATTTGGAAAAATCCATTTTCTTATCTGTTGATGTGTCCAAAAATTGCTGGATGAGTAGCAAACAATGTAGACCCTGGTCAGACACCCATTCTGTGCATCTGATCTAGGTCTACATTGTTTGCAATGACCTGTCTGCCCAAATACTTAGGGTTATTACCGTACTTCAATTTCTTTTAACATACCCATTTTATTTCAATGTTATTTGATTGTTTTAACATACCATGCATGTCACATAATCTTTGGACAGGCTACAGGTTTAAACTTCTGCCTCAATTTCTTTTAATGTACCCCAGTTTTATTTCAATGTTATCTGATTCATATGAAATGTCAGGCCTTATCTCCAGTCACTATCCCGCATTTTCGATTTGCTCCACTGCTCTGAAAACCCAATTTTTAAACCCCCTAGTTCATTGGGTAAGTACACCCTCACCCACCCACTCTATTGTCAGACTATGAAGACAATTTTTGTATTCAGTCCAAATCTCTGTCTGTTTGTGTTGAGGTTCTACGGCCCAGTCAACCCAATGGAGTCCTGTCGAGCACGGTCAGTTTACCTAGCCACACGTTTACTGGGCAGGCTTAGTCCTCTAAGCGGTTAACCAGTATTGTGCACATTCTTTTGCCAGAAACTGACAACTGCCCTTCTTGAATCAGCTGAAGGGAGAGAATGACCGTAGAAAATATTTAATGATCAATCTCCACAAAAGAATGTTGCCGACCTCGTCGGAGGTTGAACCCGCAACCTCCTGGTCTCCAGTCAGACGGCGCATCCAACTGAGCCACCGAGGCCGGCTCCAAATCTCTGACACAGTTGATAAGAAAGCTTACTAGTTACCAATCTTTGTCTAATTAGCTAGGAAGAAAACATAAAGGTATTAGAACGGGAGATATTATGACAATCAAACAGTTTTTGTGAAGCTCCTTTCTGTGGTACATATATCCCATATTTCCCAAACTTCCTCTCCTCTCCACAGTCCACCCCATGGTCCGAACCAATGCTACTATTATCTGACACATCATACTCCACCTCTTTGTCTCTGTCTGTCTTCATTTTCCCTGTAGTCCAGTCAACACCTCTTGCTTTCACCTTGGCATCATGCACCCAATCAAACTGCTTCCCACCCTTAATACGAGCCTGCTCCACCAGATGTTTTATTCTTCTTTGTTCATACAGTTGTTCATGTTCAGATGTTGGCAGTGTGTCTGGTTCATCCTTTACATATCGCAGTTTCTGTGGTTTTGGTTTAGGCTTTTCTGGCCGTTTGTTTACTGATCGTAGAAACTCAAGTTTCTCCGCCCATGTTAGACCATCAAGGTCAGGATGCTCGTGCAGATGTTTCTATAATTATACAGATCAAAATGTGCCAAATGTCATAAAACGTACCTATGGATATGTGTGCCCAGCAAAGATTCAGATCAGTCTGTGCATTCACACCGTCTGATCAGAATCTTCATTGGGTGCATTTTGGATAGCCATGGCTGCAAAGCTTCTTCATGTGGGCAATGAAGACTCTGATGGGACTGTGCAGATGTGCAGGCTGATTTGCATCTTTGTTGGGCACAGAAGGTAGCAAGACCAGACTATCAGGTAAGGTATTAACCCTTGTCATGCTGACTGAATTAAGATGCCATGCCCACTTCTAACTGTCAGCGAATCAGATTGCTAGGTTCAGGTTGTTGATACAAATCCACATACTAACTGACAAACTGTGCAGATCCAAATCAGTTAGCTTCTTCAGAAGCCAACTGATCTGGATCTACACTGTTTGCAAAGGCATGGCATATCCAGGTTCAGCAGGACCAGGGTTAACCCTTAAAATGCCAAGAAAACGTATCTGAAAGAGTCATCTGTTTATGTCATCTGCTGAATATTCTTGCAAACTTTTAAACCTAATTTTGCATAAAGGTAAACAGTGTGGACCCTGATCAGTCTGATCTGGGTCCACAGTGTTTGCAAAAATGACTTTTAAAATCACAAGCAGATGACATTTAAGCAGACAACAATTGTTGTGATTGGCAGTTTAAGGGTTAATAATTCTTAATGAAATCTCCATGATAACCAATTTATAGCCATTACTGGAATAAACTGACAACCATACTGCAAAAAGAACATAACATATGTTCATAGAGAAATGATAAAAAAAAGTTTAAATAAAGTTTCACAGACACTTAAGGTGAATGGATACACTTTCGGGGGGGGTGGGGGGGGGGGGTGGGGGGTGTGTGGGGGGGGTAACTCTGTTAAAATTGTTTTCCCCTAATGAAAAAGGGTCTACTCTAAAGGGAAGAATGTGCTCCGTTTGGTAAATTCTTTCCCTGTACAGTAGACCTCTTTTCAGAAGGGGCCTGCAATGTGCAGGACAGCAAACAGGAAGTCACTAAAGTTGCCTCCCTTGTGAAATATGGCTGAAAATCTATCAAGTGAGCATAGTCACCTTAAACGGACTTGTTCCACTGGATGATGCATATGGTAAGGACATTCAGCATCTGTACACTTCCTGAACAAAAATGCGCCTGGGCTCAGCACTTTCTACAAGACTGCATGCATGCCCAGCAAAGACTCAGATTAGCCTATACATCTGCACAATCCAATCAGTCTTTGCACGGGCATTCTGTAGGAAGCCAAGGATCCAAAGCATCTTCAGAGGGACAGCAGTCTCTGATCAGCCTCATTATGCAAGCAATTGCCTATTCAAATATACTGAAAATTTTGCCACCAAAAAAGGAAAATTTTCAGATGAAAAAAATTTTTTTTTCATATTCCTGTTCAAAACATACATTGTGGGTACATGTTAGAACCACCTCCATGAGGTGATTCTAATGAGTACCCACAATCTATGTTTTTGAGCAGAAATAAGAAAAATAATGTATACCCCTGTAAACCCCAGTTTTACTACATAAAAAAGTGGGGTTTAAGGGGGTCAAAATTATATAGGTATGTTTTCGTGATCAGCCTGTGTTGATGCTAAGACTGGCTAATCAGAGCAGAAAAGATAATCGATTATCAGTTTTGCCATTGTGATCGATAATCGATTAGTAACCACTGAAGATTTGGTCATAATTTTACCTGTCTGAGAATGACTCTTACCATATGTTATACTTTATTTATGTATTGAGTCAAACAGTGCAGACCCAGATGAGATGTCACAAAAGCGGCATCTAATTAGGGTCTACACTGTTTACGACTCATCCAGCTATTTTAGACACAATAGTGGGTAGTAAACTGTTCTTGTTCAAAATTTAGATAAAGTATGGTATGGGGTTTAGATGTCTGAATACTAAGGGTAAATACAGTAATACATGTACTAAGGGTAAATACAGTAAAGTAACAGACACAGAAATCTAATGATCAATTATTAGCAAATCTGTAATGATTATCATTTTTGTGGAATTTACCGATCAATTTTTGGATTATCCAATTAATTGTGCCAGCATTAGCGGATGCCCAGGTTGATCTGAATCTTTACTATGTGTACACACAATCTGGTAGGCAATGCTGTGCCCCAGCTCATATTGCTGACAACAGTTTGTCATATTATTATCCCATTGTAGACTGAATGAACTCTCCCACACTATACATTGGAAGATTCTATTTTCAATTTTAGGCATATCAGGCTATGTGATTTAGATATTCATAGAGAAAATTGGTTGAACTATTTGCAAACAGGAGACCCTGATCAGACATCATGTTCTGCTGCATCTGATCTGGGTCTGCACTGTTTGCCAATTGGGTTTCCAGACTACAATGGGTTATTCTACCACTCATAGATTTTGATTTAGCAACTTATTGCAACTTTCCTCAGATCATCCATTCAACAGACTGTTGTTATATAATAGTAGTTAAGCTTCCTGAGCTAGAAAAAGTTGCTGGCAACCAATTAAGTCAACCATTTCTAAGGCAACCTACTTACAACCAACCTACCTGAGGGCCTCGTACTATCTTTGAAAGTCAAAACATAAGTGTACCAAATTTAGCATGCTGGACACACACATATCTGCTTTGACTAACTAACTTCATCGGCAGTACTAACCCTTAAAGCAAAATTTTTTAGCAGATGACATTCTAAATTTTTTATTTTTTTTTTTTTTTTATTGTTCAGAGAATATTAGTATTGACATTTCATTACGCAGATGATTCACATGAAATGTCAAGTTCTATTTTCTCTGAAAAATATATTAAAATGCCATTTGCTGCAGCTGTGATTGGCACTTTGAAGGCCAACAATTGTATCAGTAGAGCTATGTGTAACATTTCACTGAATGCATTTAACTCTTGTCATGCTGAATAAATTAGGATGCCACTCCCACTTCTAATTTCCAGCCAATCAGATTACTTGATCCTGGTTTTTGGTAGAAATTCACATATTTAATGACAAACAGTGCAGATCCAGATCAGTTGGCTTCTACACTGTTTGCTAAGATAGGGCATGTCGTGTTCAGCAAGAGAAGGGTTAACATGTTTGTCAGAAAATTATAATTAGCAAATACATAACATGTGTAGACTTGATACAATTTGATACTATTATATTCATATAGCTAACTTACACATAAGAGATACACTTGCGATAAATTGCTGGGAAACTTTTGCGAAATGTTTTACCATTTCCACCATTTAATCATGCTAATCCATCCCCTCCCCACTCTATAAATAATCTGACAATGGTTCTTTTTTTTTTTTATTCATCAAACTATATGAGATTATACACCGTTCATTGATCTTGAATTACCGTAACCATTTATTGTTAGAACCAAGCTGTTTAGCCATGATTCAAGTCAACCCTTTTTGTAGACAATATATTTACTGTCATTTTAACAATTTTATAAGAAAATGAATTTCCAACTATTGACCTATATTTATCCCCATCACTTTTTCAGTCATGACAAGAATAAGTGTATGATTAATACCGGTTGCAAAGGCAGCCTGCAACATTGGAGCTTACATTTAAGAAATAAGATTTAGTTTTTGCAATTTGTTAACTCATAAGTGCATCAGGTCACATGCAAAGTTAATAAACCCCAAAGGGTTCACTAACTTAAATTTGCATGTGACCAGATGCATTCATAATTGAATGAACTGCAAAAAAAAAATTCTTATACCGATATTTACATTTTATCGTATCATAAAAAAATCCAAATAAGGGGTCTGAATATAAAGAGCTCCTTTTACTCTTTTTAGCTGCAAATACATCAATTAGCACTAACAGAGTGTGGGCAGGACATAAAAACTATTGCATTCATTGAATAACATTGACAACAAATAGCAAACAGCTAATGGGTAGGACATAACAAGAAATTCGAGGAAAGCGATGTCGCACCTGCGGGGATCAAGTCATACAAGTTCCTATTTGTATTGAAAAAAAATCTATTATTTTCCGTAAAGCCTTCAGCTATATCGCATGTAGAAACTGCATGTTACTTTGCGTACGCAAGAAAGGCGCTCTTTCAAGCAAGGATAAACTACACTAAAAATAGATCCACGTGCCCTGGTGTAGCCTCGTTATAAATACGGAAACTCCGAGAATTCAGTCATACGTTATTTTGCGAGCGAAGAAGAAGGTTGGTATTGGCGCTTCTGTAAGTAATTGTCATTCGACTTTTTGTTGGTAATTTTGTAGTTTATTTGTGCAGCTAGCTTTGGACGCTGTCCAGGCTTACATTCTCGCTTTTATTTGTTTGAAAATGGCTGCAGAACAGGACGACGTCCTGTCATTATTTGGCAATGGCAGTGACTCGGACTTTTCCGGTTTCGAAGAAACCGATATTCCAAAGCAGAGTGACGTTGTCACTTCCAAAAAGCAAAGCAAAACCAAGCAGTTGGTTGTTACAGATAAAAATAAGAGTAAGAAAGCTTCAGTTTCATTCAAAACGAAGCAGACTTCCGGTTCCACGTCACCTAAGGTGTCCGGAAAAGATTCGGCGAATGTAAATTCGCACGTTACAAGTTCGTCCAAAAAGAATACTGCCGCAAAAGGTAAGTCAGCACCGAATGTTTCAAAAGGAAAGGCTTTGCAAAAGAAAAATAATTCTTTGGACATAGCAGATTTATCAGAAGTTGATATTTCCATGCTGAAAAACATGCTGGGTATCTCAGATAATTCCCAAGTTCAGCCTGATGAAATGGAAGATGAACAATATGATTATTTGTTTGCTGATGGTGTTGAAAATTTGCCAAAAGTCCATGTGGAAGTGGAAAATGAACCTTGTAGTGATACAGAGGTTTTTCTGGAAGATGACCAGAATATTTTAACACAGGAAAATGGGCCCCGTTATTCAGCCTATAGAATTCCTAAGACAGCAAGACCACCCCTGTCTGATATAGGGAATCAAATAAGTAGTGTATTATTTGACTCCAGTTCTGTTACACAAGAAAACAGTGAGAATATCTGTGATCAAGATGACTCTTGGCTGTTACCAAAACTTAAAGCTCCTCAGAAAGGAGATGCCATTCCTCCTTCTCTTGCTTCCCTTATAAATACAGCTTGCACTGTTCAGTGCGATACAGATGAAATTGTGTCCAGATACAAATTGCCTTCCAATTGTGATAAGTTGGCTCCCCCATTAGTTAACCCAGAGATCTGGAATGACATTGCTAAACGAGCCCAAACTTATGATAAGTTTCTTAGGGATATTCAGTCATTACTTGCCACAGGCATCATTCCCATTATTAAGTTAGCAGAATTGTTAAAAAATCAGATATCAAAGAATACAGAGGCAAAACAGATGATTACAGATGCTATTACATTGTTTGGCCAAGCACAGTTCAATTTATCTCTCCGTAGAAGGTATATGATTCGTCCTTACCTTAAAAAGAAATATTCAAATCTGTGCAGTCTTAATACACCTGTGACTAGTTGGTTATTTGGTGATGATGTTCAGAAAGAAATAAAAAAGTGCGATACTAGCTTGTCATTAGCTAAAGAACAATACCAGGGTTCTTACGGTTATGGTGGAAATGCTTATAACCAGCGTATGATCAGAAGTAGGGCTAGAGGCAGAGGTAGTCCTTTCAGAGGCCATTACAGTGGCACTGGATACTCCCGAGGGTATAGATACCAGCCATATGCAAGACAGCCTTCTCACACTAGATACCAATATCAAAATCCCATGAGAAGGCCCAGAAAGGCAGCTGCAGTGTCTACTATGGAAGATACTGCATGAAATGAGGTAGGCTTGACAGGTAAGGTCAGATTTCATCTTGATAAATGGCAAAAATTTACCAAAGATCCCTGGGTGTTAAAAGCAGTTTCGGGATATGAGATAGAGTTTGATTCTTGCCCGGTACAAAATTATATTCCAAATGAAATCCCATTTTCAGAAGGTCAGAGTAAAATTGTGGACCAGGAAGTTAAAAAATTATTATCAAAAGGAGCTATTATTCCTTGTAACGATGAACCTGACCAGTTTATTTCAACAATTTTTATTGTACCAAAACCAAATGGAAAATTTCGTCCAATCATAAATCTCAAATATTTGAACAATTTTGTTACATACGAACATTTTAAGCAAGAAACCTTTTCAGTGGTAAAAGATCTTATTCAAAGGAATGATTATTTCACTTCTGTTGACCTGCGGGACTCATATTTTAGTATTCATATTAATAGAGATTTCCAGAAATATCTCAAATTTTCATGGCAGGGCCAGCTATATGCATTTGTTTGTGCCCCTTTCGGCCTCTCGTCCCTTCCTCGTCTATTCACGAAGCTGCTTAAACCAGTGTTTGCTTGGTTCCGACAACAAGGAATTAGATGTTCATTCTACATAGATGATTCCTTGAATATGAACAAGGATAAAACTATTTGCAAGAAAAATGCATTAATAATTGCTGATACCCTTTCCTCACTGGGTTATGATATCAATAGAGAAAAGTCAGTCTTTGAACCGTCACAAAGAATTGTGTATTTTGGTTTTATCCTTGATTCAGTTCTGTTTAAAGTCTTTCTTCCAACAGAAAAAGTTGAAAAAATTATTTGCTTGGCAAAATTTTTGCTTTTGGGGGGAAAATTAATAGTGCGGGACCTAGCCTCTTTCATAGGCCTTATAATAAATGCTTTTCATGCAATTTTAGAGGCTCCACTTCATTACAGAGAATTAGAGAGGAATAAAATATCTGCCTTAGGCAGGTCCAGGAATTTCAATAGAGTAATTCAGTTGTCAGAATCTAGCATATCAGAGATCCAGTGGTGGATTGACAATGTACAAAAGAAAATGGAAAACCTATAAGACCCCAAAAGCCAACAGTATTATTACAGACAGATGCATCTCTTCTTGGCTGGGGTGCTTATAATAAAAACACAGATACATCTATCGGTGGTAGGTGGTCAAGATCTGAAACTAAAAATCATATAAATTTTCTTGAGCTTTTAGCCATTTTTTATGCACTAAAATCATTTTGTTCTGAATTGGAAGCCATTTGTGTAAGTATTCAGTCTGATAATACCTGTGCAGTAGCCTATATCAATAATATGGGAGGCATGGCATCCTTAGAGATGGATAAGCTGACAAAGAAAATATGGCAGTGGTGTCTAGAAAGAGATATTCATCTATGTGCTTCTCACATCAGTTCATGTGAGAATGTTTCCGCTGATTTCTCATCGAGAAATTTTTCTGACTCCACAGAATGGATGTTAAAGAAAGAGATTTTTCAGAGGCTCTGCAAGCAGTGTTTTGTGCCGGACATTGATTTGTTTGCCTCAAGACTAAATTATCAGGTGGAAAAATTTGTTTCATGGTTTCCAGAACCTGGGGCATTCAGGTATGATGCCTTTAGTTTTTCATGGGCAGAGTTTGCTCCATATATTTTTCCACCTTTTGCTTTAGTAGCTCGTTGTTTAAACAAAATAATTGAAGATCGAGTAAGCAGAGTATTGATAGTGATTCCACACTGGGTTTCACAACCTTGGTTTCCTATGCTGTTATCCATGCTTGTATCTTTTCCTATTAGGATTCCACGGCACAAGGATATATTGGTGCTCCCACACAACGGACAGATGCATCCGTTAAGACGTTTATCCCTGGTCGCATTGGTTGTATCAGGTATTCCCTCAGAAACAGAGGAGTTCCAGACTCGGTTATTAATACCATCTGCACATCTTGGAGGAAGGGTACAGAGAAACAGTACAGTTTGGCATGGTCGAAGTGGTGTGTTTGGTGTGCTAAATGGAAACATAATCCCGTTTGTACGTCTGAGGTAATAGTACTGACTTATCTTCAAAACCTCATTAGACAAGGTAAGTCTTATAGTGTTATTAATACACATAAGTCTATGCTGTTACAGACTTTGAGGTTATTAAATAACAAGTGGTGTGACAATCCCCTATTCATCAGTAGATTTATGAAAGGTTATTTTAACCAGAGACCACCACGTCCTCGTTACAATTTCACATGGCGAGTGTCAAAGGTATTGGATTATTTAAGGACCCTGTTTCCATTGTGTAATCTTTCTCTTAAAATGTTAACATTTAAGCTTGTTGCATTATTGGCCTTATCATCTGCCCTTAGGGCTCAGACGTTAGTTTCCTTGAATATTGATTTTATGAGGATTTTTGAAAACAGAGTGAGTTTTTTGTTTCCCGATTTACTTAAAACTTCAAGACCTTACCGAAGGTTCCAGTTGAATTTGTTTCATAGGGAAGACG
Source organism: Anodontia alba (assembly GCA_964016985.1). Lineage (NCBI taxonomy): Eukaryota > Metazoa > Mollusca > Bivalvia > Lucinida > Lucinidae > Anodontia > Anodontia alba. The sequence goes on along the minus strand of OZ024821.1, from coordinate 106,080,930 downwards.
AAACCTTGTGTGTAATGCATACATTATTGTATTACCTTGAAAGAACACAGAGTGTGCGGAAATCTCAATATGTTCTTGTGTCGTATTGTACATATTCTAGTGTGACTACAAGTACAGTAGCCAGATGGCTCAAAGAGGTTCTAAAGTTATCAGGAATAGACATTTCTGTGTTCAAAGCACATTCATATAGAGGAGCAGCAGCTTCTGCTGCCTTTCTGAGTGGATGCTCTTTGAAAGAAATTCTGAAGACAGCAGACTGGACTTCAGTTAAGAATTTCAAGAAATATTACTTGAGAGAAGTGGATAACCCTGATAACCTCTATAGTGAGAGAGCAGGAAGTATCAATTTTGTTGATGCAGTTATAAAGTGACTTGAAATTTAAAACTTTATAAGTCAGGGGTTTTTTCCCCATATGTCTCAAATTTTTGATTAGTAGTCATTTGAGGGACAATAAGAAGTTGGTTGCTTAACCATTTTGTTGTTCTTTAAAGATGCAGTTTCTACATGCGATATAGCTGAAGGCTTTACGGAAAATAATGGCCCACTCATCCAAGATTTATTGCAGGATGAGGGGCATTATTATCTAGTAAAGCCGGAGGCTTGAGCATGTAGAAACCCACCCAGTTTGTTCCCTCCCATGACTTTTTTAACAACAAAATGCTTGTCTTTAAATTATGACTGAATTCTCGGAGTTTCCGTATTTATAACGAGGCTACACCAGGGCACGTGGATCTATTTTTAGTGTAGTTTATCCTTGCTTGAAAGAGCGCCTTTCTTGCGTACGCAAAGTAACATGCAGTTTCTACATGCTCAAGCCTCCGGCTTTACTAGATAATAATGCCCCTCATCCTGCAATAAATCTTGGATGAGTGGGCCATTTTGCAGTATTCAAGAAATTGATAGGTTAGAAAAATGGACAAAGTAGAAAATTTGGAATATTGGCTTGCAAAATTTTATCTAAACCTGTCCATTATTTCACAAGATATTGATATTGAGCTGATATCATTTTTGCCCATTAATCAAGGCCAGTAACTCAGCTGAAAATTGACGAAATCCCAAGCTAGGTATTGTTAACAACAATATGTATGCAAAATATTACCCTAATCCATCAATTCTTTCACAAGATATTGAGTGGAAACCAATTTTGGGGATAAATCAAGGACCCCTAACTCTGCTGAAATGAATCTGAGATTTATGTGCAAAAAATATGCACATCTTCAGACCATGTCCTAATCATATGTGAAGTTTCAAAGCTATTAGCCTAAAACTGCAGGAGGAGTTGAGCTCACGAAACACCCACTGACTATAAGCGTTTTCGGCAAAAACTGACTAAGTTAACAAAGCAAAAAAAGTTGAAAAAAAAAAAATCTGAGATTTATGTGCAAATAATATGCAAATCTTCAGACCCTACCTAATCACCTGTGAAGTTTCAAAACTATTGGCCTAAAACTGCAGGAGGAGTTGCGCTCACGAGACACCCACTGACTATAAGGGTTTTAGGTAAAAAATGACTAAGTTTTAAACAAAGTTGAAAAAAAAAACTGAGAATTACGAGCAAACAATATGCGCATCTACACACCATGGCCAAAACATCTGTGAAGTTTCAAAATGATTGGCCATAAACTGTAGGAGGAGTTGCGCTCATGAGACACCCACTGACTATTATGGTTTTAGGTAAAAACTGACTAAGTTAACAAAGCAAGAAAAGGTGAAAAAAAAATCTGAGAATTATGAGCAAACAATATGCGCATCTACACACCATGGCCAAAACACCTGTGAAGTTTCAAAATGATTGGCCAAAAACTGTAGGAGGAGTTGCGCTCACGAGACACCCACTGACTATTAGGGTTTTAGGTAAAAATTGACTAAGTTAACAAAGCGAAAAAAGTAAAAAAAAAAAATCTGAGAATTATGAGCAAACAATATGCACATCTACACACCATGGCCAAAACATCTGTGAAGTTTCAACTGTAGGAGGAGTTGTGCTCACGAGACACCCACTGACTATAAGGGTTTTAGGTAAAAACTGACTAAGTTAACAAAGCGGAAAAAGTTGAAAAAAAAATCTGAGAATTATAAGCAAATAATATGCACATCTATACACCATGGTCAAAACATCTGTGAAGTTTCAAAATGATTGGCCAAAAACTGTAGGAGGAGTTGCGCTCACAAGACACCCACTGACTATAAGGGTTTTAGGTAAAAAATGACTAAGTTAACAAAGGGGAAAAAGTTGAAAAAAAAAAAAATCTGAGAATTATGAGCAAACAATATGCACATCTACACACTATGGCCAAAACATCTGTGAAGTTTCAAAACGATTGGCCAAAAACTGACGGAGGAGTTGCGCTCACAAGTCAATTGTTGACAAATGGACAAACGGTCGAACGGACGGGTCACGACACACCTATATCGCACCTGCGTGCTAACGCAGGTGCGACAAAAAAGCCATTACATTCACTGAATAAAGTACGGTGTGGATGGGACATAAAAGCCATTGTCTGACTGAATGAACACACTCAGAAATGTGTAAGTTAATCTAAAATTCACTCACTGAAAATGTGAATATTAATGTATACTGTAATAACCCTAAATATTGGGTCAGACAGGCCTGAGCAAACAGTGTAGACCCAGATCAGATGCCACAGAATGCGGCATCTGATCAGGGTCAACAATGTTTGCCAGTCATCCAGCACTACTGTCAACAAATCAATAGGTAGTAAAATAGGATTTTTTTTAAATTTTTGGATGAGGAATTAAGGTGTCCCAATTTTTAGGGTAACTATGGTAATCACTGTTTATCTTTATACTTTGTAAGGTACTCATCATTCCTAATTGTAAACATAAACTCTGGAGCAATGTGTAGTTAATGTAAACAACATTCTATAAAACTATGTAAAAATCTACTATCTGTGCATATGTTGTAAAACACATGTACACTTCAATGATTTTGCACATGAAGTTTTGTCCAATATTTAACAAAAGCAATCTGCGGGGTCACAGGATGTTATGACAAAGCATAAACAGCCCAGCTGTACAATCTGATCAACTAGTCCTCTGCTCGCAGGATCTTACAAACTGTAAAATATGTATTCGACCTAATTACTACACAGTGCGCTGAGGTTTTTCAAAACTACTTGAAAACTTTGTAGTAAAATATCCACCTAATTAGGGCATGCTTTAAAGAAAGATCAACAGAGGATTTCATTTGTTTCTGACTTTCTTTATAAAACATAATTATGTTGTGGGTACTCATTTGAATTGCCTCAACTTATAGAGGTATGTGCTGTAATTGGGCTGAATATGGTATACTTTAACAATGGAGATGCTGACCTGTCTGCAAACTGAGCAGACTGAGCTATGTATACACTGTTTGTAGTTGCAGTGAGATTATTTGATGAGTTATATAATCACTTGTATCTCCTTTGAAGCAAAATCATTAGCCATGCAGTTATGTATAAGCTAAAAGGCAGCATGAACATCAATGTCAGAACTCACTAACCTTTGATATCAACCTTGTACATGATTTTCCATATCAATATACAAAGACTGTATGGTAATTAGCCAAAAAAAAAAAAAAAAATGGACGTGATTGATAGACACCATATTTACAGTAAGTATTTGGACAAACTGGCCTGAGCAAACAGTGTAGACCCTGATCAGACACTGCAGAACACAGCATCATATAACAGTCTACACTGTTTGCCACTCATCCAAATCAACAGGATGTAAAATGGATTTGTTCCAATTTTAGGATAATTATGGTCAAGAGAAGAGGTGTTGAAATACTTATTGTTTATTATGGTATACCAATGCCCTATTGCAAGTCAGTAACATTTAACAGCTACATCATAAATTTAGAATACTTTTGTTGCTCTTTCAAACACCATGGGAACACTTCTGTTTCTTAGGGCAGGGCATTTACTCTGGCCCAGCCATTAAATAATTAACCCATAATGCTTTACTTGGAAAATAATAGCTGGACTCTGTGCATGGCAAATAAGGCAAATGATGTCACTATCAGTGTTTAAGGTAAATATGTACGAGCACAAACATCATCATAAAATGCCTACCACATTCGACCGATTTACTGCACATACCCCTATAAGCACACAGACAAGCAATTCCATAGTCTTCAGATTACAGCCAGTGTACTTTTTGTCTACTTCTTTATAAAAGCATGAAAATCAGAAAAATAAAATTGTATAAACATCATCAAATGAGTCCTTTGCTGATCATTTTTTTTATTAAAGTGTACCCTTAATAGTAACTTGGACCCAATATACACTGGACTAGTAACTACGGTACAGGTATTGTATTTATTGGAAATATGTTGTCGTGGCTGAGTTTTCATAATTTTGTATGATGAATTTTAAATGCTCATATTTCAGTCATTTTTCCAAATATCTCAGATTTGTTTTCAAAAAGCAATAGGTCAATATATTACCTGTAAGACTGCAGCATTATATTTAAGGAAAAACCAACAGTTTTTGTAAACATGAACGAGAAAACTAGGTACCCATTTAGCTATTTTCGGCACTTTTAGCAGAAAATCATCAGAAATTCACTCAAAATAATGTTATAACTTCAATTTTATTCATTGTGACCTAACATTTTTCAACCAAACCTATTAAAAACAATTTATTACAACTTCAGTTATTATCCAAAATATTTTTTAATGACCATAGTGCTGTAAAATAGCGCTAAAATCAAGCCACGACAACATATTTTGGCAGTTCCGTTAGTGACAAGTCCGGGTATTATTAGGTCCGAGATAGTAAGCAGATACATATTTTACCACAAGTTTTCCCAATAATTTTGAAAAACCTTGAAGCACACAGTGCAGTAAATATGTCTGATACGTTATTTCCTGCATAGCCTTAACCCTTGTCCTGCTGAACCCGGATATATCCTACCTTTGCAAACAGTGTAGATCCAGATCAGTTGGCTTCTGAAGAAGCCAACTGATCTTGATCTGCACTGTTTGCCATTAAGTATGTGAATTTATAGCAACAATCCAGATCAAGCAATCTGATTGGCTGAAAATTAGAAGTGGGCGTGGCATCTTTATTCAGCAGGACAAGGGTTAATACAATATTGGTATGTAAGAGTTACATAGCATCTTTGGTCATTATTTCTGAGATCTACATATTTAACATCATGTTTTGGCTACTGTTGATTGCAATGTGGCCATCATATAATTCATGAAGTTTGATAAAATATTAATGATAAAATGTTATTGGTGGATGAAGGAAACATTGGTCCCCAGTTTTAACTGTACAGAATACTGTATACTATATGGAAGAATTTACTACAATTTATGTCTTATCTAAGTTTCCTTATGCTATAAGTCTATGAGGGCAAGTCACCTTTCAAAACATCAGAAAATTCAGCAGACAATACATTTATGATATGTTCTTATATTCTTACCCAGAGACAAGGTTTGACATGATGCATAAAACATTTTCTCACGAAAATAAGACAACTTTTTCAAGGTATCATGGTGCTAAGTGTTAAACAGTCCTGATTACTACCATTTAATCAATACCATACAAATTTGATTGATAGTGTTGGGGTTTAATGACAAGTCAACCCTTTTGGGTCATTCTGTGTCGTCTCCCGGAGAAATGGAGAAGAGAGATAGAAGAAATAGTAGAGGAGATGACAGAGATGGACTGGGGAGAAAGAGTAACAGGAATGAAAGTGAAGAAACAGAAGAAATAAAAACATTCCCCTTCTACCCTTACCTGCTATAAGGATAGCAGGCCTTGTCCAGCTGTAAGCCAATATCAGTTGGATCCCTGGTGATGCAAGCTACACGACACCTTCGCCACACCCGACCACCCCCACCATACAAATAGTGGCATATTTGAATGAAGAGTCAGTTCTGTTTTCATTTCTGCACAGCCTGTGACAGGCCTATGCTGTCACCTGCAGGACGATGGATTGTAGAATTTACAGGAGAAAGTACGGTATGTACACGGTGATACCGAACTTCAATCTTATAAAAAATGGTAGGGCCCCTTTTATGTCACCTTGCATGACTCTGTTAGTGTTAAGAGGAAAGAATACACATTCAGTAACTCAGTCAAAACTATTTTGCCTCCTTTCAGAAAAGGGATCTGCTCTAAAAGGGAAGAATTTGCTTCCCTTGGGAGCAAATTCTTCGTTTTGTGGTAGACCTTTTTTCCGAAAGGGACTGGTGTGCAAGAAAGCAAACAGAAAGTCACACAAAACTGTCTCCCTTGTAAAACCGCAGAAAATCTACCAGTATATCCAGTCCCCTAACAGCAAAAACATGCACATGCCATAGGCTAATCAAAAGCGCATAAACTGAAAACAAAATAAATAAAAAAAATCCTATAGACTCTCTGCAAGCAATCTTATGTATTCACTTATTTTCAAATAGCATACTTGTAAAAAATATTAATAAAGAAAATACATACATGTACTTAATAAATTCAACATGTGCAGGTAATTGTAAGACAAAATTAAAAGCTTTCATACAACTGATATTTTTATGACAGCCATATCACAAAAGTATTAGTAATCCATACTTTCGCTTTGAAATTGGACAACTGTACCATGGAATAAAAAAGACAACAAAAAATAAACAAAAAAAAAAAACCCAAAAAACAAAAAAAAAACCCAGAAACAATAAAATAAAATGGAAACAAAGAAAAATGAAACACAATGTGTAAAGAGACACAAACTTCAGAAGTGTAAATTAGAAGCAGTCAAGAATTATGCTTAAAGGCAGGGAAATAAACCACAAAAAGGATACATTCCTGAGTTAGGATACATGCCATAAGCTGCAGACTAAATTCTGTGAGATAAGGCAAAACTTTACGGAAGATTTGACAAAAGTCAAACAACCAAATTTTGATGCCACAAATAATAAGTCTTTACAGTATTAATAACAGTATTAATTTTCTTCAAGATCACTTTGGAGCTCCCCAAATATAGTCTCAAGTCTTTTGTTTCATGGAAGAAGCTTGTGAAAACCACAGCAATGTGTGATTTATGTTTTTTCCTTCATAAAATCTGTTGTAAAATGGTCTGAAAATTCTGTGAGATTTGAATATTTTTATAGGAACTGTTTTCCAGATGGGCCAAATTCTGTGAGATTTTATCTCACATTGCGAGATATGGCATGTATGAGTTAGTATTTTTTATGCTAGAAAAATTCTGGGGTATTTCAATTGACAGGAAATTGAAGTTCAAAATACCAAAAAATACAAGCTAGCAGCTGTTAAAAACTTCTAAAGGGTACTCTATTTAAGAGAAGGAATGAATATATAAAGTTCAAGACATCAGAAAATCATAGCTACAGATAAGGTGTCTTTTTCAACAGAAAAGTAATGATACTTTTCTTATTTCTCAATGAAAACTAAGTTGTGGTACTCACTAGAAGTGACTCACCAAGGCAATTCTAATGAATTCCCATATTGCATATGTTTTTATGTAGAAATAAGAAAAATATTATGTGGACACCTCCATATACCTGAAGCTATGAAAATACCTGTTAGCATTTGTTAAAAACCTTCCATCCTCTTAAGAGAAGGCAATAAATCCATCTAAACAATGAGGAATATCACAGTTTGCATTTGTTATGCCATAAACACATTACAAGTATTTTAAGTAGACAACATACAAATCGAGAGTACCAGAAAATACCAGAATTAACATTTGTGATGGAAGAAATATTCAAGTACTGTCACTGGGAAGGAGAATAAAACTGGAAGTGTTAGTAAGGTACCATAGTTTGCATCTATTATTCTAATACTATTCATACAGGGAAGTAAAATTCAAGACAACAAAAATAACGGTACCCTTATTAGCATACATTATGTTAGAAACAACTAGTCTACAAGATTTCTTTCAGAAGAGGGAAAAGAAGACAGGCACTAGAAAGAAAAAACTATGTAAGCTAAGTTAAGTGTACCAGTAATTTCAAAATATTTCTATCCTACTTCTACTGTAAGGTGTAAATCAGCCACAACCAGAGGTAGAAATCATACATTCCACTTCAGTTTCACAACTTCTGTATTTCTAAAGGTGAATAAACATGGGGTTAGTAGATAGGAAATTAAACAAGGGGTTAAAAATTAGTATGAATTTCGCTATTGCATTTATACCTGTCTCAGATTAAACAAGGCTATTTTCTGACGGGGTCATAACGAGTGGCAAGACTCACATAAGCTCTTCCATTAGCATCAAACCACATCTGAAACCACAAAATGTCTTACACAATCAGAAACGACAGAGAAAAAATCCAATGCTCCATTTAAGCAGGACATGCAGTCAAATATATGTCTTATTCTTCCATAAAACATATTAGTGGTTATATCTCATTAATATCTCGCCAACTTTTAAGAAAACCATACAAGCCACAACATGAGAAAATGTACCTTCTGACATGTGCACCCATGCAATCTGTTCAATTTGGGTTGTCCACATAAAGAAACTTTGCATCCTTGCCTATCAAAAATGTGCCCAGTGAAAATTCTGATCAGACTAAGCAAATGCAAAGGCCAATCTGAATCTTCACATGGCACATATGTCCGACGATACATTTTCTGATGTTGCAACTCGTACATCTCGACTTAAGGTGAATGGGTACATTACAGAAAGATCATGCCAAGATTAATGTCATTGTCTCCCTTTTCAAATGGAGACCACTTGGGCCATGCCAGGCCAAAAAGTGTGTTCGAGCAAGCGCAAAATGTATGGATTCACATCATTATGCACATGCACACGGTCTCATACGGGCCTTTGCTCTGCTCTCCAGTGATACATTCTATAATATCCAACGATTCTTGTAGTGGAGAACAAAGGCCCTGCTCAGACTGTGCAATGCATCAGATCTGGACCTTATCTGTCAGCATATGCCCGAAGACACATTTTTGCAAGATGCGGCCCATTCATATTGTTCCCTTATATATGGATTCCTTCTTTGGTAAGAAAGGCAAACACTTCTTGGCAGCAATATGATTTGGGGTGTACACATTCTCGGTAAGTACAGAGAGAAATAAAACCTATGCCAGTACTTTTAGTAAAAGCATTTTATCCAGAGCCCTGGAAAACTAAACTTTCTCTTTCCATTGAATTGAATTTAATTTTCTATTTATTCACAAAATATAACACTGTTATTTACCTCTTGCATACACATTGTTTTGTGTTTTTGGGTGGTTTTATTATAAAAATAAAGCCTTGACCAGAAATAAGCGAACATTTTCCCTAAAATACATACCAATATGCTTAAGCAAACAGTATAGACCCAGATCAGAATCTACAAAGTTTGTCATTCTACTGCACACTTTTATCATACAAGCAGGTAATTAAATGATAAGCAATTATGGCATCATTGTTTAAAGCAAGTCAAAATAACATTTACAATAAATTAACTTACTCCACCACAATCTCTTTATAACACTATTGTTGGGATCCAAAGCCATAACCATATTAGCTAAATAACTGTGTTGTATCCAAACACAAATGTATAGATTATATAGAAAAATGACCATAAATGGTCATTTTTCTATACAATCTATACATTTTTTTTGATACAACATTTTGGGATCCATTTTTAAACTGTCTTATTATCCAAAACTGTGCTATAATGAATTGTGTTATGAAGAGGTTGCTGTGTACTTCATTGACAGACTAAAATAGTTCTATTATATCACCATTCACTAATGACAGAGAATGATGATTCAGACATGCTTTGGTACAAATAAATGTAAACACAATCTAAGCTCACTGTTAAAGGAAACAAAAAAAAAAAAAAAAAAGAACAAAACTGCTTCTCTCTTTGATATTAAATTTTTCAAAGATTATACCAATATTTTGAAAAAACAAAAACAAAAACAAAAACAAAAAAAAACAAAAAAACCTGCAGCTAATATATATTAGAAGCATTCATTTAAATGTAAACATTTTATACTGTTATTAGAAAGCAAATTACATAGCTGTATGGTTTCATTGTTGGCTAAAAGTTTTAATGAGGTCGCGGATACACAAGATATAAGAAATTACTGCTGACAGAAGCCAAGCCAGGGACACTAAATGCTAGCTACAGTACTGTAAAGAGGTAACTGTAACCACTGTGTGGTGGTTAAACTTAGAATTGAACAGCACTTTAAGAACTCAGAAAGGCAGCATTTACAAAAGGTGGGTGTTACCCCTGGTATTACTGAGGCTGGATTATTCATAGAGGTTCCACTGGAGAAGTAAAATCTTACCTATGATGAATGACACTAGATTACTTGTTACAATGTGAGGGCATGGACAAGAATTTAGTATCAGACATTTTAACAATACACAAAATAGTACGTACTATACAACTGTCAAAAAATATATTTCTTTGTGTCAAAATTGCAACTTTCTTTATCATTAACAGTTATCACCTTATAATGATTACAGACAAATCTGTGCTAAAATGTTAAATAAGACACAAATATAAGTAGAATATCTATACAAATACATTGTATGTAAAATTTAACAATTATTTCTGCCACAGAGCTGTTACTTGAAAGTGATTCATCTTAAGGTTACTGTGAATTTGAGTTATTTAGGTAAAAAAGCAACATCAAAAAGGATAAAAACAACTCAACCAGTAAATCTCTCTATATGTTCTTAAAACGCCAGTGTATACATTCATATAATTTTGTGTTTCTGAAGGTTATCAGTTTATTACTTTTAATTAATAAAACCTATGTTCCTCCATAATATTCCGAAATTAATGTTTATAATTTAGTATCATAAAATAAACATTTGTATGGTATTAGAAATCATGTCTAAAGTATTACATCCACAAATAATCGCATATATTACCCTTGAACTACTCTGACCAAGTCACCTTTATTGAATGATACAAATACTTTAAAATTTTACCACACCAACACACTGTTTTGCTAGAAGTGGCCCACTTAGACTGCCCCACCACTAATAATGAAATTATTGTGTTGAAAAACAACATTCTGTAATTTGATTACGGCCAATTTTCTGACCAGAATTAAGCATTTTGTTTATATTTCATTCTTTCTCCAATATAGTAAATACACTTTGGGTATGAATCTAGAGTGAAAAGTACAGGTCTTTTTGTATAAGAAAGTTGTCTAGAGTTTGTGCTTACTGACTAATGTGACATTAACCCTTTCAGCCCTGCAGACCAAAAAAGATACTCTGCAAACAGTGTAGATCCAGATGAGACAGCTCATAATAAGCCATCTCATCTGGATCTACACTGACTGTCATTCTGTACAGACTTCTGACATCCTTATTTGCAATAATGGATATGTCCAAATTCAAAGAAGGAAGACTCCCCTTCAGAAACTCAAGGGTGAAAGGATTAAGTTATAAATATAATATATAGAATAGAATATTAGAACAAATAATTATTAGTACATGTGAAAGTGTTCCTCAACCAGTTCAATATTGAAAATAAAACTGCAAACGGGTGCAGAATAAAGATATAAAAAAGAAGAACGATATACACCTGCAGTTATGAAAGGAATATATCAAGTGAACAATTAGATACAAACAAGTTTTATTTAATGCAACCAACGATAAAGCATAAAATGGTGTTTATTAAAGACAAACAGGTTTGGAACAAACAGTTTAAAGAATTCAATATTATATGAATATATATTGTTTCTGTTTGTGGGGAAGGCTAGCACATCAATCTGAAGGGCAACCAAAGTCATTACCCCACTAGCTAAGGCTGTTTTCTTAACTCTCTTCTTGCTGCCTTTTCCACTTTGACTCCTCTTTGAACTTCTTGGTGACTGAACTTCCAGTTCAACCAAACCTTGCACTTGGCCTTTTGTTTTTTCATTTTCAACACTAATTTTATTACCCTTTAAGACACTCTTAGTTATATCTTGATCAATTTCTTTCTTTGCAGAACCTTCATCCTTTTCTTCTTTTTGATTCTTAATGTTATTAAGTCTCCAGTTTTGTATATCTGACTTCTTACTTTGCAATGGAAGGGGGCTACATAAAAGCTCAGAATTCTTAGCTGATATTCCTTTTATCTTTTGTTTGTCTTTTTCATATAAATTTCCAGTCATCGGACTTGGTATACCAAAAGTAGGTTTTGGTAGACTGATGCCAGGTTTATTTTCTGACTGTTCCATACATTTTATGAGTTTGTCTTTCTTTTGGTCACCATTTTCTTTGACATGAGATTTTTCAACCACTTTTCCCTTAAAATGTTTTCTTTCAGTGTCATTGAATTTTGTTTCTACTGCATTACCAAATCTGTCTTTAGCAGTGGGGTATTCAAATGTTTTAGACCTGAGGTGATTCATTTCAACACTATTAAAAACTGCTTCTACTATTGCAGGACATTCAAGCACTTTACCTTTACTCAAATGATTTGATACTGAATTATCAAAAGACATCTCTCTTTGTTCATGTTCAAGACTGACAAACTTAAATTCATCACATTTTGTATAATGTGAACTGTCTTTTTTCAAATCTGTAATGACTTCTTTTAATTCAGGAAATAGTCCCGTTCCATCAGATGTTTCCAATTCTATACCTTTATCATGATTTAGTTCCACATCTTGACGTCTGTCAGCAGAATATCTTTTGTGTGGAATTTCATATATATTACCCTTAACAAGGTTTATCTCTACATTATTACCAGCTGAGTGCTCAGACCTATGTTCTGATTTAGGAAGTCTATCTGAACTACAGATACTTGTTTTGGCACTGTTGCTTTTTCTTGCATTAAATTGCACCTTGGTTTGAACCTGTGCTCTACAGAAACTAACTGCATTATCTAACCTTGTTATACTCAGTTTAATCTTTTTAACTGGATGGATAAAATCCTTCTTATCCATTACCTTCCCTTTGTACTGGTCTCTTTCATGCAGATCATGCACAATCTGAACTGTTTTTCCAAATGGACTACTATCCCAGGAAGACTCATAAGCATTTTTTCGGAAAGGTTTTTGTAACATCAAAGTTCTTAATTCAGGATTAGCATGACCTTTAGACTGTCTTGGTTTAGGGGTTGAAACAATAGGATTCCACATATTCACTCTGTATGTTGCATCACTATTATTTTCAGGCAATGCTGTCTGGTTTAGAAGCTTTGGTGTTGCTGCTACTGACCTTGCACCATCCAGTGTTGGTCGCTGATTCAATTTGCTTAAAACTGGATCTTTCAGAAACATCTGTAGCATTTGAGAAGACTGGACATCAATTCTGTGTTTTACTCTGACATCAGCACTCAGTGGACATGTTGAAAGCCGATCAATACTGACAGCGTCACTACTGTTTGTTGTAACACTGTCACTGTCACTGTCCTCTGATTGAACCTTATCAGTAGCTATAACCTAGAATGATATCCATTCAAATGTAATGCAGCCAAAAAAATTTAATGACTACTTCTCAGCAAAAAACAAACAAACTTTAACTATGTAGAGTGAAAGCAATGTGTAATTGTTCAACCACTGAGATACATTATAAATGGTATACTGAAGTGGTATTACTTTAAAATATCTGCAAGAAAACATTCAAGATAAAAGAAGAAAGGAATAATATTCGGTGCGTGTAATCATGCTACTTTAAACCCAAACCAAAGTTCTATGTCGAATTTTGTGCCTACACTTACCTGGACCATACAGTGAGATAACCACATGAAAAGGAAACTAAAAATCCAATGGAAAAGACTTTGGTAAATTAAATATCTGACTACATGCATTTGGAAGGCTTAGATAGCTTACTACATGCATTTAGAAGGCTACATTAACCTATTGTAGTCTGGAGACCCCTTAAAGGGTAATTGGCAAACAGTGCAGACCCAGATCAGATACCACATCTGATCAGGATCTCCACTGTTTGCAAATAGTTCAGCCATTTTTCTCTAGGAATATCTAATAGCCTGACATACCTAAAATTGAAAATGGACTCTTCCAATATGTAGTGTGGGGAGTCTATTCAGTCTACAACTGGTCAATTGTATTTTAGTTGGCAAACAAATGTTAGGGAAAAAACTTTAGCTGCATCACAGGAAAACACATATGACTTATCAGACTTGGATCTGCATTCTGATCTCAGTCTTCCCTGTCCGCAAAAGCCTGAAGACACATTTTAGCATGGCTGCAACACAAATGACTAAATAGAGCATTGATCAGACTGCAAAAGCTTATGCTCTTTGCACAAGATAAATCATGTGTTAACCCCTTTTTAAAAGTCATTTGCGATAAGGTTTGTTAACATGCACAGATACCCACTAAAGAGAGAGATGTAAGTTTTGACTCCCTTTACAAGAGATGCCACTCTAGAGGAAAGGACTTGCTTATCTGTTCTCAAACAGTACACTTGTAAAGGAAAGAGGTTTTACTCCTAGGGGAAGTAAACTATTTCCTTATGAGCAGTCTCATGTGAGAAGGCAGGCAAAACAGAGTGCATCTGTGTTTATGGAGCCATCATAATAGCTTTACCCGGTGATGCATTAATTTGTGCACGGAGAAAACAAGTGATCTGCAGAAATTAGTTTAGTTAAATATGGTCAAATCTTTTCAGAGTTAATCTCCTAAGACAAAGTGTCCTTTTCTTCTTATCCTTCATTTATGTACATGACATTCAAATGATTCATTAAAATTTGTATCACATTATTATATATTTTCTTGCTGTCCAAAACATAAAAGAAATCAACATTTACTGTGAAAAGAAGTACAGTCAACCCTCTTTAGACCAACATTCAATACAATGACAAAATTTGTTATAATGACAATTTGAATGTCATGAAACCTTCGCTCAGGAGGTGACAGTTAATGAGATATTATGCAAGAATATGGCATTAAAATTTCAAGCAACATATGTTTTGGATATTTGTTAGAATCGCCTCAGTTCTTCACTGAGGCAATTCTAACAAATATCCAAAACATATGTTCAATGAGAAAATATGAATAAAATAAGGTCTTTTTTTTACATATCATTCTATCCATTAAGGATTCTTTACAACAGCAAATTCATTTTAATGGCAACATCTTTGGGAACAAATGCTATCATTGTACGAGGGTTGACTGTAGCATATAATAACGTAACGCAGTCAGTGGCCCAAGACCATATTCAGATAACATGGTTTTAGAGTTATCAACACTTTAATGTACAAGTGAGTTGAAACAAGCACAAAAGTGTATCTTATCTTATCAGTGTGAAGATAATGCACAGATCAAGACCAGACTGCATATCTGCATGGTCTGATCAGAATTTGGCATCCACATTCCATGTAGAAGTAGCAATTTAGAGTCTGGTTGGACTGTATGAAAAAATAATCTGATTTCAGGATTTTCATTTAGTAGATTAAACACCTTTTTGCAATGCCTGGAAACACCATTAACATACTTAAGATGTACCTTACAATCTCAATTACATATACATGAAATCTAACATTTTCTTGTATCAAAATGTTTTCCAAGTAAAATTAGAAAGTAATGGACAATCATGCTCTTAACCCTTGTCCTGCTGAACCCGGAGATGCCCTGCCTTTGCAAATTAACAATGTAGATCCAGATCAGTTTGCTTCTGAAGAAGCCAAATTATCTGGATCTGCAGTGTTTGTCATTTAGTATGTGAATTTGTATCAAGAACCTGGATCAATTAATCTAATTGGCTGAAAATTAGAAGTAGGCATGGCATCTTAATTTATTCAGCATGGCATATCTAATGTAAATGTCATTTTATGGTCAATCTTTGTTAATTTCAAATACAACACATGTGCAAGGCAGTATACAACTACATGTATAAGGTAATTACTAGAACTGAAATAAAAGACTGATGTTAAAGACTATCTAGGTATGATTAAGAAATGGGTATGCATAATACCTTAACCCTTAAAGCACTATAATCACAACTGCAGTAGGTGATGTTTGGATTTTTTTTTATAAGAAAATAAGACTTGACATTCCATGTAATTCAGACAGATTTTCTCTGAAAAATAATAATTATAATAGAATGTCATTTGCTACAATTCACCGTGTGCTTTAAGGGTTAATGAGGCTGGTTACAACAGCTGCAAGAGTCAAAAACCTAAATTACGCCACTTGTAATTTCTGCCCTATTTTTCATTTCTAATATACTTGTGAAAAGTTTAAATTATGAAAATTATAACAAGATATAAGCAATGATATTATATCAACCTAGATTTGGGACACACAAGCTCAAATAAACTGTGCAAGGCCACATGATATGCCATAGAACAGGACTTACACTGTTGGCCACTCATCCAAGAGATTTTTAGACATACCAACAGGTAATAAAATGGACTTCTACTAATCTTAGGACAAGTATGGTAAGAAGTTTAGGAGTCACAATATTAAGGGTGAATATGGTATATTAAATGTGTCCATTTTACAGAAGATATTTAAGATTATTTTAATGATTAAAACTTAATAGTATGTAAATTGTAATGATATAACCTCTGACAGAATACATCTGACTGTGTAATCTTGTAAAATGGAACCTGGTTCTACATAATTTTCAGTTTTACCAAGCTATCTTCAGAGGGTTTTGACTGATGCTAGCAAATGAAAGGTACAAAGGTCACTGCAAAACCCTGGTCCTGCTGAATCTGGATAGGCCCTGTCTAGGTGCACAGTGTAGAAGCCATATCAGTTGGCTTCTTCAGAAACCAATTGATCTGGATCTCCACTGTCTGTCACTCAGTATGAGAATATGTATCAATAGCCTGGATCAAGTAATCTGACTGGCTGAAAATTAGAAGTTGGCATGGTATCTTAAATCTATCCAGCATCGCAAGGGTTAAAGATGACATGCAAAAGATATGTTAAAATGTGCAGACATCAAAATTAATACAATTATCACTGGCATGAACCTAAAATGAACAAAGTAACAGATAGACATATTACTAATGCTATTAATACATGGTGCATGAGACAGTTCTAGACTAATACAAAAGTAGATCCAGATCTTACATGACTAGGTCTAGTCCGTTGAGACTGAGTTTTTCTCACAGCATAGCCTCGTAATGGTGCTTCATTTGCTGATAGTAAATTGCTGAAGCTATGAACTTGCAAGGATGAAGCTATTGGTTCAACTTCTTTCCGTTCTACTAGCACTGCCTGAACACAATTGTTATGTATATATACCTTTACTAACAACAACATGCACTTGAACTTCCTGTGCTTAAATGTCAAACACTATCCCAGTAGGCAAACTGTCATCCAAACACTTAACTCAAGATAAAGTGACAACTGTAGAAATAATTTTGGAATAAATTAGTAATTTTTTTCTTAATTTTGAAACAAAACAGCTTTTTGTGGCACTCAATTTATATCACATGGATGAAGCATATTCAAAATGCTCCATTTCTCCACTAAGGAGCTGACGAGACATGATATTTTATTAATCCATGCAGTGGGGATTTAAAGATACAAATATAAAAAAATTTCAGGCAAAGATACAGCAAAATGTCTGCAGATAGCTGCATATCAGACACCACCAATAGGTTATCACTAAGTATTACAGAGCTAGTTTGTAACATTTCAATCTTTAATTTCTCCAGATTGAGATTTTTTTTTTATTTTAAAGGATCCTTAAGAACTTACATACCTTCAGTGCTACATGGCAGTCATAAAGTGTTTCCCTGTACTTCACTTTAGAGTAATTATATTTTCTTGTCCTTTGGGATCATTGAGCTCATATGGATTTGGCTCAGTCAGAGGCTAGGAAGTGTGAGCATCACGAAAACATGCCTATATAATTTTGACTCCCTTAAACCCCACTTTTATATAGTAAAACTGGGGTTTACAGGGGTATACATTATTTTTCTTATTTTGAAAAAAAACAACAACATATATTGTGGGTACTCGTTAGATATGCCTCGGCAAGGTGGTTCTAATGAGTACCCACAATCTATGTTTTGAGCAGAAATATGAAAAATATCAGAATTTTTTATCTGAAAAGTTTCCTTTCTTGGGTGTAAAATTTTCAATATATTTGAATAGGCGTGTTTTCGTAATGGCAAGTTACATTACTGTTCATAACCAGACTCAATGAAACTGAGTCTGTTATTTTTGTTAATCTGATATAAGGATTCAAAGGATCCTACTCGTCAGGACTGATTTGAAGAACTGAAGTTACCGTATTCGATCTAATTACCGCACATACCCCTATAAGCGCACAGTCAAGAAATTCCGTAGTCTTCAGATTATAGCCAGTGTACTTTTTCTTTACTTCTTTATGAAGGCATATGTTGTGGGTACTCATTTGAATTGCATCGACTTGTCGATGCAATTCAAACGAGCACCCACAACATATGCCTTTATAAAGAAAGTCAGAAAAAACCGTATAATCATCATCAAATGTCCTTTTCTGATCTTTTTTATAGTGTATCCTTAGCAGGTAGATACATATTTTACCACCACTGAGTGTTCCCAGTAATTTTGAAAAACCTAAGCGCACAGTGCGGTAATTAGGTCGAATACGGTAATTGAACTAATTGGCATAAGCAAGCATGATTATGCTGAATGTTTCATTACTGTGATGATTCAACATATTCACATTACTTATTGTATTTACCC
The DNA here is from genome assembly GCA_964016985.1 of Anodontia alba. NCBI lineage: Eukaryota > Metazoa > Mollusca > Bivalvia > Lucinida > Lucinidae > Anodontia > Anodontia alba. The sequence continues at coordinate 106,062,366 of OZ024821.1, read as the reverse complement.
TAAGTATTGGGACAGTCTGACAGGCCCGAGCAAACATTACAAACCCAAATCAGATGCCACAGAATGTCCTGATCTACAATGTTTGCCAATATCCAGAAGTTTGAGACACATTAAAAGGTAACAGAATAGATTTAAATGAAAACTGGTAAACAGAGACAACTGCTAACAAAACTACATAAATACATAACACTAGTTCTGACATTGTGCCTGCTGGGGTATATGAAGATAAGCCAGGAATACTCTGAAAAATGACTATCTACTTCAAACAAGGCTTCATATTCCTTTTAGAATCTATTCACAATCTGATTTTGACATGTGCTTTGATTTCATGTTCAAAATGCATTTCATCTTGCAGGTACATGTATCTTGTTTTAGAAAATGATGTTCCAACTAGTTACTGTACCTCTGAAATGTGTTACCACTAATCAGTACAGTGACATTATTACGCATTGTGGGGCAACAATTTTCAACAAAATATCCAATAATTGTACCTCTTTTTAAACTTTGTTCATACATGTACATATTGCAGCTAATTGTTCTATGATGGTATGTATTAAGACCCAGATTTAAAGTCAAGGATGCCCCACTTGCCAATGAATAAACTTATCAGTGTAAATTATGAGTTTTGGTAATATACCTAGCTGAATGCAACAATTAGTGATGTGAAGTGCCTTATAAGAGGAAAGCAAATCTATTGCTGAAGCACTGTTAACTGAAACTGTTAATTAACTCTTTCCCTGCTTGTGGTGACTTTTGTCTTCTGCTGATAACCTTTACAATCAGTTTGGATCCAGATCTGAGTGTGCTCTGTTTGCATATACCAATTTGTTAGAAACTTTGGTGTTAGATGAGCTGAAAACAGAAGTACAGCTTTCGGAAGCAATTGAATAAGGTACTTCACATCATATTCTGAACTGAAAGAACCTTCATTCAGCAAAGTATTGTGGAAACAAAAGAAACACAGCTAGACATGCCTTTAAGTCCATACATATACTGTATTAACCATAAATATTGGACACCTTAACTCCTTACCATACTTGTCCTAAAATATGAACAAGTGCATTTTACTACGTGTCTATCTGTCTAAAAACTGCTGGACAGAGTGGCAAAGAGTAAACCCTGATCAAATGCCATGTTCTGTGATGTCTGGTCTGGGTCAAGCCTGTCTGTCCAAATACTTGAGGTTATAACATAATTCTAATTATCTGTTATATAATAGTTGAAAAGGCTAGACATGCATGCTATTATCTCAAGAAATGCAGTTAATATGGACATACGAACAGGTTGTAGATTGTCACTTTTGAAAGAGTAATTTAGACCAAATAATCCAGTTATATTCTACAATAATGATAATATAATAACACAAATACCGGTGTATAAATTTCAACAAGTCCCTGAAAAACAATTTACAAATGTAAGAAGAGTAGAAAAATGGAACTGACATGTTCATCGGGGTATTTTGAATCTATACCTGAATTTAATGCTAACCCTTAAAACGCCAAGAAAACATGCATCTAAAAATGTTGTCTGTTTATGTCGTCTGCTGAATATTCTTGCAAACTTTTCAAACCTATTTTTACATACAGGCAAACAGTGTGGACCCAGATCAGACTGCTCCTAGAGGAGCAGTCTGATCTGGGTCCACACTGTTTGCAAAAATGACTTTAAAAATCACAAGCAGATGACAAAACAGATGACAATTGTTGTGACTGGCAGTTCAGGGGTTAATAGCACTCTTGGTAAAAATTTTGGCAGATAACATTTTGAAATATTTTTCAATTTTTTTTTTCCAGAAAACAGGCTTTGACACTCATGCAAATTGTCACCTAAGGAGAAAATTTGCATCAAACGTCAAAGCCTATTTTCTGGGATGAATACGAAAAATACAATAAATTTGTTATCTGCTGAATTAGCTCAGACAGTGGTGTAGGTTAAGTCAGTTGATTCCTTGAATTAAATAAAAGCTGTTTACCATAAGATGTCACTTCTCATGGTGTCATAATGCCATTTGATAACTAAAATGCTCGCCTAGATTAGGCTGATCATGATATGTTACATTGTGCCATGGTGGCCATCTTGGCAATCAAATCAGATTGCCTCTAGCAATTCTGAATCTGCATGTTGCCTTGATGCCTCTAGTCCTGCTAAACCCAGATATGTTCTGTCTTTAAAAACTGTGTAGATCCAGATCAGTTGGTTTCTGAAGCCAACTGATCTGGATCTGCATTGTTTGTCATTCAATATGTCAGTGTGGGGAATCCACGTGACCGAATGACTAGGTACACGGAGTTTGTTACTTTTTTTAGCTCTGCATAAGGTAGGACTTTTTAGACTATCTCTATTCATACCAAATGGAATTTGTTCAAATTAAGCGCAGAGTATGCGGAAAATCAAGCTCTTTCTGGTGTTGTAAGCTCTAGTCTGCAATCTGGTCTAATTCTCAAGAACATTCAAAGAATGTTTTTGCTGTCAATCTGGGTTATCAGGACAATGTACATGAATTTTGACGAAAAATATTCTACAAATGTTCTCGAAAATTAGACCAGATTGCAGAATAATGCTTACACCACCAGAAAGAGCTTGATTTTTTGCATACTCTGCACTTTATTTGAACAAATTCCATCAGGTATAAATCGAGATATTCTAAAAAATCCTACCTGATGCTGAGCTAAAAATAGTAACAAACTCTGTGCACCTAGTCATTTGGTTATGTGGATTCCCCACACTGACTTGAATTTGTATCATCAACCTGGATCAAGTAATCTGATTGCCTGAAATTTAGAAATGAGTGGGGCATCATAATTTATTCAGCATGACTAGGGTTAAGTTTCTGAACAACTCAATCTGACTTAGGATTCAGGAGATGATGCTGTTGCATAGTGGAGGGTGTTGTGCACAAGATACTCTAAGAGGAACTTTTGTCCTGTCTTCTATTCTTAGATATCAAAACGGAACAATTTTAGCAATTTTGAATCTCCATGTGACCCCAAAGCTTCCCATCAAGTTTCAGCTCAATCCAACTTACAGTTTGGGTGGAGATGTGGTTTGAAGAATTTCAACATTGGAACAGAATGATTTTAACAATTCTGAACTTGCATAGCACCCCAATGCCTCCAATCAAGTTTCAGCTGAATCCCACTTACCGTTTGGGAGATGTAGTTTGAATAATTTCAAGATGGCTGCCATGGTGGCCACCTTGGATATCTGATTGAAATGATTTTAGCAATTCTGAATACGGAACCACTTTAGCAATTCTAAATCTTCGTTGCCCCAATGCATCAAGTTTTGGCTAAATCCAACTTACAGACAACAATTGAAGATTTTCAAGATGGCAGCTGGGAAATGGCAGCCATCTTGGTTATCATAAAATAATTTCAGTAATTCTGAATCTCTATATCATCCCAATGCCTCCCACCTATTTTTGGCTCAATCCAATATACCATTCAGGAGCAGATGAGGCAGCCATCTTGGACATCGGAACAGAAAGATTTTAGCAATTCTGAATCTCTATGTCACTCCGATGACTCCCATCAAGTTTCTGTTCAATCCAAATTAAGTTTTGGAAGAAAATGCCATTTGAAGAATTTCAAGATGGCAGCCGTGGTGGCCTCCTTGGATATTGAAATGGAACAATTTTGACAATTCTGAATCTCCATGTCTCCCCAATGCCTCCCACCAAGTTTTGGCCTAATCTGACTTACTGTTCGAGAGCAGATGTAGTTTGAAGATTTTTAAGATGGCTGTCATGGCAGCCATCTTGGATATTGGAACGGAAGGATTTTAGCAGTTCTCAATCTCCATATCACTCCAATTCCTCCCACCAAGTTTCAACTCAAACTGACTTACGGTTTGGGAGATGTGGTTTGAAGAATATCAAGTTGGCCGCCATGGCCATCTTGGATATCTGGATGGAACGATTTTATCTATTCTGAATCTTCTTGTCATCCCAATGCCTTATACCAAGTTTGGGTTCAATCCAACTAATCATTCCGGAGCAGATGTGGTCTGAAGATTTTAAAGATGACCACGATGGTGGCCATCTTGGATATCGGAACGGAATAACTTTAACAACAACTTTAGCAATTCTGAATCTCCATGTCCCCTTGATGCTTCCCATTTCAGCTTGATCAGATTTAAGGTTTGGGAGGAGATGTTGTTTGAACAATTTCAACTTGGATATTTGAACACAACAATTTTAGCGATTCTGAATCTTTATGTCACCCAGTTTCAGCTCAATCCGACTTATGATTCTGGAGCTGGTGAAAATGTGAAAAGTTAATGACAGAGGACGGATGGAAAAACAGACAGACAGGTGGAAAACAAATGGACAAGGAACAATTGGCCACCACGAAAGCTGACCTGTAGCATAGCTCCAGGTGAGCTAAAAATCAAGTCACTCCAGTCTAGTGTAATAAATTACATGTATGGGATTATGTCCATAATATTATGAACTGTTTACTAACAACAGAAAGGCAACATTGTGAACAAAAAGTGCATATGAATTGCAAATTTTTAATCATGTGGAAAAATGAATTATACGTTGTTTCCTTTCATATAATGTTTGTTAAACTCATTCAATGATTTAAATCTGTTGGCCAAAGCTTGCAAATGATATAAATTATAGAACTTGTTTAAAAAAAACATATAAAATGAGCACTCTTCTGAGATTCTCTATCTATGCAAGTAAATTTTGGGTTGAAGTTTTTATTGCCCAGTCAACCCATTAGGGTCATGTTGAGCCGGTCAGTTAACCTAACCACACTTTTCTTTAGCAGGCTTAGTCCTCGAAGCAGTTAATCAGTATTTGTGCACATTCTTTAGCCAGAAACTGACAACTGCCCTTCTTGAATCAGCAGAAGGGAGAGAATGACAGTAGAAAATATTTCACAATCAATCTCTATGAAAGAATGTTGCCGGACCTGGCAGGGATCAATCGGGTGACCTCCTGATACCAGTCATCTGCCTGAGCCACCGATCACATTCATTGTCCAGAGACTTTTGCCATGAACACTTACTGGGAATAAATGCTGCCTTGTAAATAAAGTTATCAATTAAAGTACACTCCATCAATTGTCCCAGTAGACATGTTAAATAAATCTATTTAAAATGCCATATCTACCCTTAATATTGAGACAACCCTTTACCATATTTGTCCTAAAACCTAATTAAGTCCATTTTCCCCTAGAAATGTCTAAAAACAGATGAATGAGTAGCAAACAGTGTAGATCATGATCAGACATCCATTCTTTGGCATCTGAGGTGGGTCTACATGGTTTGCTCAAGCCAGTTTCTCTGAATACTTAAGGAAAATACGATAATTTGTTTTATCGGATAAGGATTTTAGCAGTAGCCAAGATTTAGCTTTACCCAATGATCAGTCTAAGCACAGTGGAAATGCCATTCCCTACATGTCTAGTTGTCGCCTTTGAGGCTTTCCCTCAGGACAAGTAAGAAATTTCCATTTACTTGTTCCGAAACAAGGTTACAATCATGCATGGTGTATCCGTATAGACGTTTTTCCTATTTCTCCATGAAAAACATATATTGTGAGTAGTCACTGGTGCCTCCATGAGACACTCCTAATGAATACCCACAACACAGTTTTTCAAGCAGAACAAGAAAAAATGGCATTTTGCACATAATTTTGTTGGGAAAAATGGATTTTGATTATCATACTTGTCAGTTCATACTATTAATTGTGTTGTGTTTTTATTATTAAGTTACTCACTTCAAAGCAATAGTAAACTGGTTTCAAAGAAGAAAAATCATATATTGTGAATATTCACTGAAGTACCTACATGAGACACTTCTAATGAATACCCACAATGTGCATTTTTTCAAGCAGAACAAGAAAAAAAATACAAGGTAGTAATTTTCTGTAATATAATGAATGTTTTGCATTTCCATACAACTTGTCAGCAAAGTCTTCAAACAGAAATTTGCCACATAGCAGAGGTAAGTCAAATAATACATTAAGGTGAATGGTCACACCTTCAAAGAAGATCCCTTTCACAAAAAGTATTTGCCTATTTCCTCAAAGGTGACTACACTTAACCCTTGTCATGCTGAATAAATTGCCACGCTCACTTCTATGTGTCACCCAATCCGATGCCTTGATTGAGATTGTTGACATAAATTCATAAATTGAATGATCCAGATCAGTTGGCTTCTAAAGAAACTAACTGATCTGGAGTTGCACTGTTTGCAAAGGCAGGGTATATCCAGGTTCAGCAGGACAAGGGTTAACATTAAGCATGTTGGGTAAAAAATTCAGCAGACAACATTCTGAAATATTTTTCTTATTACTCCCAGAAAAAAAGGCTTTAACATTATATGCAAATTGTCTCCTAAAGAGTCATTTTTCATAGAATACCAAAGCCTTCTTTTCTGAGAAAAAATAGTCGATTCTTTTAATCTCAAGCATTTAAAACTCAACCAGCTAGATAAACAGCAAATATAGGTTCAGTTTGTTACATGTTTCTTATAAGATGTGCAATGCATAAAAAGGACCCTAATGCAATTTGCCAACAACGCAGGCCCTGATCAGCCTGCACAAATGCACAGGCTGATCTGGGCCTTCATTGTCCGCTTACAGAATCAGTGGATACATTAATATATGCTGACAAACAGAAAATGCCCAGATTAGACTGAACAGATGCACATGCTAAGCTGGACCTACGCTGTCCACAAATTGCAAAAGGGCCCTTTTCGTGCATTGTACATTATATTTCAACTCCTGTAATCTCAAACTTCTCTTATCTCAAACCAGAATTCCAGTCCCTTCAGGTTTGAGACAGCAAGAGTTGACTGTAATATCATATTGTGTTGTCTGTTGAGTTTGTCATATCATCTGTTTGCCATCTGCTTAACCTATTGGAGACTGGAGACCCCCAAACAAGTTACTGGCAAACAGTGAGACCCAGATAAGACACCGCAGAATGTGGCATCTGATCAGGGTCTCCACTCTTTGCAAACAGTTCAACCATTTTTCTTTAGGAATATCTATATAATACAGCCTGACATATCGAAAATGGACTTCCCATATATAGTGTGGGAGAGTTTATTCAGTCTTTAATGGATTAATTTGCCCAGAGAGGTGTAATGGTTATGAGTAGGTCCCTATAAGAAGGGATTCATACAGGACAGAAACAAATTTTCTGCTCAAGTATTGCCCTTGGGAAAGGCAGGCAAAAATTATTCAGTTTAGAGTGCTCTCTCTTTGCAGTGTAGCCATTCTTCCTATAAATACATAGAAATGCAACCAGATATACAAACCTGTTTTTCGGGAGCAACAACATTGAGGTTATCTAGAGGTTTAGAATTGCTCACAGCACCAGAATCAGTTGTTTTACTGCTAGACTGTTGCCTGAAATCACAATAAGAAGCCCTTTTAGTTTGATTACTGTATTTACCCTAAGTATACAGACAGACAAATTGAGTGAACAGTGCAGACCCAGATCAGCTGCAAGCCATCTGATCAGGTTCTATAAGGTTTGTCACTCATCCATCAGCTTTTAAACATATTGACAGGTATTAACCCGTAAGCTGCTAAGCGCGACTATAGTCGTTTTGGAGAGGTATGCTAACTCTAAAACCTGTCCTACTAACTATACACCAGATGCAACCATTCAGACCAAGTGCTCCTATACAGGAAGGAATCTACTTTCATACAAACACGCCACTCTTCATTAGAAAGTCAGGTGCTGGATTTTACTCATGCCGAATTTGTATACCGAATTTCAAACTGCCAGCAATTTTGGCACACACTTCGTCAGTTTTATCATGATTTTCTGGAAACACACCTAAATCATTTCCAGTGAGGAAGAAGTAGGAACTACAGTAGAACCTACATGTCACCCGCTTCTTTCTGCATTGCACACAGTAAGCGCTGATCTCTTGTATTTTTTTTTTAAAGTGTCTTAAATGGTTCCCAGTTGCCATGTGACTATCACGCAACTGGACGTCATGTGATTGTCACTTCTCCAGCAAAATGGCCACATACAGTTGGCAAAATATATGTGAAGATGCCATCAAAATCGAGGCAAAAATCAAGGGAGTAATGGCTTCTCAAGTAAGGTTACCCACTCTGACAGGCCTGATTTACAGTTTATTCCACAGCCTAAGGGTTAAAATAAACTTGTTTGAATATAAGGATACAAGTAAGTATGATCTGTGGTAAGGAATTAGAGGTCTCAAAGTTTAGGCCATATTAAAAGTTAATGTGCTAAAAGATCACTATTTTTTAGGCAGTAGGTGCTACAAAATTACTGCACATCACCTGTACAGTGTCATTTCAAATTTCAGCCGGCGCACATCAAACCTTACAATAAGGCTTGTGCGACCAGCAAAGACTCAGATCAGTCTTCACTGATCACATGAGATGCGCAGGCTGATCTGAGTCTTTACTGGTTGCATGTGCCTACTACAGCCTCCAGGATATCCAAAGAGGGATTAACGAGAACCCATACCATACTGGATGGATGTACAGGCTGATCTGTGTCTTTGCTGGTCACACAGGTCTTATTGTAGTTTTGTCATGTGCTGGCTGACATTTATTCTTTAGATGACTGAAAGTGATATGCAACATGAGAAAAGGGCGCTGATGTTATATGCAAACAGTGAAGGCCTAGATCAGCCTGCACATATGTGCATTTTGATCAGGGCTTTCCTGTTGGTTGATATATTCAACAGTATTTACAGAATCTGTAAATGGATAACAAAGGTCCCAGTTATATTGCAGGAATCTGCATGCAGATCTCAGTATTTGTAAGGAGTCTTTTCTTACATTGCATCAGGAAACTATTCAGTCAAAATACAGGGGAAAAACCAAATCATTTCAAGAAAAGAAAGCAATAAGAAGTAGTATGTAAACAAAAGGGTAATGGGAAATAAAAATGAAACAGGAACCTGCAATAAAAATTATTAGAGTTGTATTTCTGCATTAACTTAAAAGCAAGTATTAACATTTGAAACAAACTTACGAATAATAAAATAGGCAAAATAAAAATTCATAATTTACATTCAGGTTTCAATGACATTGATTACAACAAAAATAATTGTAAAATAACTAATTTACTTTACCAGTCAATCATGACTGATCATACAGTAAACAGTAATAACATATGAAATCATTTTAACCCTTGTCCTGCTGAATAAATTAAGGTGCCAAGCCCACTTCCAATTTACAGCCAATCAGATTACTTGATCCAGGTTGTTGATACAAATTTACATACTTAATGGCAAACAGTGTAGATCCAGATCAGTTGGCTTTTTCAGAAGCCAACTGATCTAGATCTGCAATGTTTGCAAAGGCAGGGTATATCCGGGTTCAGCAGGACATGGGTTAAGATTAAACAAGGTAAAATAAAAGTTTACAATTTACATTCAAGGTTTAATGATGTTGATTAACACAAAAATAATTGTGAACAAACTTAGACTTAATAAACCTTTCAATACATACTGATATAGTTAACCCTTGGAATGTTTACCCTTAAAGCTCCAAGCAAAATTGTGTCAGATGACATTTCGAGTTCAGAGAAAATAAACTCTGATATTTCAGGCGAATTGTCTGCTTAGTGACAATTCACATGAAATGCTGTCTTATTTTCTCTGAAAAATATACATATTTCTTTTGAATATCATCTGCTACAATTTGCTTAACATTGTAAAAAGCACAAACACATATGCATGCTCTCACTTTTTTCAGACATTTTGGAGACACTAGACTCATCTAAATTCAAAGATGGGAGAGTTCATTTTCAATTTGACTATTTCAGGGTGTAATTGATCTGGAGACCAGATCATAATATAGGCAGTTAGTTAGTTTCTCTACAGGTTAAATATTGAGACTGAAACTGCTACAAATTCTAAATGTATTTTAGTAATTGGTTACTTTATCTACAATGTATGAAAAGAATACATGTATTAAGTTTGTCATGATACAATAACTTACAATAACTTATAATGCAATACATGAGGCTCAGAAGATAATTCCACAGTGACAACCTTTCATTTATATGTTCTGTTACTTATATTAGTTACCGTTAACCAATTTTGGCTGTCTGTGGCTCTGTCCTAAAAGTTCAAACAGTAAAATGTTTAGCGAATCTGGAGATATGAGAATGGAATGCAAAATCAGAAGACAGAGAAATAAACTAAAAATATTGCACCAATTCTCTTTACACAATTCAGACTACAAGATGATCAGTTAAAAGAAATTTCACAAGAAGTATTCAAGCTCATGATCTATCAGCTTATTCCATATTCAAATACACCACAACCTCTTTATAACACTATTGTTGGGGTCCATAGCATAAACCATGTTAGTTAAACAACCGTGTTATATCCAAACAAAAATGTATAGATTATATTGAAAAATGACCATTTATGGTCATTTTTCAATATATGAGGGATGTTCGAAATGAATTGCTTATTTCTATCTGGAGACTTCAAATTTCAAGTTAGCCCAAAAGTACTCATTTCATGCCCTCGAAGTACTCCCCGTGGCTAGAAATGCAAAGTTTCAGCCGATGTATCCACTTCTTGAAGGCGTCACGGTACGCTGATTTGGGCACAGTAATAAGGTACTGATGAATGGCAGATCCAAGTGCCTGTCGGGACTGGTATTTCCGCCCAGCAAGGAATGCTTTCAATTTCGGAAACAAAAAGAAATCACATGGCGCAAGGTCTGGGGAATACGGGGGGTGAGGCAAAACAGTTACTTTTTCTTTCTTCAAAAACGCCGTAACTATTGCGGAGGTATGAGCTGGGGCATTGTCATGTAGAAGACGGACATGTTTAAAACCAGTGGCAGGGCGACGTTTCTGATAATACTTTTTCAGTTTCTTCAGTACTACGTCTTTGTAGTACTTTCCGATGATGCTTTTGCCCTTTTTCACTGGCACTTTTATTGCGACTCCTTCACCAGAGAAGATTGCATACAAAACCTTCTTTGTACTCAAAGAACGTTTGGCAATTATTGGGCGTTTGCTGTGTTTAGTGGCCCAGATCTTATTGCTAACCTTTCTGACGGGCTCAAAATAATGGACCCCGGTTTCATCACCTGTGACGACATTGGCAAACTGCTTTTTGTCATATTTTGGAAACATTTGAAGAAGCTTTTTGGCCACTTTAACCCGTTGCCTCTTTTCTTTGTCAGTCAACAGATGTGGCACCCATCTAGCAGAAATCTTTCTGACTTTCAAATGCTTCTTCAAAATAAGGTGAACCGTTGAAAGTGATATGCCTACCTTTCGTGCAATATCACGAACTGTAAATCTGGCATCTCCTTCAATGATTTCCTTTATTTTGGAAACGATTTCTTTACGAGATGCAGATTTTGGCCTACCTGATTTTGGTGCATTTTTGATGGACTCTACACCAGACTCAAATTTCTTTTTCCACCGCCGAACTGTGTCATAAGACACAAAAGAAGGTCCAAAAGCAGTAGAAATTTCAGTCATCAGCTTCTTCAAAGAACAACCAAGTTTTGAGCGAGCTTTGATGTAAGCCTGTATTTCATCTTTTTTGTCGACGCTTCTACCAACCATTTTTACTGCAATGGTCAATGACTGCGTGTATTCAAATGGCAAATTTTATGTCTTACACTTAGTCTAACATGTATATTTATACACCATTGTGTAGATATTGAATAACCCTATACAGGTATGTATTGGTTTTCATCGTGCCCCACGTGGATATCGAGCTAGAGGACAATAAGCAATTCATTTCGAACATCCCTCGTAGTCTATACATTTTTGGGATCCATCTTTGAACCGTGTTATATCCAAAACCATGTTATAACGAACCGTATTACAAAGAGGTTGAATAACAACTACCTGTAAACCTTTACCCCTCTCTGGACAAATTTAGCTGATAACAAATTAATGATAATTCTCTTATTTTTTCCCAGAAACCACAATTTGGTATTTCATGCAAATTGTTACCTTAATTGTATGGAAGTGTCAAATCCTATTTTCTTGGAAAAATAAGAAAAATAATTCAAAATATTGTCCACTGCAATTTTTATCCAGTATGCTCAGCATTACAGATTGTACAAAGGGATGTTACTAGTCCTAATATTTGTTGTAGCAACTCTGGTGCTCTAGATCAACATCTGCGTTATTTTTTACCCTTGTCATGCTGAATATATTAAGATGTCACGCCCACTTATAATTTCCAGCCAATCAGATTACTTGATCAGGGTTTTTGATAGAAATTCACATATATAATGACAAACAGTGCAGATCCAGATCAGTTGGCTTCTACACGGTTTGCTAAGACAGGGCATGTGAAGGGTTAAAACTGATACTGATTTCTTTTAATTTGAATGAGCAAACCTGTCCAGATTACATCAGACTCACAATATGTGTAGTATACATGTAATTGTTGCCTCTTAACATTACACTAAAAGATAAATAAATATTGTGAATGCTTAGTTAGCTACAGATAAATATTATGATGCAACATGAGTAATGGTTTGAATACCAATTACATACATGTGTTTGTTTGTTTGTTTGTTAAGGGTTGACTTCAGGTTCAATGGCCCTGTCAACAATATCTTAGTTGTGCCAAGCTATCTCACAGAAAGAGGGTAAAAAAGCAGAATGGAAGAGCTGTAATAAAGCTCCATTCTGCTGAACTTGTTTCAAGTGAAGCATAAGAACCTTCCTGCCAAAAGCCAATGATGGTATGGCCTAGCTTTCAGAAGTTCAAACATGAAGGGCACATGACTCTAAGTACCCTGCTGTATTCAGTCTAAGCAGGGTTTTCCTACCAAATGACAGACTCAATGGAAAATACTATAGAATATATCAAGGAATAGTGAAGGACCTGAAAGTTATTCTTCAGCTACTAAATTCTTCTTATATTAAATAGAGCTTGTAATAAACAAAATACTTATACATGTAATAACATATAGGTCCACTCCTCCCAAGTAAATAAGTACTTTATAGCATATGCAATAAGAAAAAACTCAGGTCAGACTGCACATATGAACAGTCTTCTCTTGGTCTTGGTGTTCTGTACTCATAGAATTTTTAACACCTATACAATATGTTAGTGACAAGTGTAGACTCTGATCAGACTGGTTGGAACAACCGGCTAATATGCTTCTACAATGGCCACAAAAACTATGCTATAAGTCATTTTCTACTTGGAGAGGCACATATATATTTGTTGGGTCGACTGTTTACAATCAAGCTAAAGTATACATACACCAATATTTCCTTAACCCTTCTCTTGCCGGAAATAAAATGAATCAGGCCTGTAAGAGGGGGTACCTCTACTTGAGAAGTCATTACCCCCTGAATTTTACCTCGATTTTCATGAAATTTTCACGTATAATTTGCCGATCCTAGGTGGCCATTTTACCGGAGAAAGGATGGTCACGTGACTAGAAAGTCACGTGACAGTCATGTGTAAACCGGGAACCGTTTAAGACACTTAAAAAAAAAAAAAAAAAAAAAAAAAAAAAATTACAAGAGCCCAGCGCCTACTGTGTACTATTGCGAATGAAACGAGTGACATACATAGGTTCTACTGTTATTCCTACTTCTTCCTCACTGGAAATGATTCAGGTGTTATGGGCTTTTTTTCCAGAAAAGCCTGATCAATTTGTTGAAGTGAGTGCTGAAATTAATGGCAGCTTGAAATTTGGTATTCTCGGTCTTTTTTAGTGTGGGTAAAATCCAGCACCTGACTATCTAATGAAAAGTGGCGTGTTTGTATGAAAGTAGGTTCACTCCTGTATAGGAACACTTGCTCTGAATGGTTGCATGTGGTATATTGTAAGTATGACAGGCTTTTGAGTTGACAGACCCCCCCAGCACGACTATTGTCGCGAAAGGCAAGATAAGGGTTAAGATTGTTGTCCATGTGATTATCAAAGTGCCTCGATTTATACAGTAAACTCTCGTTATCTCAAAGTCCGAGGGAAACTCTGAAATACTTCGAGATATCCGTACCTCGACATATCAGATTTGCGGAATTGAGATATACAATAAATCAAACAACCACATTTCACAAATGAATTATGTATTTTGACCCCTGAAGTTAGAGATATATTAAAAATACTGTGGAAAAGAGGAGAAATGGCTCCTTAGGAGCCATTTCTCCTCTTTTCCACAATTTTTTTTTTTTTATGTTGTTAGATTTCCATGTGAAAAAAAAGGGACAAGATTTTCCCTTCGAGCGTTTTTTCGAAGTGAGGTCGAAATAATGAGAGTCGACTGTAATAATTACTCTATAAAGCATAGTTGCAGGAATAATAATAACAATATTTAAACTGATAAAGTATCATTCAATGATTGTTATGGAAATCCTTTCCATATAATTATGGAAAAAATACTATCAAACAGTTTGAATAGCCTAGGTATTTTTGTTGTCTACATAACTCAATATTTTCCCCTTTACACCAAAAGTTATATGGTGGCTCAGTTGGATGCGCCGTCCGACTGGAGACCAGGAGGTCATGGGTTCAACCCCCGCCGAGGTCGGCAACATTCTTTCGTAGAGATTTATCATGAAATATAATCTACGGTCATTCTCTCCCTTCCGCTGATTCAAGAAGGGCAGTTGTCAGTTTCTGGCGAAAGAATGTGCACAATACTGGTTAACTGCTTAGAGGACTAAGCCTGCCCAGTAAACGTGTGGTTAGGTAAACTGACCACGCTCGACATGACCCCATTGGGTTGACTGGGCCGTAAAACCTCAACACAAACAAATCCATGCACATGTAACCATCAGTAACCAATGCAACAATCCATAATACAGACTGCATGGTAGAAATGAAAATCCTCACCGAGAGCACTGGAAGCATGTTAGTTTTCTTACAGACAGCCTAGTGTAAAACATGTATGTAGCAGACGACAGACAGTGAACCCTCGTTACAACAACAGCATTTGTTGCCAAAGATGCTGCCATTAAAATGAAGTTGCTGTTGTAGAGAATCCTTAATGGACAGAATGAAAAGTAGGAAAGACCTTGTTTTATTCTTATTTCCTCACAGAACATATGTTTTGGATATCTGTTAGAATTGCCTCTGTGAGACAGAAACAGTTTGATCCAAATCTACACTGTAAATAGTTTTTTTCTCCTTCTGAAAAGGGGTCTACTCTAAAAGTAAAGAATCTGCTCCCAAGGAAAGCAAATTCCTTCCATTTAGAGTAGACACCTTTGCTGGAGGCACCTGGTGTAAAAGAAAGCAAACAGGAAGTCATAAAACTTGTCTCCCTTGTAAAATGGGAAACTATGATTGAAAATCTATCAAGTGCATCCAATAATCTTAACCTTTGTCCTGCTGAACCTGGATAAGCCCTGTTTTGCAAATAGTGTAGATCCAGATCAGTTGGCTTCTGAAGAAGCCAACTGATCTGGATCTGCACAGTTTGCCATCAAGTATGCAAATTTATAGCAACAATGTGGATCAAGTAACCGGATTGGCTGACTGATCTGGATCTGCAATGTTTGCCATCAAGTATGCAAATTTATAGCAACAATGTGGATCAAGTAACCTGATTGGCTGAAAAATAGAAGTGGGCAAGGCACCTAATTTATTCAGCAAGGCAGGGGTTAAGAATATTACAGCTTGTATGTTAGAGGGTTATCTCTGACAGTTTCAAGGTATGGCATAGGTCTAGATAAGAGTGGGTATCAGGTAAATATGTTTCTTATTTCTCCACAAAGACATATGTTGTGGGTACTCATTAGAAGTGCCTCACTGAGGCACTTCTAATGAGTACCCACAACATATATGTTTTTTGTGGAGAAATAAGAAAAATATCAATATTTTTGGATTGAAAAAAGCATCCTATCAAGAGCTATGGTATGGTGATAATATATATCTAGTTTGCAAAGACAATAAATGTATACCATCAAAAAGCAAAGACATTAAAAAGACAATGAAGAATTTCAATGAACACTCAAAAAATGAATCCAAATTAACCCTAGTCCTGCTGAACTGGATATATCCTGCCTTTGCAAACAGTGTAGATCCAGATCAGTTGAAGAAGCCAACTGATCTTTATCTGTACTGTTTGCCAATAAATATGTGAATTTATACCAACAATGTGGATCAAGGAATCTGATTGGCTGACAATTAGAAGTGGGTGTGGCATCTTAATTTATTCAGCATGACAAGGGTTAAAGACAATGGAGAATTTCAATGAACACTCAAAAGTGTGTCCAGTTTGCAAAGTCAGTATACCAGTAAGCAAAGAAAGACAATTCTGTATAATAAGAAATAAAAGAACTGTCACCTAACATACAATCTTACCTCTGTGCCCGCCAGGCTCTGGATAAATAATGAGAATGGCTGTAAGCAGAAAGTTCAGCTTCAAGGACAATGCATTCAAACTTGAGCCGTCATGAAAAAGGATGTCTGCAGGCAAACACAGACAGTAAAGGAACACACAAACCATATTCACTGCCCAGAATACATATCTATAGGATACTTACTGTTGACCATATCATTCTATAGCAAAGACCCTTATCAGATTGTACCACTTTGCTTGATGATCTGGATCTTTACTGTTCTCAATGCCCCAGGACACCATTTCTCATGGCCCAGCTCATATTGATATATCTGTTACTATCAGCCTAAATGTTTATTATCATATGGAGTAACAAACAAATTGACAAATTAAACATTCTAGTTCAATCAATCAAATTCTTCAGCATATGCATGAAGACAATTCTTGTGGGTACTCATTAGAAGAACCTCACTGAGGTACTTCTAATGATTACCCACAACATATGTTTTGGTGGTGAAATATTTATCTGGATACACTGCTTATCTGGAGCTACATGTATGAAACAAACAAAAAGTTGATCATTATAAACCTTGTCATGCTGAATATATTGATGCCACGCCCACTTCTAATTGTCAGCCAATCAGGTTGCTTGATCCAGCTTTTTTATACAAATTCAAATATTGGATGACAAATAGTGCAGATCTCAATTAGTTGGCTTCTTCAGATCTATACTGTTTGCAAAGGCGGAGTATATCCAAGTTCAGCAGGACTAGGGTTAAAAGATGATTTTGATAACGATTGGCTGAACTGCAACCATCATTTTGCTGATGTGCACTTATATCCAAAGTTTATGGCTGGCCGATCAAATTAATGGTACCGTATTCATCCCATTTAGCGCCCCTGCCCCTATAAGCGCCCCCTCACGGTTTTCCCAAGAAAAATGTTATTAGCGCCCCCTTCTGCAGTCGGAGAAAAATATTTTTCACTTACCGAAAGTAAAGATTTCAGCCTTCCAGTCATTGCCGGATCTGCTGTAAAGCTAAACACAAAAGGCATTTTAAAGCCCTCCACTATCTCAATGCATCTGTGTTGACTGCTTGTCACTTTACACGTTTACGCTTCCACTATGTTTCAAGAAAAAAAGCAACAGTTTTACTAATTTCACGCGGTAAATATCCAACGGAGATCCCCCCCCCCCCCACCCCCTCCCCCCCTGCATATTTATCATGTCGGTTATTAAGTTTCCTGGCAGTGTAAAGAATTTCTCCTTCCACTTGGGTCCAAACGTCTTTTATAATGTCACAACTTTTGTGTATTCAAAACTCGCGGTCAAAGCAATCAGCTTCCCACATTGTGGAAGCCGACTTCCCACTTTCACAACAGAGAGCGTTACTGCCGAACGATATCGCGCTAATAATTCTTTAGCAAGCCTCAAAATTAAAGCTAATTTTCTTGATATTTCACTTCGCACAGCCCAGTTAGTTACTTTAAAAAAAGAGAAAGAAAAGAAAAGAAACGGACGCTGTCAACCCTTCCGAATTTGGATTCGTCCAAAACTGACTGTTTTACAAATGGGGCTCTCGGGAGGGAAAATAACGTACCCAGAAGAAAAAAAAAAAAGTCCCTCGCATCAGTAAACTGTTGCAGACAGCGACATGCCCGATCTGCCTATAAACTCTATCAACGATACCTGCGACCGGATGGTTGCAGGCTTTTTACAGATCCCAGTTGCAATAGTGGCCGCGTGTTTAATCAACTCCTTTTTTTACAATATGCGTCAGCACCCCTGATCTATAAATAACTACTATGACGGTGTTTACTACACCGTGTGTATACAGTATACCTTTACACATATTCTGATGAAGAAGCTACCGCGTGTACTGGATTTAAGAAATCGCCGTTCTTGCAACATTGTTGTTCCTAATAGGCGCCCCCTCTTTCCAATTTTTTTAGCGCCCGGGGCGCTAAATGGGGCGAATACGGTAAATGCAAAACTTTAAATATACAGTATAAATCAATGGGATAACAGTTTCAATGCAAAAGAATGGTATCCAAAGCTATGTTATGTTAAGTAAATATTTGTTGTTTTATTGTAACGCTTTTAAAAAAATGTACAAATGTTTGCAATTCACAATCCATAGATCATATTCATGGGAATGAAAGTTTGTAAAGCCGTTTTCTTAAATATCTTCAAAGTATGTGGGAATAATAAGCTCAATGAAAGCAGAATTAAAAGATGATAAATGAGTGGAATTTTCTTATTGCCCGGCCTGGGCCCAGTTGTTAGCTTAACAAGCTCATAATGGCAAACTCGTTAACTGTTGGAGCTAAGGTATTTTCAAATGCATCAATAGTTTTGCTGCAAAAGCTACTCACATTTTTTCAGCAAAAATATAAACATATTTGCCATATTTCAAGATAGAAATTTTTAATGCCATGTTAGCCCCATATTTCAAATAAATAGCAAGGACAGTGCACTAATACTGTGTTGTTAACAGCTACATCCTCCATAAACTTTATCTGTCAGAACCAGTCTACACTCAGCAAGGCATGTTCAGTATGAGATAATGCTAATCAATATTCCCAAGACCCAGCCTAGCACCCAAGTGTGATTGTACCCGTGACCCTCTACTTGCAAGTCCAACCTCTAGGCCTCCCAGCCCACATTCAGCAACTATGTACCACAAATCAAACAAATGACAGGGACTTATAGACGCTGAATTTTTCACCAATGTCCTAACCATTATGTCCCATATCCCTATCCAAAGAACAGGTTTATGAAAATAGGTTTGACATTTCTTGCAAATTGTAATTTGCATGTAATGTCATAAAAATAGTATCCCATAATAACCCTAAGTATTGAGACAGATAGGCCTTTGCAAACAGTGTAGACCCAGATCAGACGCCACAGAATGTGGCATCTGATCGGGATCTACACTGTTTGCCACTCATCCGGCAATATTTTAGACACATCAATGGGTAGCAGAATAGACCTTTTTTCAAAATTTAGGACAATTATGGTAAGGAGTTAAGCTGCCCCAATACATAGGGTAAATACAGTATATAAGATGTGGAGTAACAATCTTAAAATATAGACTACCACTGACATCAAGAAGCTAAGCAAACAAACCAAATCAGACAGTACACAAGCCACAAAACAAGTAAAAGCAAAGCAACCAGCCGACTCCCTTTCCCCAACAAGGTGATCACAATGCTGGATGAGATACACAAACACAACAATAGGATAACCAACAGGATTAAAAAATAGAAGAAGTCCTGCAGCCAATAGTCCCAAGGTCACACAAAGAACAAGCAACACCAGACTGCTGCCTTAGAATGGTCAGTAAAAAAAAAAAAAAAACTATCTTGGGGGTGGTGGGGTGGGGAGGTGTATACCGTAATAACCCTAATTATTGGGACACCTAATCTACTTACTACACTTCTCCTAAAATTTGAAACAGTCCATTCTACTACCTCTTGATGGGTCTAAAATTCTGCTGTATGTATGGCAAACAGTGTAGACCTGATCAGATGCCATGTTCTGTGGCATCTGATCTGGGTCTGCACTGTTTGCAAAGACCTGTCTGTCCCAATACTTAGGGTTATTACAGTAAATTAATTTTACTGGTACCAAGTCTATATTCAAGGTTCAAATATTGTGAAACTACAAAATGATTGTTCAGCTCACATAGAGGCTCCCTAACTCAATCCGTGAAATATCACAGAAATATGTTTATCAGTTTACAGTTCTCTGATACATAAAAAAATAGGGTGCCCATTTCATCAAATTGACTCTATAATCATACATGTTGTTTGTGTTGAGGTTTTATGGCACAGTCAACCCAATGGGGTCATGTCACGCATGGTCAGTTTACCTAACCACACGTTTACTGGGCAGGCTTAGTCCTCTAAGCGGTTAACCAGTATTGTGCACATTCTTTTGCCAGAAACTGACAACTGCCCTTCTTGAATCAGCTGAAGGGAGAGAATGACCGTCGAAAATATTTCATGATCTATCTTCACGAAAGAATGTTGCCGACCTCAGTGTGGGTTGAACCCGCGACTTCCTGGTCTCCAGTCGGACGGCGCATCCAACTGAGCCACCAAGGGTTGTAAGATTACATGAATGCAATCATGCTTACTCAAAATAGTGCATTAGTTCAGTATATGTAAGAAAATTGTAGTGTTTGTATATATACTCTTTGTGAGATGCACTAAAATGTGTTTGGCAATCTTAATCAAATTTGAATTGAATTGAATTGAATATGTAAATCAAATTAATCCTTGTCCTGGTGAACCCGAATATACCCTGCCTTTGCAAACAGTGTAGATCCAGATCAGTTGGCTTCTTCAGAAGCCAACTGATGTGGATCTGCTCTGACTGCCATTAAGTATGTGAACTTATCATACATTTAGTAGAAAATATGTTCATTTTGCATAGATGATACTAACATGGCATTCAAGCACATATTACTGGTGGAGCACAGAAGGTGTGATAATGGGTCACATGGGTGATACAACTTTTTTGCCTGTGCAAAAAAAACAATTATATCACCACATTTGGAGCACAGTGAGTTGGCGGACTTGCCTTTGATTCCGCATATGATATCAAATAGGCAAACTTGTCAGAAAGAAAAATGTATGATGAATAGATTATGATATGGAATTTTCATATCATACCCCATATCCACCCTCGACCCCTATGGATGTCTCAGGCTGTTATGGGGTATGATATGAAAATTGCCATATAATAATCTCTATTTACTGCAACAATCCGGATCAAGCAAACAATTAGAAGTGGGTGTGGCATCTTAATTTATTTAGCATGACAAGGGTTAAATCACTGTGATGAAACTAGGATGAGAGCAAACACCTAAGACACTGGCAGCCAGAAGTTAAGAAAATCTCTAGATGAATCACAGACCTGAACAAAGACATAACATTAGGCATCAATCTATCAACCTTCTAATGAAAGGTTTAGGTTGGAACACAGTCTGTGTTATCCAGGAAAGCATAGCTATCAACCATCACTTTGTTAACCCTTGTCCTGCTGCCCTGATATACCCTGCATTTGCAAACAATTTCTGAAGAAGCCAACTGATCTGGATCTGCACTATTTTCCATTCAGTATGTGAATCTATATCAACAATATGGATCAAGGAATCTGACTGGCTGACAACTAGAAGTGGGTGAGGCATCTTAATTTACTCAGTATGACAATAAAAACTAAGCATGCAATCTGTCACATAATATCCAAGTTGTATTCCATCCTTCTATAACCTTTTTAGACAAGTTTCCTGTTAAACTCTAGCTCTGACATTCCTTGTAGCAGAAATGTTTTCAAGGTAACTTTATATTTATCAATCAATTCAGATTGTCAGAAAAGAATACAAATAAACAGTACTATTTTGGATTGGGTTTCTTGTTGATATAATTATCAATCAAGGTCAGGGTGTAAAACAATTGGCTCAATTTAGCAAAACCAGTTGTTTGCTTTTTTTTTTTTTTTGTATTGAATGTTTTCCATACTGCTATCAAAAAGTCTAATGATATATAATATCATGTTTACTGTTCTTTTCATGTTTTTTTTTCTCTCTCTCTCTCAAAAGGGCAATTTCCCATTACTTAACCTTTTTTTCAGCATGAAACAAAACCAAAAACAAAACACATCAGCATGGCCAATAGGATTAAGAAAAAAAAACTAAAAAACAAAAGCAAAAGTATACCTGACCAACCAAAAGCAATCATTACATTTATTCTGATGGCTGAATGGATAAATTTGTGTTTTATGCCATTTTAAACAGTGCATGTGTTAGTTATACTGAGCCAATGGAAGTCTGTGAAATAAAGTGAATTCTACCTCCAGTGGTTTTTGAATATGGTACATCATAAAGTGTTCTTGAGTGATGATAACTACTAAATATTGGGACACTATAACTGCTTACCGTATTTATCCTAATTCTGTAAAAGTCTGTTCCATTACCTGTTCATGTGGACAAAATATTGCTGGACGAGTGGCAAACAGTGTAGAATTCTGTGGCATCTGATCTGGGTCTACACTGTTTCATCAGGCTTGTCTGTCCCAATACTTAAAGGTTATTATGATACTCAGCCAAAAGAATGCTTCCATTCATCCTCAACCTCAAAAAATTGTCCTGCTTTACATGGTACTTTTTGTACAAATTTTAAAAACAAAGAAATCAAAATGAGTTAATGAATACACTTATTTCATACACTTAAATTGCAAGATAATTTAAGCTGCTGATTACCATAATAACCCTAAGTATTGGGACAGAAAGGCCTTTGCAAATAGTGTAGACCCAGATCAGATGCTGCAGAATGTGTTTGCACTGTTTGCCATACACACAACAATATTTTAGATACATCAAGAGGTAATAGAATGGACAATTTCAAATTTTAGGACAGGTATGGTAAGTAGATAAGATGTTTCAATACTTAGGGTTATTACGGTAACAATACAATTTCTAAAAGTGGCAAATCAAAACAAGAGTAAATGTACCTTTGGACATATATGTATGCAGCCAGGATTGACATAGACCTGCCTGTGCAACAGTGCAGTCTGATCCGTCTTCATTGTCTAACTGATGAAACTACTAATCCTTGGCTATCCAAAAAGTTCCTATCAGACTGTGAGGATGCATAGGCTGATCTGAGTCTGCTGGATGCACATGTATAAACGGTACATTTTCTCACATTGCAGATAAATTAATGAAGCAATTAACTTTATTAAACCAATAGTGAAATTTACAGATGACAAATGAGTGATATTCTTTTCAACTGTAACAGAATTATACTGGGATTGACATTTCTTGCAATCATCCCAAAGAAGATGGTGTACATAGAATATCAAGTCCTATTTTTAACCCTTGTCCTGCTGAACCCGGATATACCCTGCCTTTGCAAACAGTGTAGATCCAGATCAGTTGGCTTCTGAAGAAGCCAACTGATCTGGATCTGTGCTGTTTGCCATGAAGTATGTGAATTTATATCAACAATCTGGATCAAGTGATCTGATTGGCTCAAAATTGGAAGTGGGCATGGCATCCTAATTTATTCAGCAGGACAAGGTTAAGAAGAAAAATATTTCTGAAGGTGATTTGCATGAAACATTAAGCTTTATTTTCAGTGAGAAAAAAATAAAATACTTCAAAATGTCATCTGCTTACATTTTGAATTCAGCAGGTTATAGAGTAAATTGCAATATTGTAGAGTTACAAGTACTACATACACATTGGTATAGACTGACTAAACTGACCTATCATTACCATATTTATCAAGAAATTTTAACTCAACACCAAAAAAACGATACTGTCCTAAAAATTGCTTAAACTACTGGTTGAGTGACAATCAGTGTAGAATCTGATTACTGTAGACATTGCAGAATGCAGCAACTGATCTGAATCTACACTGTTCTTGACTGTCTATCTGAATACTGAATACATGTACAATGTAATTTTGATTAATGTTTACTGCCCATAATGTAGAATGGGATTCCCATGTTTGGTACTGAAATTTAACCCTAGTCTTGCTAAACACGGATATGCTCTGCCTTTGCAAACAGTGTAGATCTAGATCAATTGGCTTCTGAAGAACCCAACTGATCTGGATCTGCACTGTTTGCCATTTAATATTTGAATTTGTATCAACAATCTGGATCAAATCATCTGACTGGCTAAAAATTAGAAGTGGGTGTGGTATCTTTAATAACTTATTCAGCAGAAGAAGGGTTATAAGTACTCCCCATGTGACCAAGCATTGCCTATAAGCCACTCCATATGAAATGCATGACTATCTGGCGGCCATGCCAAATTGTACAGTGGATATAATTATCCAGATAAATATTAAAATGCAAAGGCCAATTTGTCAGTCAAAATTAGTATTAAAGATGTTTTACATCTCACCTTTCACGTTTCATCACCCTGAAGTATTTTGGAATGACACAATTACTGCTGAATAGTATAAAATACATATAGTCAATTTTTTTTTTTTTTTTTTGTCAACAAATACCAGGCAAGCTACATGCCTTGTCTGTAACAGAGCTAAAGAATTTGGTCCAAGCAACAGTGATCCACATGAGGATTTAGAACAATGAGAAATTTGTCCCCAAATCCCATCACCACTACCATATTCCCCTGAAATGCTAATGCAATACATCATATCCCAAATATCCTAATCTGTTCAAACTTATTACCAGCTGCACAAAAAAGAAAAAAGAAAATCATAAAGACAAAGTACCCTTCTGAAAAACAATTGAACGTCAATGGTTTGAACACCTTTGGGACTATGGAAATTTGTGCTAGACATGGATAGTTGGAGCCACAGAGGGTAAATAGTGCGAGGTCAGGATAAGGAGGCAAATGGGGATAATTTATGGATATCTTTGATTTTCTATAAAATAATGGTATGTTGAGTGTGGTCATAACAAGGCAATGAGTAAAGTACAACATAGAATTTCATGCAAAAATAAGAAAATTTCTCTAAAATTTCCCTGAATATTTGTTTTTTTGAGCTATCAGAAGAATTTCCTAGGAACTCAAAGTCAAGTTCAAATTAGCCATGGTAAACAAGCTATTGGTGTTCGAGTCACTGAGGTTTTACTGTATTTGTATGTGACTGCAAAAAGCAAGCCAGGCTGATTGTGCTAAGGTTTTACGGCCCAGTCAACCCAATGGGATCATGTCGAGCGTAGTCAGTTTACCTAACCACACTTTTACTGGGCAGGCTTTAGAGTCCTCTAAGCGGTTAAGTTCAGTATTGTGTACATTCTTTTGCCAGAAACTGGCAACTACACTTCTTGAATCAGCAGATGGGACAGAATGACCATAAAAAATATTTCAAGCCAGGTTAAACCCCAAAAATGTTCATTTTACTACTTGAGTTAAAGTTCACCAAAATACACAGATTAACACTTTCAGTGCTATGGAGAAATTCAGTCGACGACAGATTGATGATATTTTTCTTATTTTTTCTTAGAAAATAGGATCTGACACTTCATGTAAATCATCTCCTGCATGAAATGTCAAATCCTTTTTCTAGGAAAAATGAAGAAAACAGTTCAAAATGTCTGCTGAAATTTTTACCCCACATGCAAAAAAATTATGTTAATCCTTCCAAGCATCATCAAAATAATCTGAAGAGAATTCACATTACAGCTAGGTAAAGAAAAAGTTGCTGCACAACCTCCAAGTTTTGCCAACCCATTCATCCAAGTTTTCCACTGGAAAACTACTGAAAACCAGAATTCACTCAACTATCTGTCAATCTATATAATGCAGCAACCCTGTGTAGACCCTGTGCACATTATTATGCATATTGCACAGAACCTACTTGCAAGAAAAAGTAAATTGTAGTGTGGGAGAAAATCATAAAGATTAATTAGATACAGAAGAGATTAACAATGCTGGCAGATCTTGCATCTTGTACAATTGCACTGAGGATAAACAGTGTAGATCAGCCTGTGCATCCAT
Organism: Anodontia alba; assembly: GCA_964016985.1. NCBI lineage: Eukaryota > Metazoa > Mollusca > Bivalvia > Lucinida > Lucinidae > Anodontia > Anodontia alba. Next base: position 106,036,628 of record OZ024821.1, on the reverse strand, counting down.
AAGGTCTGGTCAAGGTCACAGCTATCCATCAATGTATGCAGAGGTTGATCTAGGCTTTTTCTGTATGCTTATTCTATACCTTTACTGTATGCTTATTATATGCCTATTTGTTTAGGGTGTGCCAGTTATTATAGGTCCTCATTTAACTGGTTCAAAGTCTTTCTAATACATAATTTATTGAATTACCTCATTATTGAAATCTATTCTATACAGGCAATTTATATCGGTAATTTACTTTATAATAAAATTGTTACAATTAAATGGGGCAGAACTTGGACTTAGTTCAGGCTGTTATTGATACTACCAACTGATTAATTATTTATAGTCACACACTGCTATTAATGTTTAGCAAGCCCAGTAAAAATTTCAGCAGGCAAAATTTTGAAACATGTTTCTTTTTATTTTTCCCTGAAAATAAGATTTGATATTTCATGCAAATTGTCTACAATTTGCATGAAATGTCACATCCTACTTTCTGGGAAGAAACAAGAAAAATATTTGTCATCTGCTAAATTAGCCCTAAGAGTGGTAACGGTCAAATGAAGCATGCTTGTGGAAAATCTCTGGTATCATGTTTCTGTATCTGAACAGCAAAGAACCACAAAGACTGCTCAGAGATTGATCAAATTTTCTAAAAGCAGATACTGCATGTAAACAGCATAGCTAGACTTAGCCTTTGTTGGTTTCACAATGTAAAAAAAAAAAAAAAATATGACATCAGTTACATTTTCTCAAGATGAAATGCAAACCAATGAATTTATAAACAGTTATTCCATAGCTCCAGACAGAAAAGTACTGAGATGTTCTTGTTTTTTCATATTAACATATGTTGTGAGTACTCACAACATTTGCTTTGTGGAGAAAAAAGAAAAAATACTGTGTGGACACCCCTCTTATCTGAAACCCTGTATTCCTTAACTTGTTCTGCAACTCATTGTACACACGATTTAATTTATTCAACTTTTGTATTGTTAAAATTGTTACAGATATATGTGAGATTTCAGAACAAATGACTATACATAAACAAATATTGGGGAACCGATAAACTATCAGGGAGGCAACTCTGTCAAAATGTATTTTCCTCCCTTCTGAAAAGGGGTCTACTCTAAACAGAAAGAATTTTCTCCACTTGACAACAAGTTGTTTCCTTTAAGAGAAAACTCCTGTTTAGAAGGGACTTGGTATATAGAGAAGCAAACAGAAAGTCACAAAAATTGTTTCCCTTGTAAAATAAGTCAGAAAAAACTACCGAGTGTATCCATCCCTTAAGGTCAGTATAACAGGCACAGAATTTCTATAAATGGAATCACAAAAGTCATAGCTCTAGTTAAGATCCTTTTTCAACCAGAAAGAACTGATATCTTTCTTATTTCCTCACCAAAACATTATTTATATTGTATAAATCATAAAACTTTACCACTCTCTGGGCTAATTCAGAAAATAACAATTTGATGATATTTTCCTTTTTTTTCCCCGGAAAATGGGCTTTGACATTTCATGCAGATTGTTTCCTCAGGAGACAATTTGCATGAAATGTCAAAGCCTGTTTTCTGGGAAAAATATTTCAAACTGTTGTTTCATGAAATGTTTACCCACATGCTAAGCATTAAAACTGCATCACTATAAGTATATGTACAAATGTACTCTGAATCAAACACAGTGCTTGATAATTTTTCTGTGATAATACTGTAAAAGGGCACTGAGCATGTGTGACTGGGCTAAGTTGCAGCCTTATCCAGGTTGATTAAGGCCAAATTCTTTGCACAGTATTCTATAGCCTTCAATCAACAGATAATACCTCCAGCTGTGATTAAGGTTTAATGGTATTACATGTCAGACCTATTATTAATTAACCTTACATCATGTTTATATAGATTTTATACTGTATTTACCTTATGTATTCCAAAAGACAAGCCTCAGAGCAAACAGTGTAGACCAAGATGAGATACCACAGAACACGGCATCTAATCAAGGTCTACACTGTTTGCCACTCATCCAGCAATGTTTAGACACAACATATGGTAGTAAATTGTACTTGTTCAAATTTTAGAACAAGAATGGTAAGGAGTTGAGGTGTATGAACCAGTACAGAGAAATCAGTCCATTTGATAACTGATGACATTTCTTTTTTCACAGTATTATAGTATATGCAACTTGACCTTTGCTTAACCCTTGTCCTGCTGAACCAGGATATATACCCTGCCTTTGCAAACAGTGTAGATCCAATTACCTGGGTACAAATACACTACCTATTACCGGAATGCTAATTACAGAATATATAAATAATAAAAGAATTTCAAGCAAATACAGCCATCACCCTTGATCTAAAAAATGAACATTATTATATGTTACGATACCGGCACAGTGGCTCAGTGGTTGATCATCTGCTTTGTGACCAGGAGGTTGCGGGTTCGACTCGCGGCCAGATCATATCAAAGACTTTAAAAATGGTACTAGCTGCTCTTTCGCTTGGCGCTCAGCATTAAGAAAGTAGAGCTAGAATTGGTCAGCTCAGTGTCAGTATAATGTGACTGGGTAGAATATCATGTCAAAGTGTCTGGGGCGTGATATATCAGTGAGGCAGCAATCTAAAAGTGAGCATAGAGCTCCCTGCCACAGCCAGACATCGTCGTGATATGACTGAAAGATTGCTGAAAGCGACGTTAAGCCCAAATCAAACAAACAAACAATTATATGCTACGATTCTTCCTATGCGTAGGGCCTACATGTGCCAATGACAGACAGACAGAGAGACTGACACTACTTCCTACTTTCATTCAAATGTATATTTTCTAACTGTTGGCATTCCTAAAATGCCATGGTAACTGGTACCCAGGTACCTGCAGATAATGGGGCCTCCAGTACAAAATCTCTATCTGTCCCAGCTATATTGAGGGGGTGGACAGGGGGGTAGGCATTCCCCACTTCCCTCCCCCCTTACCCCCACTTCCCTCCCCCTTTTCTTCCACTTCCCTCCCCCCTTACCCCCACTTCCCTCCCCCAAGCAAACTATTCCCTCCCCTAATTCAGAATTTTTAATATCCCCAACGCTATAATTAAATTCAAACATGACTCTGCCATATACATTCATGCAGATTTTGACCCCAAACTATACCCCAAATTTTTGCCCCAAAATCGGTATTTCCTTAGCATTTGCACTCCCTTTACAGAATAGCTAAAGATTTGCACCCTCCACTTCAAAAGTCTGCGTAAGGGCCTGCATATGTGGCTTATGGAAAATAGGTATCACAAGGTGGTGGGCCTTGATCCGGTCCTAAACTGGTCAAGAAAAAAATGTAGTTGGCCTAGGTCAGGCCTAAACTGATCCACATTGGCAAAAAAAACAAAAAAACAGTCGTATTTATTACTGAAATAAAAAATCAAGAATACCATGTAAATCTGCATCTTCTTTTAATATTTTTGATAAGCATGGTCCCACACTTGAGGGGTCAACGAGAACAATCATCCTTTTTGTGGTTTTCTCAAAAACTGAGAGTTAAATATCAAACGTGTATGGTGGTTGACAAAAACACGGACCACTAACGGACGCGGACTCGTGGACTTACGGACCTATTGACGATACACGGACTGCATAACAAAATATGGACCAATTATTCACGGATCTCTTGACAAACCACGGACCTACAATTTACGGACCTGACAAAGCACGGACCTATTATTCATGGACTTGACAAAGCATGGAACGTTATTTGAATTACGGAAGCCACCTATGATATATGAAACTATCAAAATCGGAATAACGTGACCTTATGGATAATGTGACGTTACATTGTCATAGATGCCTATATGTACGTTGAAGTAATCCAATTGTACAGATTTTTGATACCCATTCTAATGATGTAGGTCTGCACTGTGATTGATTTGATTGTTGGGGTTAAACGACACATCAACCCTTGTGGGTCATTTTGTGTCGTCTCTCAGAGAAACGGAGAAGAGAGATAGGAGATAGTAGAGGAGATGAAAGAGAGGGACAGGGGAGAAAGGAAAATGAAGAAACAGAAGAAATAAAAACATTCCCCCTCTACCTTTACCTGCTGCAAGGATAGCAGGCCTTGCCTAACTGTAAGAAAATATCAGTTACACGATACCTTTGCCTCACCCAACCACCCCACCGGGCAACGTGTATATTCCGTGTTTGGAACCCTATCAGAAAATTCATGTTGGATCTTGAAGTATTTTTGTTGTTGTTTTTTTTTAACAGCGCAAAAGTCCTTATCCAACAATGAGCAAATAAAATGATTATCTACAGCAGATGGATAATTATTTCTTAAAATGTGGATTGCCACCGACAACGACTATTTTGTGAACTTTCGGAATCAAAGGGAAGTAATCAACTAGAGATAAACGGAAATCGGACGTAAACGAATTCAATGTAAACCACTCCTCGTCGGTGAAGTGAAATCAATGCCGGATTCATTGTAAATATACCTGAATTTGCTTCAATACGTCTATTTATATACTTCTGATACCCAGTTATTGCCTTGAAGTACATAAAAATAGAGTAAAATCGGTAAAATACAACAAATTTTGGTATAACCCCCGCCCCAAAATTTCCCTACCCCCACCCCCTCTTCCCCCGTTCCCCGCCCCCTCTTCCCCCGTCCCCCGCCCCCCGCCCCCTTTACCCCATCCCCCGCCCCCCTTATCCCCGTATCCCCGCCCCCCCTGTCCACCCTCTCTATATTAGTTACATGTAAATAACTAATCAACCTAATTAATGACTTGTCTTGCACTGTACAAATATAAAAGGCAATCAGTTTAATATGATCTCTTGTTTGGCAGATAAGGCCAATGATCTATAAGCAAAATACAGGTCAGTTCAAAATCATTTTGATAGAAACTTCTGATAGTTTTCACTGCAAAAAAAGATTAAATACTTTAATATTCTGGACAATGTTTATTTTAAGTGTTATACAGTATCAAGCAGATTAACCCTTTGAATGCAGGGTTTAAATATTAGCACAAAACATTTTGAAATAGACTGCTTTCCTTTAGTTTTGCAACTCCTTTGATAATGATTCATGTGAAATGTCAAACACTATTTTCATGGTAAATTGAAGAAAATAGCACTGATGTATGCCAATTTCATCTTCAGAATGTCAAGGGATAAAACATTATTAATCCTTAAAATGCCAATCACATCTGCAGCAGACACTTTAAAAAATTTAAAGTGAACTGATGATTTATTTTCTACAAATAAAAAAAATTAGAATGTTATCTACTATAAATTTTGTTTGACACTTTAAGTATTAAAAGCTTCAATCTTGTCACAGCATATGACCCTATGGTACAAGCCATATGAATATCAATTCAGGGATATACTGCAGCCTGTGTGTGGCAGTGAAAAACAGGTCAAGCTGAAATTTCACTACAGCAGTCAGCAGCAAGTGTGTGCATAGATTTATTATAAATAGCATTAACTGACCTTGTAGTACCCCAGAAATGAGGGAAACCTGACAACTTAAAATAAACAAAAATATACAAAGTCAGTTAACCATGAAAAATAGGTCAAGCTGAAGTGTCACTAAAGTTGTCAGTTCCCCTCATGTAGATCCAAATGTGTACCAGTCATCCTTTAACCCTTAAGGCGCCAATCACTGGTCTGCTTTGTCTTCTGCTGGTTACTTTAAAAGTCACTTCTGCAAACAGTGTGGACCCAGATCAGACTGCTCCTTTAGGAGCAGTCTGATCTGGGTCTAAAGGAGCAGTCTGATCTGGGTCCACACTGCTTGCCTGTATGCAAAAATAGGTTTGAAAAGTTTGCAAGAATATTCAGCAGACGACATAAACAGACGACATTTTCAGATGCAGATTTTCTTGGCGCTTTAAGGGTTAATCTAACCATTGTAATTCCTGATAAATGACCTAAACCTGAAAACTTAGGTTAGGTAGGTAGGTCCAAGTGGTTGCATGGTATAGGATCCTACTTGATCAGATTGAGGTGAAACTGGGGGGAAAAAAAACAACAATGGAAAATCAGAAAGGAATGCACTCAGACTGTGTGTTTGGAGCATTATCACTTGACTGGCCTTGAATGCAGACAAATGAAGATCTATGTTAAAGCACATCTGTTCCCCTATCAGAAAACCTAGAACTAAGGGATGAACCTTGTTTCTTGAAGTCCTGAGATGCACTCAAGTAGGCCTACCACATGATAGCACTAACAGTCTGGAACAGCAGGATAAAGGTTTAAAATTTATAATTGGTTTTTCAGCACTTTTAAGCACATAGTCTGCATACAGATGCCATCATTAAAAGAAGTTTTAATAAAATCTTCCAGATAAAGTTTATATATCTTCTGTAAATAAAGATCAATAAGAAGTTATTCAATAAGAAAATCATGAGATTTATTTTAAGTACAGACTAAACCCTGTAGCACTAAGCAAAATTGTAGCAGACAACATTCAATTTTTTTCATTATTATTTTTTCTGGAAAATAAGACTTGGCATTTCATGTGAATCATCTGCTAGGCAGACAATGCACACAAAATGTCAAGTCTTGTTTCCTCTAGAAAATACAAAAAAAAACAAAAAAAATCAAAATGTTGTCTCCCGGAATTGTGATTAGCACTTTAAGGATTAACAACCTATTGAAAGGACTTATATAGAAAATTAAATTATCATCATACACCAAAATATTGATTTTAGATTTACTTCTGAAATTCTTTTGTCATTTTCTGATATTAAAGTATTCAGTGTGAGAAATTAAACATAATATGATAAGCGACCCTGTCAGACCTAGTTCAGCTGGTAAAGTGTTTGATTTACTTGTGGGAGGTTGACGATTTGAATCCTAGCCAAGTCATACCAAGGACATAGCAACATTCTGTTTGCCCTTCACTAATGGTGTTCAGCAAGAAAGTTACAAGTAACCTTTAGTGTCAGAACATTAACTTTGGTCCTGCTGAACCCAGATATGCCTTGCCTTTGCAAACAGTGTAGAACCAGATCTGTTGGCTTCTTCAGAAGCCAACTGATCTGGACCTACACTGTTTGTCATTAAGTATTTGAATTTAAATTAAAAATCCTGGATCAAGTAATCTGACTGGCTAAAAATTAGGTGGGTGTGGCATCTTAATTTATTTAGCATGACAAGGGTTAAAATAGCTCCAGATAAGAGGGGGTAGCCACAAAATACTTTTCTTATTTTCCAAGAAAATGTATGTTATGGGTACTCATTAGAAGCATCTCTACAAGGCACATCTAATTAATATCATAACATATGTTTTTGTGGAAAAATAAGAAAACTTTAAGTAATTTTTGGTTGAAAAATGGACCTGATCTGGAACTATACTTATAGGACTTTTCAGTTAGGGTAGTATTTGGAGATAATTCCAGGATCATATTCCATATATCACCACCAAAATATATAGAGTGTATTTTTTGGAATTGCATTGGTGAGGCAATTCTAAAGAATAACACAAGTGGTATATATAGAGACATAAGACAAATCCCAGAAATATCATTAAAGATTTGCCTGGTAAGTCCTAGCTGACAGACAAGGTGCCTATGCCTATTATTAGGCCAGTGATTATATAATTCACTATATATACAAGTGTACATGTCACTGACACACTGGCTTTTGTAGATGCATTTTCACATTTAACTTGGTAAGCTAAGGCCACAGAGTACAGGAAATAAGCATCAGGCATGTTTATGTATAAAGTAGGTCAGAGGTGAAAATAAAGGTCAATCATATACACTGACAGTACATGACATTACTATCTATACTCCAATTGCATAATCCTAGCCTATATACATGTAGTACATGAGATATACACCAGACAAGTTTTTCAAATCAAGTACATCAGTCAAAATAAAGGTTGTAGTGACCTAATTTTAGTATGTCACACTTGGTCTTTAATACCAAACTGTAAATTTTGCACCAAGTTTGGTAAGCCTAGGCCACATTAAAAGAGATATACTCAGACAAGATCAAACATTTTTGATTGATTGATTGTGTTGGGGTTTAACGACACGTCAACCCTTGAGGGTCATTTTGTGTCGTCTCCCAGAGAAAGGGAGAAAAGAGATAGAAGAGAGAGAGTAGAGGAGATGAAAGAGAGGGACAGGGAAGAAAGAGGAACAGGAATGAAAGTGAAGAAACAGAAGAAATAAAAACATTCCCCCTCTACCCTTACCCACTACAAGGATAGCAGGCCTTGCCCAACTGTAAGCCAATATCAGTTGGACGCCCCAGTGATGTAAGATACACAGCACCTTCGCACCACCCGACCACCCCACAAGATCAAACATGGACAAATGGATGGATGTAAGGGTGAAACGAAAGATGGCATGCCAGTGAGGAATCAATAAAGAGTGGAGCACCTGATCAGACTGCCTATATAGTAAGCATTCATGATACTATTGGTCTCTTCTGTTTGCCTAAGCCCTGACAGTCCCATTTTGCATGCACTGACAGTTTCTTGACACACTAATTCTGTTTATTCAGCTCGAGTATAACCTTTGTATGTATTAACTATGCAGCTCTTCAAAATCATTATTATTGGTTGAGATGAACCGGTTTAATCACAATAAATTACCCAAACAATGGGAGCGTTGTTTAATTGGTACAAAATTCAATAAGTGTTCCAATGGATTATTGGAAACCAATTCGCTATGTCAACTACGTGGACATGCAATAACAAAAGATACAAGAAAATACTCTTGTCTATCCTAGAAATTATGAAAATAATGTGGAAATTGTGTATTAATTGTCAAATTAAGCTAATATAGATTGTATTGAAAGCTATGAAGCCTTGAAATTGGAAAAATGTCAAACTGGATATCAATGCAAAATCAATATGGTTCAATCTCACTACTGGTAATACAAAATGAGAAGAAAAAAAGTTTAAATCAGGACAATATGAATATAACAGTACAACAGCACACCAGAAACTGATCTTATTGGTATAATTATGTATAAATCTTTTTAACCTTTACCATTCTCTTGGCAAATTTAGCAGATGACAAAATGATATTTTTTTTTTATTTTTCCCAGAAAATAGACTTTGACCTTTCATACAAATTGTCTCTAAGGAGACAATTTACTTGAAAGCTCAAAGCCAAATTTTCTGGGAAAAAAAGAAAACCTTTTTTCAAAATGTCATCTGAAATTTCCATCCAGCATGCTAAGCATTAAAGGTTTGTCTAAGTCCAGGAACAGAAACATAAACAACCCCAACACAATACCATCTACTGCCGACCACATGTACTGTATGTAGATGCAAACAAAGACAACATAATACCACACTGCATAATACCATACTGCTGACTACATGTAGATGCCAACAATGATGATATTTCTTGTGATTTGATTATCTTTACCACTGTAATTCAATTCTACAGAGATTATGCAAGTCTGATAATGAAAGGCTCTGTCAAATGAAGTACCACATAGTTCACCTCCAGTGGGATTCAAGCCAGTTTCTCTTGATCGAAAGTTGGCTACCACTCAAACACAAGGATGCTTCAATTGACAGAAAGCACTAAAGCACCAAACAACTATATCCATAAGCCTTAACCCTTGTCCTGCTGAAACCGGATATATCCTGTTTTGCAAACAGTGTAGATCCAGATCAGTTGGCTTCTGAAGAAGCCAACTGATCTGGATCTGCACTGTTTGCCATCAAGTATGCAAATTTATAACAAAAATCTGGATCAAGTTATCTGATTGGCTGAAAATTAGAAGTGGGTGTGGCTTCTTAATTTATTCAGCAGGACAAGGGTTAATGCCTGCAATATGCTAAATCTGAATATTAACAAACACATTGTAAACTACAGATAAAGATATTAAAGACATGTCATCATATGGACTTGTTCAAGTTTTAGGAGAAATATTGTAAGGAGCAGAGCTCCAAATATGAAGGGGTATCCACATAATATGTTTTCTTATTTCTCCATGAAAACCTATATTGTGGGTATTCATTAGAAGAGCCTCAGCAGGGCACTTCTAATGAGTATCACAACATATGTTTTCATGGAGAAATAAGAAAAATATAAGTACTTTTTGCTGACTACATGTGGATGCTAAGAGTGATGACAATTCTTGTGTTTTGATTTTCTTTTCAACTTATTACAATTCTACAGAGATTCATCATTCATATATCATAATCATAATCAGATTTCTGATTAACGAGCGGGTACAGGGGCAACATCCACATCAGTGGGCCCCCTTCCAGATAGCTGGCTTGCTGCATGCATGGCACATCTCACACCAGATCTCCACGTATTTCTATCATGAGGGTTGATAGCCGAGAGCTTCCACTCTCTGCAATTCCTCTCTGTCAGCTGCTTCCATGTCATCTTGGGCCTCCCAGGCCCACGCTTTCCTCAACCTGTGTGTGAATTCTGATAATGAAAGGCTCTGTCAAATGAAGTCCCATATAGTTCACCTCCAGTCGGATTCAAACCAGAACCTCAAGATCGAAACTGGCTACCACTCAACTCATGGATGCTTCAATCAGATGGAAAGCACAAAAGAAAAATTATTTGGATACCCCCTCTTAAATATCTGGAGCTATGATCCTTACCATATTTCTCCTAAAATTTGAACAAGTCCATATGATGACATGTCTTTGATATCGTTATCTGTAGATTAACTCGTCCTGCTGAATCCGGATATACCCTACCTTTGCAAACAGTGCAGATCCAGATCAGCTGGCTTCTGAAGAAGCCAACTGATCTGGATCTGAACTGTTTATCATCATGTATGTGAATTTGTATCAACAACCTAAATCAAGTAATCTGACTGGCTAAAAATTAGAAGTGGGTGTGGCATCTTAATTTATTCAGCATGACAAGGGTTAAAATGTGTTTGTTAATACAGTATTCAGATTTAGCATATTACATTATATGGATAATTGTTTGGTGCTTTTAATATTTCTCAATGAAAACAGAAGTTGTGGGTACTCATTAGAAGTGCCTCAGTGAGTTGCTTCTATAGAGAAATAAGAAAAATATCAATACTTTAATATCAGTACGTTTTGGTTGAAAAAAAAAAAAATGCCATATCTGCAGCTATGAAGGAGTTAAGTCCCCAAATATTTTGATTAAATATGATAATGATACATGCAAGATGCTGCTCTACTTGGTTGATATTATCAGGTTGAAAAAAAGCATCTTACCAAGAGCTATGCTCTCTGGACCAATTCAGCAGATGACAAACTGGCAATATTTTTATTTTCCCAGAAAATAGGCTTTGAAATTTCAAATCAACCTTTACCTATCTCTGGGCCAATTTAGTAGATGACAAACTGAAAATATTTTTATTTTTTCCCAGAAAATAAGCTTTTGTATAAAATGTCAAAGCCTATTTTCTGGGACAAAATAAGAAAATATTTTATAAAATATTGTCTCCTACAATTTTCACCCAGCATGCTACTGTTAAAAGATGGCCTGTCTCTCACGCAGCTCTCTCATAGCGCCAAATAAGGAACTTCTATCATCCATAAAAATGGAAGCGTCCGGGTGGCCACGTGGTTAGCACTCCCGACTTTGGATCTGGATCACCTACAGTGCTTCATTGCACAGAGCCTTTCATTATCATCCTTCCATCATCTCCATATGACTTAAATAATGTTGAAAGGGATGTAAAACACCAATCATCATCCCTAAAATATTGATACATTTCCTTATTTCTCCAGAGAAAACACATCATGGTATCATTAGAATTTAGAAGTGCCTCACTGGAGTGCTTTTAACAGTACCCACAACATATGTTTTCATGGAGAAATAAGAAAAATATTTACCTGGATTCTCATGTTATCTAGAGTTAAAGTTCCTGATAAGATTTTTCTAACGGAAAAATGTATTTTTCTGTTGTTGCTTTTTTAATTTCTCCATGAAAACATATGAAATACATCTCAATGAGATAATTCTAATGAGTAGCATGGAGAAATAAGAAAATAGATCTGGACACCTCTCTTATCTGAAGCAACAATTCATAGCTCCAGATAAGGCCAAATAAAAAAAATATGTGTGTTTAGGGTAACCCTACTTTACCTAATTTTCCTGGTGAAACCTAGCAATGTTTTCATGTTTACTAAAAAAAAAACAAAAAAACAAGCAAATTCCATGGGGAATTTATGTCCCCCACCTTATTTTTATTTGAGGTGTTAAAAATGGTAAAGTTAACCAGAGGACCATTGGTCCTGTATCAATTACCTAAGTATTGAAGCAGGAAACCAGTGATAAAAAATAATTTCAAGATTCTGAAAAAACCACATGCATATCTTCAGACCATCCTTAAAGCACCTGTAAAGTTTCAAAAGGATCGGCTTAAAACTGTGGTAGGAGTTACGGGGTCAACGTACCTACTCCCTATACGCTTCTGTAGTATTAGAACTAAAAAAATGTCTAAGTTAAAAATGTGGAAAAAGTGATAAAAAATTATTTCAGGATTCTGAAAAAACCACATGCATATCTTCAGGCCATCCTAAAAGTCCTTGTAAAGTTTCAAAAGATCGGACAAAAACTGTGGGAGGAGTTAAGGGGACAAGGTACCTGCACCATATACACTTCTGTAATATTAGAACTCAAAAAATGTCTAAGTTAAAAATGCTGAAAAAGTGATAAAAAATTATTTCAGGATTCTGAAAAAACTACATGCATATCTTCAGGCCATCCTAAAATCCTAAAAGCCCATGTAAAGTTTCAAAAGGATCAGCCAAAAACTGTGGGAGGAATTAAGGGGACAAGGTACCTACTCCCTATAGACTTCTGTAATATTAGAACTCAAAAAATGTCTAAGTTCAAAATGTGTAAAAAGTAATAAAAAATAATTTCAGGATTCTGAAGAAACCACAAGCACATCTTCAGACCATCCTTAAAACACCTGTAAAGTTTCAAAAGGATCAGCCAAAAACTGTGGGAGGAGTTAAGGGGACAAGGTACCTGCTCCCTATACACTTCTGTAGTATTAGAACTAAAAAAATGTCTAAGTTAAAAATGCGGAAAAAGTGATAAAAAATTATTTCAGGATTCTGAAAAAAACCACATGCATATCTTCAGGCCATCCTAAAAGTCCTTGTAAAGTTTCAAAAGATCGGACAAAAACTGTGGGAGGAGTTAAGGGGACAAGGTACCTGCACCATATACACTTCTGTAATATTAGAACTCAAAAAATGTCTAAGTTCAAAATGTGTAAAAAGTAATAAAGGATTCTGAAAAAACCACATGCACATCTTCAGACCATCCTTAAAACACCTGTAAAGTTTCAGGATCACAAGGATCAGACAAAAACTGTGGGAGGAGTTAAGGGGACAAAGTACCTACTAAAAATTCGGAACCACGCACTACGCACCACGCCCCACGGAAAACCAAAAACAGTGTCCCTCCGCTTTTCTTCGAAAAGGCGGGGGACAAAAAAATAAATGGTATTGGGATAAAATACTTATGCTAAACATTCAGACAAGGAGAGCTGAGCAAACAGTGTAGACCTACATCAAACTGATCCTAAAGGAGCAGTTTGATCAGGGTCTACACTGTTTGCTATTCTATCAGTAAATTTTAGAAACAACTAAGAATAGTCAAACAGACTTGGTAAAATTTTATGTGAACTATGTGCAAAGTCTAAATATATTTGGTAATTATGGTATTATCCTCAATAAAAAATGTAAAAAAAAAGAATCCCTACCTACCCTACCTATTTTTTTCTAACATGTTACCCTAAACACAAATATTTTTTTATTTGGCCTAAGGCATTTCTTATTTCTTGACAAAAACTTACGTTGTAGATAGTCAATGAGTACCAACAACATACATGTATGTTTTCGTTGAGAAATAAGAAAACTATTGTTGATACCCCCTCTTATCTGTAGCTATGGCTACATGTATATGTATTTTCTCACATACTAAGCCATGTTCTGGATGAAAAAAGTACAAAGATATATACTTAAAACATATATGTGTAGGTTAATTACCGTATTTACCCTGAATTTTCAGACACCTCAACTTCTTACGAGGGTCGTGCAAAAAGTTCTGTCACTAATAGGCTTCCTTGGTTTTATCACAGGTATATTTTAAAATGCTTCACTGCACTTGAATGGTGTGTTGAATAGCTAACAATACCCGTTTATTTTGTGCAAATTGCTTTCCAACTGACCGAGTTATTTCAAATTGAAACAGATGCAGTCATATACATTGACCAATTTACTTGTTACATTGGAACATGGACCAGAAGACTGAAATTTGTAGCTATATTAAAAGCCGCATTAGGCTTAATATAGATTCAAAGCAGATATTTAATGAATTGTGTGGTATATATGGACCTCAGATCATTTCAATGCGCACAGTTTTTAGGTGGGTTAAAGCTTTTAAAGCTGGTAAATTTTCTGTTGAAGATGATACCCATCCTGGAAGGCCTAAAACCTCTGTTATCAAGGCTAACATCACTGCTGTAAAGACTGTGGTCGAACAGGATGCACGATTGTCTGTCAAAGATATAGCTAGTTGTACTGGCATATCAAAAAGCAGTGTGCAAACAATTCTGAAAAAGCATTTGGACCTGAAAAAGGTTTGCGCTAGGTGGGTACCTCATTTGCTCACTGAGGAACAAAAGACACAACGCCTTAAATGTGCCCGGGAACTTTTGAAAACATACAAAGGCTGTAATAGTCGGGTTATTTCTAACTTGCTTACAGGTGATGAAACCTGGGTGCACATGTTTGAGCCACAAAGAAGGGCTGATAATTAGCAATGGAAGCGAAAAGATACCATGTATTGCCAAGAGAACCATAAGTTCGAAAAAGATGTATGCAATTTTCTTTAATTCAAGTGGGCCAGTCGTTTTAGTGCCTTGTCCATCTGGTCATACAGTCACTGGCCGATTCTACAAGAATTCTGTACTGAAGAAAGTGAAAGAGTTTTACAATAAGACATGACCAAGCAAAGGATGGTCAGGAGTCCACCTTTTACATGACAACACCTCCTCTCATAAGTGTGAGGTTGTTAAGTCTTTTTTGGCTTCTGAAAAGGTGAAAGTTTTAAACATCCATCTTATTCACCTGACCTGAGTCCCTGTGACTTCTTTTTATTTCCAAGGCTTAAGAAAATGCTTTCTGAAAATAAGTATACGTCTAGAAGTTCTCTTGGCAGCGCTAATTATCAGTGTCTCCAACAGATACCAAAAGAAGACTATTTATCTGCTTTTCGCAACTGGGTAAAAAGGTTACAAAAATGTGTTTCAGTAAAGGGGGAATACTTTGAAGGTTTGTAATAAAAATATGTTTGATAAAACGTAGCACTGAAGTAATCCGAACCCAGTGACAAAACTTTTTGCAGGACCCTTGTACCATACTTGCTCTAAATTTGAACAAGTACAATTTACTAAATGATGTTGTGTCTAAATATTGCTGGATGAGTGGCAAACAGTGAAGACCCTGAAGAGACGCCACATTCTGTTTCATCTGAATCTGCACTGTTTGCACAGGCCTGTCTGTCTGAATACATACCGTAAATAGGGTACTCAGAAGTTCTTCAGTGAGGTTAATTCTGATGAGTACCCAAGACTGAATATGATGTACATGTATGGCATACAAAACTGTTATTTTAACCCTCGTCCTACTGAACCCGGATATAGCCTGCCTTTGCAAACAGTGTAGATCCAGATCAGTTGGCCAACTGATCTGGATCTACTCTGTTTGTCATTAAGTATGTGAATTTGTATCAACAACCTGGATCAAGTAATTTGATTGGCTGAAAATTAGAAGTGGGCGTGGCTTCTTAATTTATTTAGCACAACAAGAGTTAAAGTTTAATTTTTGGAATAAGTGATTTCCTGTATAGCAGTTATCTAAGAACTAAGAACCGTTTAAGCCTCAGCCATCACAGCAACAGATGACATTCTACATTCTTTATTTTATTTTTCCTTCAGAGACAGATGGCTTGACATTTCATCTGAAATTACTCAATATAATAATAACTCTAAGTACTGAGGCAGACAAGTCTAAGCAAACAGTGTAGACCTAATCAGATGTCACATTCTGTGACATCTGATCAGGGTCTACATTGCTTGCCACATGAATACATGTATTTAGCATAAATGTGGTACCATAATTATTTTATCCCATTTTTTTGAGAAAACAAGAAATTGCTAGTTTTCACCAGGAACTTAGGGAGGGTAGGGGTTACCCTAAACACACATTTTTTTTTTGCCTGACAGGATGGTAAATATTGAAGATCATTATCAAACTCTCCTAAGACTCTTCTATCTTCTACTTAGGAGCAGTTTAGCCAAATTAGGCAGGACTACCTTATTTACCCTAAATATTTGGACACACAGTGTGGGCCCAAATCAAATGTCTCAGAATGTGGCATTTGATCAGGGTCTACACTGTCATTCAAAAATATGAGAAGATACCCAGGAAATGTCACAATCATGAAACGAAGCCTTTCTGAGGCACCAAAAGAAGGAGAGATGAGGTACAAAAAATGAAGAAACAAACATCACATATGAAACCAGTAGTATTGGGAGTGGCATCCAATACTACTGAAAGAGTGGCACCCAATATACTTCAACCTCTTTATAACACTGTTCGTTACAACATGGTTTTGGATATAACACGGTTCAAAGATGATCCCAAAAATGTATAAATTATATTGAGAAATGACCATAAATGGTCATTTTTCAATATAATCTATACTTTTTTGTTTGGATATAACACGGTTGTTTAACTAACATGGTTTATGCTATGGACCCCAACAATAGTGTTATAAAGAGGTCGTGGTGTATTACTGAAACCACAGATGCATGGACAAAACAAAGAAGAACTGCAAGAGAAAAACACATCAGCAGGAAGTAAAATATAAAATGAATATTCAAATTCCAGGACAGTATGGTAAGAATGCAAGGTGTAAAATACTATATTGGACCTAATTAATGCACATACCCCTATAAGCACACGGTCAAGCAATTTCGTAGTCTTCAGTTTACATACAGTCCATGTACTTTTATTCACTTCTTTATAAAAGCATAATGTTGTTGGTACTCATTTGAATTGCCTTGACAAGGTGAGACAATTAAAATAAATACCAAAAACATATGCTTTTTTAAAAGAAAATCAGGAAACAAATCATATAAGAATCATTCAATATGCCCCTCATAAAGTCGCCTGCTGATCTTTCTTTTAAGTTTGCCCTTGTTAGGTGGAAAGTTTATCACAAATTTGTTTCAGAAATTTTGAAATATAGTAATTAGGTTGAATACATTATATTGAATACATTATATATGATACAAATGTCCTAAAATTTCTTACATCTAAGCTGACAAAATGGCGTATACAAACAGTGCAGACCCTGAGATCAGACTGCTCCTGATCAGGCTCTACACTGCTTGCCATTCCAATAATTATATTAAGAAACAACAACAAAAGGAAAAAAAACATAAAAAGCAAAATTTACGCCAAAAAAGCATGGAATAAAGTGTTTGAAATTTAAGCACATTTACCATAGGTAAATACCAGAGGCATTGTTAAGGAGTATTTGCTGATAATTCTGGGACATTTTTTCTTATTTCTCCATAAAACATATATGTTGTGGGTACTCATTAGAAGCACCTCAGCAAAGTGCTTCTAATGAGTACCCACAACATACATTTTTATGGAGTTCTGGAGAAAATTATCCCATAATTATCACCAAATACTCCTCCTTAACAATTCCTCTGTAATTACCATATCCAAATAGAGTAACTATAATACACAGTACTTACATTGTTAGGGCCTGAATAGGATATGGTCTAACTCCATTATGAACACCCTGGGCAGGAACTGAGATTTTTGTCGGCGATTTTCCAAGAGGTCGGCTTTTCATAGAGGTTGCAGAACTAATCCTTGATCTCGGAGTCCTTATTCTAGAATCACCTGATTCACTAGAGTTGTCTGAGTCTCCATGCTGAGACCGCACATCAATAGCATTTGTCCGTGCAAAAGGGCTTGCTACTAATTTATATCTGTGAGCATGACTAGCTGTGTCTGTAGAAACATGGTTTTGTTTGTTACAACTACAGTTCAAATTTTGGTTGGGAGTTACTAATGTTCCAATGTTTTCCTTTCTGTTTGTATAGTGAAGAGCTGGATTGTCAACTGCAGAGGTAGGTATCCCTTTCCACAAGGCTTGAACTTGCACCTGAACAGGAGGCTGTGGTGGGGTAGGGTTCTAAAACAAATAAACATGGTTTTACCTATTTTTAAGACTGAACAAACTCCCTCCACACTGTATACTGGAAGAGTCAAATTTCAATTTTAGGTATGTCAGACTATGTTTCTAAAAAAAAAAGTGGCTATAACTATTTGCATTTTGTGGCATCTGATTTGGGTCTGCACTGTTTGCCAATTACCCTTTTTGATATCCAGACTAAATTGGATTAATAGACTTCAACACATTCAGTTGAGTTTATAGTTTTTTAGTTTATAGTTTTTTGGCCTTTTGTTACCTTTATTTTTTAACCCATCTATGCAGTGGGCTCTTCTACCCATCTATTTAGATATATGCCCATCACCAGTTCAAAAGCTGTTCATTTTATTTATTATGGTATATAACGTTTTATAAAATTATTTGAATTTAACACAAATATGGTAGACCACAATCAGACATCATGTACATTATGCAGCCTCTGATTATATAGGGTCTACACTGTTTGCAAAGTCCCCTTTATGGGATGCTAGACATAAATAGATTAGCCACTTTTTATCTGTAGACCCCCAAATGGGTAATAGGCAAACAGTGCAGACCCAGATCAGATGCCACAGAATGTGGCACCTGATCAGGGTCTAAACTGTTTGCACTTACTATAGGAATTTCTATAGAACATATATAATAATAATAATAAATCTAACATCTTGCTTTCTAGAATATACCAGTTAAAGAGTTGTGGTGGAAGAGTCCACTAAACATAAATGGGTTAAAAGATATGCAGTATCTTTTCTGAAATTGTGATAAAATAGCATTTTTGTACAGACAACCCTCTTTATACCAACACTCAATACAACAACAAAATTCATTATATATAATGACAATTTGACTGTCACGAAATCATCGCTTAAGAGGTAACAGTTGGTCACAAATTATGCAAGCATGTATTTAATACTTCAAAGAAACATATGTTTTGGATATTTGTTAGAACAAATATCCAAAACATATGTTCTATAAGGAAATGAGAACAAAACAAGACCTCCTTTACATATCAATCTGCTCATTAAGTATTCTGTACAACAGCAAATTCATTTTAATGGCAACGTCTTTGGGAACAAATGCTGTAGTTGTAACGAGGGTTCACTGTATCTGAAAAAGGGTCATAACTGCAAGTACAAGTCTATTTCATAATAAAAGTAACAACAATGGGCTTTCTCTGCCGGAATATGCCCTGAACTCTTCAGGGCATATATGGACCCCAAAGGCCTAGACAATGCCGAATTTATACACATTCAAGGGATTTTTTTTTTCCCCCTTCAGAAGAAGGATCTATGTACTACATTTTTGTATATAAGGAACAAATCCAGAGGCAAACTGAAGACCCCTTTTCAGAAGGGGATTAGAGCGCAGTAAAGGAAACAGGAAGTCACAAAAGTTGTCTCAAACAGAAATGGTGAAAAATCCACCAAAGTAACCCTTCTCCTAAACCCTGGTCCGGGCCCTGGTCCTGCTGAACCCTGATATGCCCTGCCACCACAAACTGAAGAAGCCGACTGATCTGGATTTGCTCTATTTGTTATTCAGTATGTGAATTTGTACCAACAACCTGGATCGGTTAATCTGATTGGCTTACAATTAGAAGTGGGCGTGTCATCTTAATTTATTCAGCATAGCAAGGGTTAAATATTCACACAGACATGTCTGAGAAAAGGATCAGTTTGATACACCAGTCAGCTAGAACTTTTAGTCAGTTATGTAATATGTTATGTAAGACTTGTTCAAATCTTCACCTTTATCATTCTCTAGGCAAATTTAGCAGACAACATTTTTCTTACTTTTCCCAGAAAACAGATTTGACATTGCATGCAAATTGTCTCCTTCTGAGACAATTTGCATGAAATGTCAAAACTTCTTTATTGGAAAAAATAAAAAAAAACTATTTTAAAATATCATCTGCTGAAATGTTTTGCCCAGAGTGCTAAGCATTAAAACTAACATGGCAAGGAGTTACAGTGTCTAAACATTTTGGTTATTATATGGTTCATATACAAAGTATACAAGGGAGATTCAGCCCAATACGTGTGTAAATTCATTCAATCATTTTACAATTTACAAGCAGAAGATTAATTTTGACTTACACAATTTAAAATAATCTTTCAATCTACACCATATACAGGCAGGTGAAAAAAAGATTAATCAAGATTAATACTATAAATACTGGCTGTAATTTGATATACTTGTCTTTTATATGGTTGCATCACTATTTAAACAGCAGTAAACTCTGATTGTGAAAGTTGGAGCAGAATGTGGCATCTGATCAGGGTGTACACTGTTAGTCACTCATTCAGCAATATTTTAGACACATGAACAGGCAGTCAAATGTACTTGTTCAAATTTTAGGATGAGTATGGTAAGAAGATAAATTGTCCAAGTACTTAGGGTAAATACCTATTAGAAAGCAATTTTCAAAACAGTTTTGATATCATGTGTCTGGCTCGGAAATGGCTCCAACATGTAAAGTGTAGGTACTAGAATGTGATGTGAGCATTATTGTTTCATTACGAAAACATGCCTATTCAAATATATAGAAACTTTCACCTCCAAAAACTGCAAGTTTTCAGATAAAAAAAACTTTGACTTATTTCATATTTCTGCTCAAAACATAGATTGTGCATACTCGTTAGAACTGCCCACAATCTATGTTTTTGGGCAGAAATAAGAAAAATAATATATACCCCTGTAAACCCGAGTTTTACTATATAAAAGTGGGGTTTAAGGGGGGTTCAAAATTATATAGGCATGTTTTCGTGATGAACTGTTCTGCTGTAATAAACCTAAGTATAGGGACAGAAAGACATTGGCAAACAGTGTAGACCTAGATCAGACACCGCAGTTAGTGGCATCTGATCAGGGTCTACACTGTTTACCATACACACAACAATATTTTAGACACATCGAGGTAGTATCATGGACAATTTCAAATTTTAGGACAAGTATGGTAAGTAGATAAGGTGTTCCAATACTTAGTGTAAAATGGTAACAGATTTATTCCACGTATATCATAGCTTCAGATAAGACACTTTTTTTTCAGCCTAAACATAGTACTATAATTCTTTCTTTCCCCACACTGAGACACTGCTAACGATTACCTACAACATATGTTTTAAATTTGAGAAATAAGAAAAGTAATTAATTGGATATTCCTCTTTTCTAAAGCTATGAATTGCCATATTATTTCAAAACTGCACAGATTTATGTAGAACTTTATTTTTGACCCTCAGTTAGTAAATATATATAGATTAGATTCTGCAGAATCTGTAGATAATATTAACACTTTTTGTTATGCTAAATAAATTAAGATGCCATGCCCACTTCTAATTGTCATCCAATCAGATTACTTGATCCAGGTTGTTGAAAGAAATTCACATACAGTTGTACTTAACAACAAACAGTGCAGATCCAGATCAGTTGGCTTCAAAAGGCAGCATCTGAATCTACACTGTTTGCAAGCATGGGGTATATCTGGGATCAGCAGGACCAGGGTTAAAAAGATTTGGAGCTAGTTATGCAATGGCTTATTTTCAATCTTATGTGTATTAGTATTTGTCCCCCATGATAATAGTTATCATAAAATTGTAGTCAGGAAACCCATGTTTAAGAGAGGCATGTTCTTAGATCTGTCTCATTTTGATAACTCTAATGAGATACTTTCCTGTAAGAGACAGGAAATTTAAGATATTTGTTGGATTTATATGGGGCTTTATGAAAATCTTTTTGGATTAGTTTCTGTCTAAACTTTTTGCTCAGGCCTGTCTGTCTGGATACTCAGCATTAATACTGTAAAAAAAGATAATAGGCAAACAGTGCAGATCCAGATCAGATGCCACAAAATGCAGCATCTGATCTGGGTCTCCATTGTTTGCAGTTTAGCTCTTTTTCTCTAGGAATATCTAAATTAAATAGCCTGACATACCAAAATTTGAAATTGGACTCTTTCAATATATATAGTATTGGGAAGCTTATTTAATCTAAAATGAGTTAAAATGAATTGACCTTTTTTTAAAGCAGAATAAATTATGTGAGACAATATTTTACAGGTGTCCCAAACCTGCCAGTGAATGATGTATTCAGAATTTGTTTGTGTTGAGGTTTTACGGCCCAGTCAACCCAATGGGGTCATGTCAAGTGCAGTCAGTTTACATAACCACACGTTTACTGGAGAGGCTTAGTCCTCTAAGCTGTTAACCAGTATTGTGCACATTCTTTCGCCAGAAACTGACAACTGCCCTTCTTGGATCAGCAGAAGGGAGAGAATGACTGCAGAAAATATTTCATGATCAATCTCCATGAAAGAATGTTGCCTACCTCGGCGGGGGTCGAACCTGTGACCTCCTGGTCTCCAGTCGGACATGCATCCAACTGAGCCACCGAGGCTGGATGTATTCAGAAGCATTGGAGCTTGAAGTGGTCACAGGGTGTTTTGATGCTAGTGCATCATGCTGGCTTTCAATCCAGCATAATACAGAATGCAGTGCCCATTTGATCTTTTGCTCTCCAGGAAATGGATGGAAAAACAACAGCCCATGTGTTTGACCTTTTCAGAGACTGCTGCTATATCAACTCAGGTGTACATAAATGTTTCCATTCCAGTGAGTCTTCAAATACAAAATCAGGTCTCAAATAATTGTCAGGCGTACTTGATCTGGACCAGAGTACACATTGCCCTAGGCAATATAAGAGAGGGGTGGTAAAGTGTTCAAACAATTAACATGCAAGCAGTACGTATTTGTTCAATTTCCGACA
Organism: Anodontia alba; assembly: GCA_964016985.1. NCBI lineage: Eukaryota > Metazoa > Mollusca > Bivalvia > Lucinida > Lucinidae > Anodontia > Anodontia alba. The sequence continues at coordinate 106,013,675 of OZ024821.1, read as the reverse complement.
GGGCCAGGTGTAATAATATTTATCAGTTACATATAACTTTGAAAATACAGACCATATTTACCTAAATATTTGGACTTAGCAACCAGTGTGGCCCCAGATCAGATGCTGCAGGGTGTGGGTCTGATCAGGATCTATGCTGTTTCCCAATCATCAAGCAGTTTATAGAAAAATCAACAGGTAAAACAATGGGCTGTTCAAATTATAAGTAAAGTTCATAAGGTTTACGCTTAAAATGTCAAAACCTGGTTTCTGGAAAAAATGAGTACATATCAATGTTTTGTCTACTGAATTAGCCCAGAAAGTGGTAAAGGCTAAGGCTAAAGTGTCCAATTACTTATTTTTGAAAATTGACTGTCTAATTCCCAATCCATGATCGAATCACAGATTTGTGTCAAAACCTCCTAGGTGTGCATTAAAGTTTGCAGAGAGTTTAAGTAGGTGGGCATTATAGTTTGCACATAGTTCAAGAATTTCCCTTTTAGGTGTCTAATACCCTGCCCATGTGTCAACATTTTCTGTCTAATCCCCAGGGGTTGGGTATGATTTGGATGTCTAATCTCCTGGGTATCCCTACCACCACTTCATCCGCCACCTACCCCCTCTGCCCTTCTGGGGGATAACAATAATAGGTGCATATCAGGGTAAATTAAATATAATAATAACCTGGAAGGCATGGCGTCGTGCATCTCTATCAAAACTAGCGGAAGAAAATCGATTATTATGGCTACAGTGTTCATTACGATACTGCTCTATATATTTTCTTGAGTCAGAGTAATGTTTAAACACAAAACTTTCTTCTTTATTCCTTTTATAATCCCTCCAAGGATGAATAAATGTACTTTCTCTGGGTTTTTGGTCTGGTTTAGCACCATCTGCTTTTCGACAAACCAGCTTCTGATCAGAAAACCAGCCTGTAAAGTCACCAAATTTATCAACTTTTGCATCAGTTTTGGTAACTTTCCCACTTTTCAGGTTACTCCTAGAAACTGATTTGTCAGCCGTATCTTTTTCTGCAAGTAAATCATCGTCTGCTTGAAGAAGTTTGTTTTGAAGTTGTCTGTCGATGAAAAAATTGAATTCATGACTAGATTCCTGTTTTTCCTCTGTAGATTCACTTGTCATGCCACGAGTTTTTATTGCCACTGTCATGCGTATCCATACATGCGTAAGCGACTATCTCGTTAAAATTTGTTTAAAAGGATTAGGTGACTTTCACATGTGCGAAATTGGAATCCATTTGTAAACAATTAGGTTGCCCACATGGCTGTTCTATTTACTCCCTCTGTTAAGAGAAACAAAAAAAAAAAAAAAAAAAGTTGCTCCACCATTTATATCTTGAAGAAATACAGATAGATTTAAAGTATACATATACATTGATAAATATCCGCAATTATATATGCTTTCGGAATATACTAGTTGTTTTGTAATTCTATTTGCTCATATTTTTATCACATTGGGGAGGAAAAAGTACCTGTAATTTTGGTCTTACTATTTACTGACAACAACTGACAAGATAAAATTTTCAGCAGATAATGAGGAGAGGGGCGGGTGAGATGGGGCGGGGTGTCTGGAATTTTCTAATCAGAAAAATATTAGCCCAATATTCTCTCTTTCTTTAAAATTCTGGCTTATTCGTTAGAAAAAAAATACTCTCAACCTATTGCATTTCAATACGAAAACACGCCTATTCAAATATATTGAAAATTTCACCACCAAAAAATGAAAATTTCCAGATAAAAATTATGAAATTTTTCATATTTCTGCTCAAAACATAGATTGTGGGTACTCGTTAGAACCGCCCCGCCGAGGCGGTTCTTACGAGTACCCACAATCTATGCTTTTGAACAGAAATAAGAAAAATAATGTATACCCCTGTGAACCCCAGTTTTACTATATAAAAGTGGGGTTTAAGGGGATCAAAATTATATAGGTATGTTTTCATGATGTTAACTGATAATGTTTTTGTGTATGTGGTGTGTCTGTGGAGGAGGAGTAAGGGCGAAGTAATGGGCTATAAACTTTGGAAACGGAGGGTTCACGGTATGTATACCCTTGTCGAGAGGGTCCCCCCACCCCCGGGAAATGTTTGAATACCTAGAATGCCAAAGAAGCCATCTAAGAAAAGTTTACACATTAACTAAACCCTTAAATAAATCAGTTTCTGTATGATTCAGAGGGAAAAAAGACACTTAGTCAATGCTTTTAAACGTGAATCTCTGTCTCTGGTTAAATCAGAGCTTTTCTGCATGCTTGGCACAGATCACAGATTTTCTAGTTTACACAATCATTACAGGGAATTTTAATCTGGCGATCACAGATGACAGGCCATATGCATGGCTGTCACAACGGTAACGGGTCGTTTCGCCCGTGAGTCGTTTCGCCCGTTGGTCATTTCGCTCCGGGTCGTTTCGCCTTGGGTCGATTCGCCCGTGGGTAGTTTCGCCCCACTTAGTATGTAAGTAAGTAAATTCTTTATTTTACGATGGTAGCCCAACTGGTTTTACCAGTCTTCCTTGGTGCTCTCAACAAAACAACATACATACAAATACATACAACATGTTATTTAAAACAATGATTAAAATGGAGCGGTACACGAGATAATGGTACTTATTGCATTAGCTACACAAGACATTTAAGTTGCTGCTTCTTTATAGCTGTTAACTGAATCTGTGTAGCAATATCTAGGGTAGATGGAGCTCTCTGCTCGGCAATCCATCTAGGAGTTGGCAACTCCAAACAAAAACCTGCATATCTGGATTTGCCTGTTCCAGTTATGTAAAGTCTGCTTCGGCAGCTGGGGCGGAGGAAATCGTTACTATGATTCAACTGCCCAAACGGCGATGCAGCAGCATGTTTTGGAGCATGGAGAGCATGACAAGGCACAACAGAAGTCATGGGCATCCACCGCATCCGGGCTTAGCTCCAGATGTCCTGACACTGTCTTGATCCAGCTAGGTCAGGATGAGAGAGTGAGGCTGATTCTGCGCGCCTCTCCCACACTATAATCCAATTCACAGCGCATGTTAGCTTAATCAGCAACACACATTCACAGCAAGCACACATATGCAAGTCATACAAAAGCCCTGTGGCGATGGGCGAGCGGCGAAGCAGCAGGTGAGGAAACACTGGAAGCTGTAGTTGCGGACCTGCACACAGGCGGCTTGGTTCTATATGGTCGCTTTCCTTAAGAATGAAACAGTATGGGGAATTCGGCAGCCGAACTGAGCGACTGAACAGACCTTTTTAGGATCGCACTGCTCACTCCCCACCCCCGCCCCCCCTACCCCCGTTGCATGGGGAAGGGGCTAGAAAAGTGCCCTAAACAATTGCCTGCTTCAAAACTCCTGGCTGGTTAGCCGCGATCAGCGGAAATCCCACTTAGCGGCCGAACAAGAAAGAAGATGGCGATACCTTTAAACATCGGCGCTTGGAATGTGCGCAACCTAATGGACAGTTCTGGTTCTGACAGACCTCAGCGAAGAACAGCTCTAGTTGGTAGAGAACTTGACCGATACAAAGTCGAGATTGCAGCTCTGAGTGAGACTCGCCTTGCAGAGGAAGGGCTTTTAAAAGAAGTTGGTGCTGGCTACACTTTCTTCTGGAGTGGACGCAAGAAAGAAGAGCGGCGTGAACCAGGAGTAGGATTCGCCATCAAGTCACACCTAGTCAGCAAGCTCTCAGGACTTCCAAAAGGCATAAATGACCGCCTGATGACGCTGAGACTTCCCATATCTGGCAAGAGGCATGCAACAATTGTAAATGCCTATGCACCCACAATGACCAACCCAGATGAGGTTAAAGACGTTCTATGAAGATCTGGATTCTGTGATTTCTGCAGCACCCCGGGCAGACAAACTCATCCTCCTCGGGGACTTCAATGCCAGAGTGGGCATAGACCACTAAACCTGGGAAGGAGTGACTGAATCTGAAGGTGTAGAGAAGTGCAACAGCAATGAACTCCTATTTTTTAGGAAGCGTGCAGAGTATGAATTACTGATCACCAACACAGTCTTCTGTCTACCAACTCGCAGAAAGACATCATGGATGCACCCTCGCTCCAAACACTGGCATCTCATTGGCTATGTGATATTGCGAAGGAAGGACAGACGGGATGTCAGAGTGACAAAGACCATGTGTGGTGCAGACTGTTGGACAGATCATAGGCATGTTGTCAGCAAACTCAACCAGCGCATTAAGCCTGTACGACGACCACAAGGCAAGAAGGTGCCAAAACAATTGGATGTCTCCAAGCTGAAACAAGACAGTAAAAGGCAAGCATTCGTCAACTATCTCTGCAGCCGTTTGGATGCACTGGAACACAGTTCAGAAGATGTAGATGAGAGCTGGACAGTCTTCAGAGACACCGTTCACTCTTCAGCAATGGATTCCCTTGGACCAGTATCTCGCAAACACCAAGATAGGTTTGATGAGAATGACAAAGAAATCCAGGGACTCCTTGAAGAGAAACACCAAAAAACACAAGGTTTACCTCAGAAATACCAGCTCAAGACAATACAGACTTTGAGGAAGAGGAATACGAAAGGTGATTGTAAAGTGCAAACTCTGGCACTTGAAATAATAACACCATTAAATGAATGTACGGGGAGACTTTCTAGGGTCTCCACACGGCACAAACACAACAGGCGTGGTATGCAAAAAAAAAAAAAAATAGGTAAGAGAAAAGTCCAGGGTGTGCCACGATCACAAACCGCAGCTCTTCCCAGACACCAAGAGGAAGAGGAAACCGACAAATCCAAACAAGCACAAATCGAACAAACGTACGAAAAGCAATAAGATTAGCTCTCTCTTCCCCAAGCGAGGTAATCACAATGCTAAAAGGCTAAAAGGACTGAAAAATACAAGAACAAAATGACACAAGGTAAGACATAAAAAATTCGCCTCGTAGAATAAACCACAAAGCAACAAAGAGGAAGACTAACACCGGGACCACCGCCTTAGAACGGTCAGTAGAGTAAACCACCCGGGGATTTAAATCACTTTTACAGCTAGCCAACTTCACCCTGGGTCCCGATGCTACTCTTAATACAGAAATACATAAAAATACGGTTCGCATCAAGGCTCCCAACTCAGTCAATGCATCAAAGCGAAAACATAAAAACAAATTAATTACTATAATAAACAAAGACGAGTACTCATGGCTAATTTTACTGTATGAAATTAGCACAATTAAATGGACAGGTCATGTTACCAGAATGTCTGATGAACATTTGCCAAAGAAAATCCTCTATGGAGAACTACAAGTTGGAAAACGCTCCCATAGTGGTCAGAAGAAGCGATACAAGGACAACCTCTAAGCCTCCCTTAAAGACTTCAACATACCAACAGAGCCGTTGGAACAGATTGCACAGGATCGAACAAAGTGGCGAGGCCTCATAAGAAGGGGAGCTGGTGAATACGAAGCAAAAAGAATCAGCGAAGTCAAGCAGAAACGTGCACAGCGGAAAGCCAGAGCTGGCATCACCAACAGAGCTTTCTTTCTCAGACCTCTCTTGTTCTATTTGCAACAGGCAGTTTAGAGCTAAGATTGGTCTCATCAGCCATCTTAGAACACACAAAGAACAAACAAATTCCATAGGGAATTTATGTCCCCCGCCTTATTTTTATTTGAGCTGTTAAAAATGGGTAAGTTAACCAGAGGACCATTGGTCCTGTATCACTTACCTAAGTATTGAAGCAGAAAACCAGTGATAAAAAATAATTTCAGGATTCTGCAAAAACCACATGCATATTTTCAGACCATCCTTAAAGCACCTGTAAAGTTTCAAAACGATCGGCTTAAAACTGTGGTAGGAGTTACGGGGACAAGGTACCTACTCCCTATACGCTTCTGTAGTATTAGAACTCAAAAATGTCTAAGTTAAAAACGCGGAAAAAGTGATAAAAAAATTATTTCAGGATTCTGAAAAAAACACATGCATATCTTCAGACCATTTTAAAAGCCCATGTAAAGTTTCAAAAGGATCGGCCAAAAACTGTGGGAGGAGTTACGGGGACAAGGTACCTACTCCCTATAAATTTCTGTAATATTAGAACTCAAAAAATGTCTAAGTTAAAAATGCGGAAAAAAGTAATAAAAAAAATTTCAGGATTCTGAAAAATCAGCATGCATATCTTCAGGCCATCCTAAAAGCCTATGTAAAGTTTCAAAAGGATCGGCCAAAAACTGTGGGAGGAGTTAAGGGGACAAGGTACCTACTCCCTATAGACTTCTGTAATATTAGAACTCAAAAAATGTCTAAGTTCAAAATGTGTAAAAAGTAATAAAAAATAATTTCAGGATTCTGAAAAAAAAAAAACGTGCATATCTTCAGACCATCCTTAAAGCAACTTTAAGGTTTCAAAAGGATCGGCTTAAAACTGTGGTAGGAGTTACGGGGACAGGATACCTACTCCCTATACGCTTTTGTAGTATTAGAACTCAAAAAAATGTCTAAGTTAAAAATGCGAAAAAAGTAATAAAAAATTATTTCAAGATTCTGAAAAAACCACATGCATATCTTCAAGCCATTTTAAAAGCCCATGTAAAGTTTCAAAAGGATCGGCTAAAAACTGTGGGAGGAGTTAAGGGGACAAGGTACCTACTCCCTATACACTTCTGTAATATTAGAACTCAAAAAATGTCTAAGTTAAAAATGCGGAAAAAGTAATAAAAAACTATTTCAGGATTCTGAAAAAAAACCCATGCATATTTTCAGGCCATCCTAAAAGCCCATGTAAAGTTTCAAAAGGATCGGCCAAAGACTATGGGAGGAGTTAAGGGGACAAGGTACCTACTCCCTATTGACTTCTGTAATATTAGAACTCAAAAAATGTCTAAGTTCAAAATGTGTAAAAAGTAATAAAAAATAATTTCAGGATTCTGAAAAAAAACACATGCATATTTTCAGACCATTCTTAAAGCACCTGTGAAGTTTCAAAAGGATCGGACAAAAACTGTGGGAGGAGTTAAGGGGACAAGATAGCTTCTAAAAATTCGGAACCACGCACCACGCACAACGCACCGCGGAAAGCCGAAAACAGTGTCCCTCCGCTTTTCTTCGAAAAGGCGGGGGACAGTAACACATCACACAGTTGATTAGGATTGGTCATTGTCAGTAATGACAGACAAACGATACATATCGCATATGCGACCAGCAAAGGCCCAGGAGCGACTGCTTGGATCGCGACTGCGCATCTGCGCAGAGCATTCTCTGCTCGAAGACATAATGCAAATTGACTAGACATCAAAGGTAATCAGACAACTAGCCTCACTAGATGAACAGGCATGCGTATTTGAGAACGCTCCCACATAGGACAAAAGGTAGCTTTATCTCGTGTCACTACCCCTATATGAAAACTATGCCACCAGGTGACAATAAATTTGGTGGGTCGTTTCGCCCATATTTTTATCCAGGCCCTATGGATTGAGGTAAGGTATGTTTTGGTATATAAATGGGTCGAGGGGACGGGGTGGGTGGGGTATGGGGAGTCGGTGTGCGTTTGGTTATAGCTCTGGCCTGTTTATTCAGTATCTATGGCTTATGAGCTTTTTATTGTAATATCCTCAACTCAGATATTATTTAAAGATTCTTTAACAATCAGATAAAGATTTCAAAGATGAATGATGTGATGGGGTCTGATATTTACTTATATACACAGCAGTCGGCATATAAAAGCATTTTTGAAAACAAAAAGGACTTGGTTCAAAATATTTCTGGGGTTCATTTGGCCTTTCTGGAATGTCGGCCGCCGTTCGCCGCAAATACAAAGACTTTACGGACTGCCTTTAATTGACAATGACAAATACTATCACCTTGGTTAATGTGTGATTATAAGTGTGAAAGGATTACCGTAGTGGATTACCGCCTTTATCAAAGCAAAAGACAAAGTAATTAACATGCACTTGTTTTTACACTTAACCAATTATACTGACAGTCAAAACAACCGCATCTATCTATCTATCTATCTATCTATCTATCTATCTATCTATCCCGTCTGTCCGTACATTCGACCGTCCATTCGTCCACCTTCCATCTAACCACACACCACTCTATCCAGACGTCTGTTCATCTATCTATCTATCTATCTATCTATCTATCTATCTATCTATCTATCTATCCCGTCCGTCAGTACATTCACCTGTCCGTTTGTCCGTCCGTCCATCTACCCACGCACCACTCCATCTATCTATTTATCTATCTTCGTTCGTTCGTCCGTCCGTCCATCTACCCGCGCACCAATCTATCTATCTATCTATCTATCTATCTATCTATCTATCTATCTATCTATCTATCTATCTATCTATCTATCATTCATTCAATCATTCATCCATCCATCCGTCCCTCCCGTCCGTCCGTAAATTCACCTGTCCGTTCGTTCGTCTATCCATGCTCCAATCTATCTATCTATCTATCTATCTATCTATCTATCATTCATTCATTCATTCATTCATTCATCCCGTCCGTCCGAAAATTCACCCGTACGTTCGCTCGTCTACCCACGCATCTATCCATCTATCTATCTATCTATCTATCTATCTATCTATCTATCTATCTATCTATCTATCTATCTATCTCATCCGTTCGTATATTCGTATATTCGCACGTCCGTTCGTCCGTCCATCTGTCTACCCACGGACCACTCCGTCTGTTTACCAATCCATCCCGTTTCCCGTTTTACCCATCCGTCCGTTTACCCATCCATCCCTTTTTTCCCTCAATTAGAAAAATATGATTGGGGCGAAACGACTCACCTCATAAGGGCGAATCGACCCACCCCTAAATCAGGGCGAAACGACTCAGGACGAAACGACCCGGCGATACGACCCACAGGCGAAACGACCCGGATTCGTCACAACAGGCAAGACTTTTTCTTTTTTTGTACAAATTAAAATTAACAACGTCCTGTATACAAGTCACAAAAAGAAAACGATCTTGCCCCAACCACTTTCTATTTTTTTTCTCAATTTGTCTCTAAAATAAAAATTGTTTTAAATAGTGCTGGTAGGGGCGAGTCTGTTGGGCTTTGCATTCACACCCAACCCCTGCGCAGAAGCAAAATTATGCATTTTTGACAGTACAATTTTTAGAGCTCGGCCATGGCTGATGATGGGGAGTACGTTTTTGTGAACTGCGAGTAAACTTTCATGTAAATTCCATGCACCCCTTTTCAAGGAAAGTAGCTTCCAACTGAGCATTTATGTCATGTATATCTCTTGTCAGAGTCAAGGGGGATCCGGGGTCCCTAACCCCGCCCCTGGAAAATTTTCGAATTTCTAGAATGCAGGAGAAGCCATCTGACACAATTTTATATCTTTATTTAGGCTTATTCTTTATATATTTATTCCTCATTAATAAGTTTTCTCTATTTTTTTCCTGCTATTCTTTAAAATTTGCAGATTATTCTTTATACTTTAAGCTTCATTATTCTCTAATCAGTGTTTATTTGTTTTCTCTAAGTTTCCTCTAATAAGTATAAAACATGGCCATTATTCTCTAATCAATAAATCCCATCCAAAGCCTCTTAAATATAATTTGCTTTGACAAGATAGACAATTAGCACTTGAGACAATCTGCATGAAATGTCAAAGCCTATCATCGGAAAAATAAGAAAAAAAAAACATATACGCAATTTGTCGTCTGCTGAATTCGTCTAGAGAATGGTAATGATTAAACTGACAACAGTAAAATTTAATTATTCAGTGTACGGAAAACGGTAAATGCCAAATACTCAAGGATGATTTGAACTTCTTTCTTTCTAAACACGTATTCTTCGAGTCTGAGAGGGAGATTCATATAGATTTATATGGGAAATTATCGAAAAATACAGGCCTTTTAAGCACCCATACCCATCAACTTTAGGATCCAGTGTTTCTAACCCAGTTAATATTCGATGTATCAAAAGTCATCAATATAGACAGATTGAATTCAGATCAGTTGGGGTCGCTGTAATTATATACACGAGAATAAACGTTCAATAGTCATAGGAAGCATTTGGCTGCCCTGAGACAATTCTCCGATTTGTGTTAATAGAGAGAGACTGCAAGAGTGTAAGTTACGGCACATGTATAAAAGAAAGTCATCAACTCTGAGTTCATATAAATATAATAAACAACGGTTATAACGTCCTTAACGGGTGCTAAGTAAACAGAGGAACTTTAAGAAGAAGACAGATACATTATACCCTGATTTTGACATCTTCAAGAATATTGTCCTGTCATGATTCAGCGCAAAGTAGTAAAGAAGAATCCTAGAAGAGCCACAATTACAGAATACAGCCTACCAATGACACAAAGAGGAAGTGTAAAAGAAACCACGACGGACACCACGTACGCCACAAACCATAGAAAACGAAGCATCCAGGTCCCTCTTCCTCAATGATGTGATTATGCCAGGCAGGACCCACCAACCCAACAACAAGACAATAAACAAGAAAAAACATTAAAACAAAAAACAAAAACAAAAAAAAAAAAAAAAAAACAGCGAGCAGTCACAAGACACCAAAAAGACATACATGTATATAAGAACACTAGAACCATCACCTTAGAAGTAGCTTTCGAGCACTATCCGTGGTAACTTCTGTTATCTTCATGGTTCAACTATTGGTTTTCATTTACTCTGGTATACAGTAGAATTAGCCATGAGTACTTGTCTTTGTTTATTATAACAATTAATTTGATTTTTATGTTTTCGCTTTGATGCATTGACTGAGTTGGGAGCCTTTATGCGAACCGAACTTTTATGTATTTCTCTATTAAGAGTAGCATCGGGACCCAGGGTGAAATTGGCTAGGCAAACATAAAAATCAAATTAATCACAATGATACACAAAGACGAGTAAGTTTGTTGATTCTCCTGTATAAGGGTCTAGACGATCAAGCAAATATACAGACATCTAATCCCATTAGTCCACATAGATCGGATAGGAAACAGCACCCTCTTGCTTGCTTTGTAAGTGCCTCGAGAAAAGATATCTACAAATCCGGCTTCGACGGCACGACGGCGGTTCGGGCCTCAGACTCAATGACGGCCTCTTCGTAAAACTTTAACAATGGGTTGGGGCTTGACGATATGTCTTTGGCTTGGCCCGCCGTGGTTCAGCTATTGGTTTTCATTTACTCTGGTATACAGTAGAATTAGCCATGAGTACTCGTCTTTGTTTATTATAGTGATTAATTTGATTTTTATGTTTTCGCTTTGATGCATTGACTGAGTTGGGAGCCTTTATGCGAACCGAATTTTTATGTACTTCTGTTTTAAGAGTAGCATCGGGACCCAGGGTGAAGTTAGCCAGCTGTAAAAGTGCTTTAAACCCCACGGTGGTTTGCTCTACCGACCGTTCTAAGGCGGTGGTCCCGGTGTTGGTCTTACTCTTTGTTGCTTTGTGGTTTATTCTATGTCTTTCCGTGTGTCATTTTGTTCTTATTTTTTTCAGTCCTTTTAGTATTGCGATTACCTCGCTTGGGGAAGAGAGAGCTAATCTCAGTACTTTTCGTACGTTTGTTCGGTTTGTGCTTGTTTAGATTTGTCGGTTTCCTCTTCCTCTTGGTGTCTGGGAAGGGCTGCGATTTGTGATTGTGGCATTCCCTGGACTTTTCTCTTACTTTTTTTTTCTTTCCAGCTACACGTAGAGACTGAAATGGATTCTCAGCTTCCACAGTAGCCTTAGCTGAAGTTCCTGGGGATAGTGTCTCAAAATTTGTTAATGGTCACGTCTATATAGTGAGTAATTTCATGTCGCACACTTTTGGTCATCTGATGTGTCACTGTAACTAATTTATATCTATCTATCTATCTATCTATCTATCTACCTATCTACCTATCTGCTTGTCCGTCTCACTATCTATCTATCTATCTATAAGTTTTGAAACACTTGCTTGTGATATACCAGTCCTTGGGGTAAACTGTTTTGATTACATTTTGTTATGCTTTCTTTTTTACTTTCTATAGGTTTATTTGCCAAAATAGTAAATGATAAGTAGTTTTTATGGTATATGCTAGCCAAAATCATTCTAGAGAATTCTCAAACAGAAAAATTCTGATACTGATGCAAAAATGCAAAACTGATGCACAAATTATCATTTTTTTTTTTTTTTTTTTTTCGGTTTGAGAATTCCCTAGAATGATTTTGGTTAGCATATACCATAAAAACTACTTTTCATTCACTATTTTGATGATACTTGCAGAAATTTAGGACATGGTCATTTGCGCAAAAATTTGGTCACGTCTTTTCTCAAGCCGATATGGGCCTATTCACTTGGCAATATTTCCTTAATGACGAGAAATATTTGAATCAGAAACAGAATCAGAATATTTTACTGGTGATACATCAATAGACATTCATTCACCAGGGCCAACGATTACAAAGACTAGTCTCTAGATCTCACAAGTGATGTGAATCTAGCGACAGGGTCCTCAGAACTTTCAGCAGAGGAGATTATAGATGCAGGGAGTGTATTCCAATCCCGAATGGTGTCTGGAAAGAAACTGTACTTATAAATGTCAGTTCTAGCATATGGTACTTGAAATGCCATTGGATGCTGATTCCTACTGCGCCTATTTGGGGGTTGAAGGTCGTCACAAAGTATACTTGCTCTACCTTTCAGACCTTTGAATAGCAATTTAGTTTACTACCTTTGCGTCTCTTGTGAAGGGACTCCCACCCTAACTGTTCAAGAATGCTAGTCATACTTCCAATTTCAAATTCGTAGTTTCCAATCACAAACCTAGCTGCACAATTCTGAACCTTTTCCAATTCTTCCTGGACTACTATTCCATGTGGGTCCCAAACAGGGCTAGCATACTCCAGGATTGGTCGCACCAACCCCTTGTATGCCGTCTCCTTAACATCTTGGGGGCATGACGATAGATTACGTCTTAAGAAACCAAGAGTTCTGTTTGCTTTTGTACAAACATTGCTTACATGAGTATTCTATTTCAAATCCTTAGAAATTGTCACACCAAGGTATTTAATATTATCCACATTTTCGAGGACTGTTCCTTCTAAGGAGTAAACTGCATTGATCTTTTCGATCCGCTTCCTAGTAAGCTGCAATGTTACATTTCATGGGCTGAAATTTCATACCCCATTTCCTGGCCCATTTGCCCAGTTGATAAATATCCTTTTGGAGTTTCGGTGTGTCTTCAGTGCTATCAGTCTGACGGTAGCAGACACAGTCTTCAGCGAACAAACTAATCTCAGATTCTATTCCAACCATGATGTCATTTATATACTAGGAAAACAACAGTGGACCGAGAACAGTGCCCTGCGACACACCAGACAAAACAGGTGCCCATTGACATTTTGCTCCATTGACTACAACCCTTTGTTGCCTATTGCACAAATCAATCCATACTAAAGTTTTTCCACTTATGCCATAGCCATGGAGTTTGCATTTCAAAAGTTCATGAGGAGGTCAAAGGCCTTCTCGAAGTCCAATATAAATGTATCTACTTGACCTCCTGCATCCAAAATTTTGGCCCAATTATTTATTACTGTGATCAACTGAGTTTCACAGCTACGATTCTTCCTGAAAGCATGTTGCCTGTCTGACAGAAGCTTGTGTTCATTAAGATGAACCATAATATTTGTACATACTATGTGTTCAAGCATCTTGCAAGGAACATATATCAAGGACACTGGACGATAGTTACTTGGTAAAGCGTTGGCGCCCTTCTTATAAAGTGGACAGATGTTAGCCAAAGACCATTCCTTGGGGATTTCACCCTTATCAAGAGATTGTTGGAAAAATAATGAGCAAATACAGGACCAAGTTCTGTCGCAAGTTTTTTAAGGACTCTAGGATGAAGTTCATCAGGTCCTAAAGCCTTTGAGGGATTTAAAAAAAAAAAAGGTAAGAGAAAAGTCCAGGGAGTGCCACAATCACAAACCGCAGCCCTTCCCAGACCCCAAGAGGAAGAGGAAACCGACAAATCCAAACAAGCACAAATCGAACAAACGTACGAAAAGCAATAAGATTAGCTCTCTCTTCCCAAAGCGAGGTAATCGCAATACTAAAAGGACTAAAAGACACAAGAACAAAATGACACATGGAAAAACATACAACAAATCGCCTCGTAGAATAAACCACAAAGCAACAAAGAGGAAGACTAACACCGGGACCAACGCCTTAGAACGGTCAGTAGAGTAAACCACCGTGGGGTTTAAAGCACTTTTACAGCTAGCTAACTTCACCCTGGGTCCCGATGCTACTCTTAATACAGAAACACATAAAAATTCGGTTTGCATAAAGGCTCCCAACTCAGTCAATGCATCAAAGCGAAAACATAAAAATCAAATTAATCACTATAATAAACAAAGACGAGTACTCATGGCTAATTCTACTGTATGCCAGAGTAAATGAAAACCAATAGTTGAACCACGGCGGGCCAAGCCAAAGACATATCGTCAAGCCCCAACCCACTGGTTAAAGTTTTACGAAGAGGCCGTCATTGGGTCTGAGGCCCGAACCGCCGTCGTGCAATTAAAGAGTGAAGCATAGCCATCAACAATGATTGGGTTGACAACTAGGCATGCAGTCTGCCGCATAATATCCAGGCTATAGCCAATTCTTTTATAACGGTTAATAAGTTTTCTGAATTGCTCCGAAAAGTTAGATTTTCAGTCCTTTTAGTATTGCGATTACCTCGCTTGGGGAATAGAGAGCTAATCTTAGTGCTTTTCGTACGTTTGTAATTGTTTGGATTTGTCGGTTTCCTCTTCCTCTTGGGGTCTGGGAAGGGCTGCGGTTTGTGATTGTGGCACTCCCTGGACTTTTTTCTTACCTTTTTTTACCTACAATTTTTTTAAATCTGTACACTAAGTCACCGTAAAATTCTGGTTCCGATATATCTTGTTGCAGAAGTGTTTTCAGACTGACGCTATATTTTTCTAACAAGGCACTGTTTCGAAATTTTCGAAAACACCTTACGAAGTTTAAAATAACGATAGCCCTGCCTAAGAAGTTTGGCAGTAAGGGCTTTATTATGGTAGTTAAAGTCATTAAGATTTGAAGAAGCTCTGGCGAATCTAATAAGTTGAGATATGAGGTACGCCGGGGGACATCGCCATCCAGAAAAGGGAAATTGACCATATCAAAATCAAAATCGTCTCGTTTATCATAAATTTTGGTGGAAACCGTACCATTAGAAATACATAGATTCAAATCCAAAAAAGGTGCCTCGGTATCAGAAGAATTTCATCATTTTTATAACACCTTCATTTGAAATGTGAATGTCGCTCATTGGCAGAGCTGACCTCAATTTTGGGGGCCCTCATTTTCCGGAGTTTTGGAGAATACATCTGTAAACTGACCGTTGAACTCCTCAGCCTGCTCAGTTTCAGAATCAGCCAAACCACTACCGTTTTTCCTTTTGAGAGGAGGGATACCCTGATTGTCTTTCCTTTGACTGTTGGTATACCGATAGAAGTCTTTGGGGTAAACCTTAATGTCACCAACCAATTTGTTAACATACAAATCATGCTGCTTCTTGATATCAGCTTTGATTTGTTCTCAGTTCCTGAAACTTAGATCTGTTTAGTACTGCCAGTCTTTTTTGCCTTTGCATGAGTTTTGTTCCTTTTTCGAATATTCCTTCTAATCTCTGATATAATCCAAGGGATGGAAGCTGCCGATCTACTTGTCTTAGCTGGAATGTACTTATCTACAGCCTCCTGTATGAAAGAAGTTATCAAATTGAAGTTTTCCGGAACAGAACGAGAACCAGAATGACCATTGAAATATTTATCCTTAGCAAAGTTTGAAGAATCTCGCCTCATAGAGTCAAAGTCGCCCTTCTGACACAAATAAACCTTACGCCGTGGTTTCTTCCTTGGAGGAATAAAGACCTTTAAAGTGCCTGCAACAAAGTCATGATCACTCAGTTTATCAGGAGAGTATACCGCTGAAACTGCCCAAATAATGAGGTTAAAATCAAATCTAGTGTATTTTCTTCCCGAGTTGGGAAATTCACCAGCTCTTCCAACCCATCGTTCATAATGTTCACAAGTACTTGCCCCTCTGATTGACTTAGCATGGTCCCATTTTTGCTAAGTTGGTCTGGCCAAACAATGTCTCTAAAGTTGAAGTCACCTAGTATGTGGACCGAAGGAAGTTTCTTATGTTGGGTCTCAAGCTGATTTCGAAGGAGTTGAAAGTCTTCACATGAAGAAAATCTAGATATACATTTTGAAGAAGCCTCTATAACTAATATGCCTGTCAAAACATATTTAATTCCATGAAGGATAAAGGCTTTTTCTGGACGAGCAAACTTTGGTCCCCTTTTTGGTCTCATCTTTTTCCCCCACGGTCCCATCGAATGCAACTACCCTGGAATTGTCAAATAATGTCCTTAATTTATCAAAGTACCATATTCTGATGTATTGCAAGGTAGTACAAATTTCTAAAAAAATTCTTTTTAGTTTTAGGACTTAATTTACAAAAAGGACGTGTTAAACTGATAAACTATGCAATACGTCTTCTGTGGAAGAAGAAGTCTCATTATCTTGACGTAATTAGGAGGACCCAAATTTTACGACCTTCTTTTTTCTTACCTTTTTTTTTTTTTGCGGGTGGGAATGTGAGAAATTAATAATCAGTTGAAGATGTCAGTTATACCCTAAACAATAAAGACATATTACAATCAATGTTTGTATGAGCAAGAAAAAAATGTAGCTGCATAAACGACTTCAAGATTGACAAACGATAATACGCATGCGCATTAAAAGATAAATTCCAAAATGGAGGCAACAACAATAAATATTGCTTGAGCAACGCCTGTTATTTGTCGTTTTCTTATAGATATGCGTTAGTTACTATACATTTCGGATATGAACGTTTAAAAATAAACATACCCTATAATTATAACCTTTCTATTTCTGCAAAACTTTATGTTTTTCTTCAAAACTCACATTTATTTCGGTTGTCATGAAACTGACAGCAGTTTGCATGGGGTATTTATCTATCTTTCCATACTGCAGCACACCCTTGCGAGGCTTATGTGCAGGGTTGATTGCGACTTAAAGGTAATTTGGGATTATCGAAATCCAATATTTACTGGAATCTATCGAAATCTAATATCAATTACCGAAATCCAACTATAATATGAAAATAGCCTAAATGCAAGCACAGACCTATCTGTAGTCTCTTCAAAAGTTCTTCATAGCATCATTAAGGATAATCTGCCGGCTGCCCAAACATGGTGGCAAAATTTGCCACCTGTACATGTCACCTTAATATATCAACAAAAATCGCAAATGGAATGAGTGCCTCATAAATTCAGCTGATAACTTAAATGTCAAGGCATATCAAGTGGTTATAAAGAGATAAAAATGCATTTTATAAGTATGAAAAAACTAACCTTCTAACTGGTGCAAATTCGGGACCAGAAAGTTCCCTTTTCTTTTTCATAAATTCATAAAATGCTGATGTCAGTCAGTTTGTTTCACAATGTTCCGTCTAGAGCAGCTGGAAATTAAAAATCCAAAAGCTTTCAAATAAAAACACAATATGCTCATGTCCGCAGGTACCCAAATTGATACACAAAACTAAAATCTTGTCCTTTCATGTATATAACGTGGATACCGGTTTGTATTCTGTCTGCACATGCAAGGGGGACAGCTAAGTACATTATATGTATGTATGGTCAATGTACATTGTTTAGAGCTGTTTGGGTAGCCTTCTTGATAGCCAAAGTGTGTCTTTATTTGAATGAATTTGGATATTTTATTTACCGGTTGCCCTAGATGAATCATTGTAAAAGAAAATGACATTAGAACTTTATGTATTCATGGAAAAGAAAAGAGAAATGTTTTGTCTCAAATTTAGGCAAGTGAGAACGTAAGATTTTTCATACTTATAAAATGCATTTTTTTCTATTAATAACCACTTGATATACCCTGACATTTAAGTTATCAATTCAATTTGTGAAACACCCATTTCATTTGTGGTTTTTGTTGATAGTTTTTCAGGGCTTCCATTAACTTCCAGACTCAGGAAGTCCCAGACTTCCTACCCCTCAAATTTGGAAGTCCTACAGGAAAATCTAGGAAGTCCCACTTTTTTCTGTGCTGCGGTGGTTTGCCCTTTCTTTAGTAGAATATAGGTTATTATTTCAGTGTCACACAGAATCATCATGATATACACTTCTCTTAGATGTGTTTTAAAAATGTCCTTATCGCTTATTAAAATTCGATCGCATCTTTTTGGAAAGCCTGTACTTGTATGTCGAACCTTTGAGAAAGCATCAACATTGATACAACTTTGCATTCGTTTCAAAGCCCAGAGAAAGAAAAAAGAAAAGAAAATACATGAGAGAAACACCCAAAACGTTTTCTTAAAAATAAACTATGCTGAAATTATTTTGCAGAAATGATTAAATGAAATATTTGTTCGGATTGAAGCTGATCAACACGAGCAAACGAGTTGCTTACTTCACAAAAATTGCGGGAAAACGAGCCGACTCGTGCAACAACAAACAAATAAAAGGCAGCTCTTGATGAAATACCAACAGCAAAACGTTTGTTCGCGGAGAAAAGCAAGCAAAACCATCGCAAATAGCCTATATTTAGGCTTACTTTGCGTCTTTTCTGCACTGGTAAACAGCGCAACCAGAACAAGGCTACGCATTTAGAAACGGGTTTTCCGAAAGTTTTGACGAAAAATATGTTTTCTTTTGATTTGAAAAATTGCTTTTGTTGTCATGACAAACATAAGCTTCTAAATTCGAATAGATTTCAGTTTGCGTTCTGTGCATAATTTATAGAATTTCACTCGGTAATTCCCGGAACTGTTGAGGTGTTTTCAGACGACAAACGTTCTTAGCAATATAATAATTTAAGATTTCGTAAATATTAAAAAATAATAATGACTTCATATAATTTCACCGAATATTTTCGGGTGTCGCAGTAGAAAGTTTAATTATACAAACATCGATTAATCAATTTAGCACGCATGACAAATACTCACAGTGATCACGCAGCCATCAAAAGGGTGCCGCGACGCTTGACACGGCTGTCAATAAAACTCCCGCAAGCGGAAAGTGGGACGTCCTTAAAGCTCAGTCAACACAGGTAGCGAATTTCCGGTAAGTAGGCGGGGCAAACATCATACAACTCGTTAAAAGTGGGCGGGCTTTTTGACAATTTTTGGACGTCTCGGGTATCGATTTAGGACGG
This sequence comes from Anodontia alba, assembly GCA_964016985.1. NCBI lineage: Eukaryota > Metazoa > Mollusca > Bivalvia > Lucinida > Lucinidae > Anodontia > Anodontia alba. Next base: position 105,994,503 of record OZ024821.1, on the reverse strand, counting down.
ACAAAAGAAATTTCGGAAGTCCACGGTACGTTCAATTTGGACATCCGGTGGCAATCTCAGGGCATAATATACGTCGTACGTCCGCTTAACGGAAGCCCTGGTTTATGATGGCGTGTACAGGTCACAAAATCTGCCGCCATGAGTGGTCAACCGGCAGATTATCCTTAAAGAATGACTATCAGTATATAAAAATATATGTAAATCAATATTAAATAATAAAAATAATCAGCAATATATGTTCATGACACTTATTGACACTCATTTCTTGTCACTTTGTGATGCTTATTAGTATCAAGTCTGCTCCATTCCTGTCAACTTCCGGGAAGAAAACGGGAAGCAAATATTGGTCAGAGCGATTTCTGCTGAAAGTATATCAGGGTTCTCACTAGGATTTTAAAAGTAGGAGTCCAGGACTCCCTTTTTATAAAAAAGTAGGAGTCCCAGCCAAAAAGTAGGAGTCCTATTCCCAAAAAATAGGAGTCCCATTGTTTTTTCAGGAGTCTCCTTTAATAGTGAGCATGTTCCCAGTAACTTCATTCTATAAATACCCGATGGAGAATCAGTTTCCTTATTTTCACATACTTTTGTGTGTGTGTGTGTGTGTGTGTGTGTGTGTGTGTGTGTGTGTGTGCATGTGTGTGTGTTTTCAACTGATTTTGGTATCTGCTTTATGTGTTAGTCCGAGCAATGCGTGTAACCAACTGGTAGTCATTATCACACATCCTGATGTTGTTTATTCAATGGAGCTGGCCCAGAACGTAGGATGACGTCGTCTCTTTCATGGGAAAAAAGAGACATTTTGCAGTTTGGGGTGACATGACAATCCTAACCTATTTTACTTCCATGGTAACGATAGTCACACTTTTTTTTTTAATACTTAATAAAGTAATGCAGTCAGTTTTTAGCTTTTTATTTTAGACTCTTCCATCATGTGCTGCAAGTAAAGCAGATATTATTATTATTTTATGGTTAATGTAGCAAAAGATTCAAGGTTATTTCTGAAGAAATATGAACTAAGTTATAGATAAACCATGGTTATTGTCGAGGTTTTGGGTATACTGTAAATTATACCATAGTTTGGTGACCTTTCACTGTCTGACCCCAAACGAGGCGGAGCCGAGTTTGGGTCAGACAGTGAAAGGTCACCAAATTATGATATAATTTACAGTATTCCCAAAACCGAGACAATAACATGGTTTATCTGTTTTAACCAATGTATGGGACTGTTTTTGTTTTTGTTTTTTTCTTACAAAAACTACTTTTATTTATTTAGTATATCTTTTTCTACTTTTTTACTTTTATTTCCCTTTTTTTTAAATATTTATGGTAAAGTGGTAACAGGCAGTCTGATGAAATGCTGTACCAACTGACCTTGTGTACTAAAAAGGATGAAACACCCCACCTTTTTTTAATTAAACTAACTGAGGCACTACTGCTAAAATCTGATTGGTTGCAATCTTGTCAATCACAAGAAATTACATCAGCATCTTAATTTGGTCAAACTTTGTTGCAATCTGGTTGGTCATCTGTAGCTTTGGTCATTTTAATATACTCCAGACAGACTGTCTGGTTTCATGTGTTTTATTCAACAAAAAATGTCATTTTTAAATAGAATGTTGCTCAGTGCAGAAGTAAATTTGAAGTTCCTCTAACCTTTACCACTCTCTGGATAATATCAGCAGACAATATATTTGATGATACTTTCTTAGTTTTTCCAGCCATCTACATCACGAGATATTTCATGCTGAATGTTGGGAATTTAAGCCACTATGTGATAATCCTCCCAATGGTGAAACATATTTTAATCAAAACCAATTAAAGCTCCGTTATATGCTATCGCAAACTTATATATGCAATATATCAGCACCTTCTGATCATGGACACCTCTATTGAGCTTCCCGCAAAACGTCATTTCAATGTTTACATTTGCACCGTGCTGCGAACAATACACGCTATGAAAAAATGTCCGGGACTTCCTTACTAGCTGAAAATTCGATCTACTGATTTGATTTGCCGAAGAAGCCTTGATAATTCAGTTCTGTTTTTAATATATGTGTCTGTTTCATATGCATTTCTGCGAAGAAAATGCTCTACAATGCAACATGGTATAACCGTTTTGATGCGCAGACCTTGGCGCAGACTGATATCTCGCAAAGGGATAAGGTACTATTTTTCTTGTGGTCGCTTGTTGTCTCTTAACAGAAAAAAAGTATTCTGGCATTTTTTTATGTTAGTGCCGAAAATTCAGCATCCGAAAATTTTTGAAATGGAAAAAAATGATCAATTAATAACAACAACAACAACAACAAAAAAAAAAAACCCAAAAAACGCCAGCCTAAAGGGATGAAAGATGTCACCTGCGTGTGCATTTTTGATGAATCAGTCGGTAAGTGCAGCCAACACACAATGAGGGAAGGGGTCGCATACCGGTGTCAGTCGCATGCTTTAATTGCTCGATCGCTGAAGTGTGAACTGCCAACACCTGTTTAACTGCCACTTGCTTAGCAAATAACGGTACTGTCGCAGGTGTGAAAAGCACGCGGCGGATTACTACTGATCTTTAAAGATGCTACCGATGGTACGAATAACACGTGGCGGACTTTAGACTTCAGTCAAATAATCTGATCATAATTAGTAGTCCTCCCACAGGAAAAAAAAACATGCGTCCGGCGGACTACGCTTTGGGAATTTTTAGGAGTCCGGACCCCGATTTATGCGTCCCGGGACGCAGGATTCTGCGTCCCCGAGAACCCTGTATATATCGTTGTATGTTACTGTTCCTTGATCATATTCACTGCCGTAGAGCTCACTTCGTTCGTGATGCGCTTCACGAGTCGCGAGCTGTGCTCGCTATTATCAAGTTTACCATGATTTGTGTAAGTTTAGACATATACGCTGTTAAATAATATATAAACAGATAATATGTCCAAGTTTGGAAGAATATTTTGGAAAAATAACGATTTTATTTACGTATTTAAAATTTTCATAGATGGAGTTACTCCCCTTCGTAGTTTAGTTCTGTGACAGGTACATAGAAATACGGAACACAGCGAAACCATTTTCATATTTTTCCTAGAAATAAAGATTTGATTTTTCCTGCAAATTGTCTCCACGGGAGATGATATCAAGCATGAAATGTCAAAACCCTTGTCTGGGGAAAATATTTCAAAATGTCATCTGCTGGATGTTGATAATAACAAATTTGATCTTAGCATACGATAGATACATTGTAACATCATTTGAGTGTTTAAAAAAATGTTTTCCTGTCCGGTGTGTCAGAATACTAATACAGGTTATTATTACACAGCTGTTCATTTTACCATTACCACTCTTGGTGTAATTCTCTTGATGTCAGAGACCAACTATTAGAGACTGGAATACAAGATGTCATACATAAATTTGAATCAGCTTATAGTAAGGAGTGATAAAACATGACATCAAGGTCTAGGAGCTAGTCTAGGACTTTTCCAGCTTAGTGTCTGCATTGGAGACGATAAATATGACATGTCAAATCTATTATCCGGGAAAATATTTTAAATCGTCAATCTGTGTTCAAACTTTAGGTCAGGTATGGTAAGGAGTTAAGGTGTCCAAATATTTAGGGAAAATATGGTGTGCAGCAGCCGCAATAAAATTAAACACTAAACTCTTAAAGCACAAAGCAAACTTTTGTAGCAGACGATTTTCATTTTGGTTTAGATTTTCATAGTAAATAAGTCTTGATACGCCATGTGAATTCATCTGCTTGGCAGAAGATTTCACATGAATGCCAATAAAAATCAAAAAGACTTATTTTCTAAGAAAAATATTAAAAAGAATGGTTTGAAATGTCGTCTGCTGCAGTTGTGATTAGCAGCACCTTATTAAGGTTTATTTATAAGCAGATGACATTCTGAAATAGTTTTCTTATTTTCCGCAGAAAGCAGGTTTTGACATAATATGCAAATTTTGTCCAACTAGAGTCCTGGGAAAAATAAGAAATTAACAAATTGTCGACTGTTGAATTAGCCATGGTTAAGCTTTGATAAATTAGACATTTAGTTTGTGTGGGAGAGGTTTTAGTTTCTATGCAATTCAATGCAAAAAAAAAAAAAAAAAAAATACAGACCCTGATCAGATTAAGTTTGGACAAATCCATTTAAATAAAGTGTGTGTGGGAGAGTTTTTACAATTGTTAGGCAAGTGGTTTACATGTAGTTATATGCAAAACAAAACCAATGCTATGCTTTATATCTTGACATTTCATGCTTGATAATGTCTCCAGTGGAGACAATTTGCAGGAAAAGTCAACTTTATTTTTGGGAAGAATATAAAAAATGTTTTGTTGTGTTCCGTATTTCTGTGTACCCGTCGCAGAGCTAAACTACGAAGGGAAGTAGCTCCATCTATGAAAATTGTAAAAACGTAAAAACGTAAATAAAATCATTATTATTCCAAAATATTCTTCCAAACTTGGACATATTATCTGTTTATATATTATTTAACAGTGTATATGTCTAAACTTACACAAATCATGGTAAACTTGATAATATAGTTGGATTTCGGTAATTAATATTAGATTTCGGTAGATTTCTGTATGACCTACTATCAAACACTGCCTCAAACATTTCCATATCATTTTATGACCCTTACCTCTGACTTTGTGCAGCTGCAACTCCGTTCAAAACAATGGGACTGATGTCATAGTGGTCTCATTATGTCATTGAAATATCTGACTAAAATCAACTTTAGTGTATTGGTGTCAAGTAAATATTTGTGGTTTATACGTTTCCATGGTACTCCAAATACGGTTCAAAACAATGAGACTGATGCCATAGTGGTCTTATTTTGGGCAAGAACCCCGTAATTTGGAGTACCATGGAAACATATAAACCACAAATATTTACTTGACACCAATACACTAAAGTTGATTTTAGTCAGATATTTCAATGACATGATGAAAAAATATGATACATGTACATAGCTCCAGATAAGAAGGGGCATCCACAGTTTCTTATTTCTCTGGTACTCATTAGAAGCACCTCACTGAGGGGCTTCTAATAAATACACACAGCATTTGTTTATATGGAGAAATAAGAAAAATATTGGAAATTTTCGGTTGAATGAAGTGTCTTATCTGGAGCTATGGTAGTAAAGATTGGTGTCACAGATAGAACGAGATAGGGACACAGGATGTTTCTATTATTTTATAAATTCAGTATTGTTTTATATTTTTTACAGCTTAGATGTTCCTTCACAAGGTCTTTCTTCCTTCCACAATGGAATATTTTAAACAATGGAAGGTGATTCTTTGTTGATTGAGGGTAGTCCTGGAACTAACCTTCATAAACCAGTCGGCAAAGGCAGGAAAAAGAAAAGTGCACTTGCCAAATTAGCTGAGAAGAAAAGACTCAACTCTGATGGTGGTAGTGAGTATGGATCAACAGTGTCATTACAGAAACAAATAGAGACTGCAAGTAAAGATTCTGTTGAGAAAAAGGTTGAAATTAAGGACACTGATAATAATGACCAAGGTAGTTCAGGTGATAATGTTAAAGATGTAAAAGAACATAAAGTGAAAGCCAGTAATCAAGAAGACAGAAAGGAAGACAAAGATGTGAACTATGAATCTGAAATCAGACCCAGATTACCAAAACCACAGCCAAGAAAATTAAACTTTCGTAAAGACAATAAGGAGAAAGAGGAACAATTGTTGGCAAGTTTAGAAGGTGGTACAGTTGTAAGTATTTATGACAAAGTTGAAAAAACTCCAACTGGGCGAAAGAAAAAGGAGTCATATTTGGGAAGTAAAGAGAGAAATAAGACAAAAAATACAACTGATATTGATGAACAGCAAATCAAACGTGAACTCTTCCCAGCTGACAATAAATTAGATAATGGATTGTCATTTTTAGGGCCAGTAAAAGCAAAACCTGGACTGTCTCCTTTGAGTGAATTACCTCCACTTGATGGTGACGTGGGTTCAAACAAATTAAAAAATGTTGAACTTCCTGGACCTGTTCCTATGGACATTGATAATGATTTAGGTGGTGAAAAAGAAATAAAGAATAGTGATTTAATAAGTAACAATGTTCCATCAGATGCTACTGTTCACAGATTCAGGGCTCTTCGAATGACTCCTGATCGATGCAAGTCTGAAGAATCTCTAAAAAATATTCATTTTGTGCCTAAACCCCCATCTACGCCTAGGTCTGGTAGAAAAATTACTTCTAAGGGAGAAAAAAGAATTCGAGAAGCTAATTCTTCTGGAGAGGAAGCTGATGTTGAAGCAAAGAAACAAGTGTCAGCTGTTAATATTAGTAAAATTAATAATGAAAACACTAATGAACCAAATAATGTTAAAGTGACAAAAATGGACACAAGTGATATTGATAGTAAGGCTGGCAATGCCAAGATACATGCAGCAAGTTCAGACCAGAAGAAAGGTTTATCTGTTCACCCTGATGCATTTGCTAACTCAGGTATGGACACAGATATTGCTAGCGGTGTTAATAGTGTTAAAATTGAAAGTGCTCCTTTAGTTACAACAGAATCTAAAACTGAAGCACTGATACCAGAATCAGAATTAAAAAGTGAAGCAAATGGCAATGATGTAATTCCTGATAATGGCAAAGCTTCTCAGGATAAAAATGAAAAGAAAAAAGAAAAAAAGAAAAGTAAGATTAAACTCAAACGAAGTAAAATTGAACCTCAGCCCATGGACATGACAGAAGATGTGAGTCCAAGTAAAACATCTATAGATTCCATTGGATCTGCTTCTGACTTGAAAGCTATTACAGACAGTTATCAGCAAGTTCTTAAAGCAGACTCAAGTCCAAGTAAATATTCTGAAGTTTATCCAGGTTCAGTTGGGAAATTGACACCTGTCACAGACACTTTAATTCCAGAACCCAGTCCAGGGACAGGAAAACTCTCTCCCATACAACCAAAACATCTTCCTCCACCATTGCCACATGATATGAAATCAACTTCATTACGAACCACATACAAGACTGATCCATCCTACACAATGAGCAAGTTTTTTGGGCGATCACTGTCTGGGGTAACAGAAAGAGAAAAACTGCATGTTGAGACAATGTCTCAGAGATCATTCAGTACATCTACATCATTACACCCTCTTTCTACAAGAGAGGCTAGAGACAGGTGAGGATTGTTTGAGTATTTGAGCTGTTGAATGAGAAAGAGTAAAAATTAACCATGGTCCTGCTGAACCAGGAAAATGCCCTTCCAAACAGTGAAGCATCCAGGTGGCCGAGTGGTTAGCGCATCTGACTTTGGATCACAATGTCCCGGGTTTGGATCCTGCTAGAGGTGGAATTCAGCTCATGACTGTACGACACTTCATTCAACAGAGCATTTCAGTATCATCCTTCCATTGTTTCTATATGACTTAATGTTGAAAGGGGCATAAAACACCAAACCATCATCATCATTATCTTGCAAACTGTGTAGATCCAGGTCAGTTGGTCCTAAAGAAATCTACTGATCTGGATTTGCATTGGTTGTTATTCAGTATGTGAATTTATATCAACAATCTGGATCAAGTAATCTGATTGGCTGACAATTAGAAGTGAGGATGGCGTCTTAATTTATTCCGCATGGCAAGGGTTAAATACGCATACAGTGACGCTCCTGGCAAAAGTGTTTCATATAATGCGAATTGCAATATGATTAAATATATCTTTGGACATGTGCTTCCAGTGAAGACTATAAGTGATCAGCCCGTGCAGTTGTTCAGTCTCTACTGTCTCCCTAAACAAACTTTGAATCCTTGCATGGTTTGAATCCTTGCAATGGTTTGAATCCTTGCTATGGTTATCTGGAGGACCCAGCAAAGACTGATCAGACTGCATGAATAAGCAGGCTGAATTGAGTCATTGCTGGATGCACATGTCTAAAGACAATTTGCTGACATAGCGGCTAAAATATTTGCTCTGTCTATGTATTAGTGTGCAGGCTGGCCTGGATCTGAGCAAGTCATATGGGTAAACTTGTACCATTTACCAAGCAGTAGATATTTTTTTTTAACATACCGTATCTACCGCCTATAAGACGGGGATTTTTCCCCCAAAAAAAGCCCCCAAAAATCCAGACCCGTCTTATAATCGAGGTCTTTGGCCATATCGGTATTTTCGGCAAAGTCCGGTGGTGCCACGTGGTCACGGAAAATGCCGATCTTCGAAACCGGTAGAAGGATATTATGTTTACCTTCGTCCCTTGATAGAAATAGCAGCAAGGTAATTTTTTAGGTGAAGTACCGAATTTTTCTGTGTATTACTCGCACCCGTGTATAACACGCACTGAATATTTGCTAAATAGTTTTGAAATAAAAAAAAAGATGTTCCTATGTAGAACACAAAGAATTTATCCGTGCATTATTTACTAAGTTACCAGATTCTAAGTTTGTCAAATTCACTAGGATTGAGTTGAAAATGGCCGAATTCGGAAGGTTTAGAGTAGAAACGGGCCGAATTTACGATAATGCTAACTGAATTTCATTGTGCAGCTCTGTTACCATGGGCCTCAGGCAACTTGATGTAGTGTAGGCAGTTCTTTGCTTCCCCACTGCAGACGCTATGACAATAGAAATGTAGTTATTTCTTTTGTGTTCTCATAATTAACACCTTCTTTGTGTCACTTTGTGTCACTTTCTTAACTGAGACATGAAATTATCAACTCAGTGCCTCAGGGCAATGCAAACAACAACTAAAGTCGACTAGTTGTCATTCTGACTGCCAATTAACCAATTAAGTGCACAGATGTATGCTGGTAGTTTTTTTTTGTTTTTTTTTCTTTATCATAAACATTGTTTATTTCAAACAATTTTTTTGGTAAGTTGGAAGAAAAGTTAAAAAAAAAAAAAGATAAACATATAGTAAGAAAATAAAAGATAAAATGCAAATGACTGATCTACCTACCTCAAAAGCCCAGTTGGTTTTGTTTATTATCAATAATTTTAATAATTGCAAAAAATTAAATACTTTTTTATTTTTTCAATGTATGATCGTTTGTGCCAATATTTATGTTCTACCAAATTTATTTCCTATTTTGAACTACAATAAATCAGTTGTGCAGGCTGATTTATTCAAGTTACGGTGTGAGACTTGTCAAAGTCCGGTAATCAATACAGATTCATATGCATATGCCTGTTTGAGTAGTTTCCCTTTGAAGAGATCACATGATTAGCAAAATAAAAAAGCGTAAACAAAAAGAGCATGGACATGAAAAGGATATCAAATTACTGCAAATCAGATGGAGTTGCTTGTTTTGAGCTGACAGAACCATGGTATGGGCGAGATAGGTATAAAAAATCATGAATATCTCATAGCAATCATTCTAGTTCGCATTTTTACCGAGCGATCGTGAATGTCATGAGTTTTCGCGACCGATTATCTTGGCGATTTCTGTCCCGATTTTGGTGTTCCTATAAATAATACACATCGGATTTTTATAAACGTTTTCTGGGTAAATAAGGTGCGTGTTATACACAGTTAAATACGGTATGCATGCTTGTAAGTGGTGTTGGAAGTTTTTTTAATTGTACTTTAGGAATTTCTGAGTGGCAGGGAATATCTCCGACAGCCGACAGGCGACTTTTTTTAACCCGTCTTATAATTAAGTAAAAGCAAAATCCTGCCTGGGAAGGGCCCAAAAACAGCCCCCGTCTTATAAACAAATCGTCTTATAGGCGGATTAATACGGTAGCTCTTGATAAGATGCTTTTTTCACCTCAAAAGGATTGATATTTTTCCTATTTGTCCACGAAAACATATGTTGTGGGTATTCATTAGAAGTGCCTTGGCGAGGTGCTTCTAATGAGTACCCACAACACATGTATTCGTGGAGAAATAAAAAAAAATATTCACCTGATACCCACTCTTATCTAGACCTATGGATAATGTATAATACATTTATTCAGCCAAAATTTCAGATGACAATATTTTCATCTACAAATTTTGAACAAAGGGTTTGTTGGAAGACATCTAAATACATGCAGATATGAAGGTTACTGATCATTTAGTGAAAAAAGAGATTAAACTTTCTTATCTGACCAGGAGGTCGCGGGTTCAACCCCCGCCGAGGTCGGCAATATTCTTTCGTAGAGATTGATCATGAAATATTTTCTACGGTCATCCTTCCGCTGATTCAAGAAGGGCAGTTGTCAGTTTCTGGCGAAAGAATATGCAAAATACTGGTTAACCGCTTAGAGGACTAAGCCTGCCCAGTAAACGTGTGCTTAGGTAAACTGACCGCGCTCGACATGACCCCATTGGGTTGACTGGGCCGTAAAACCTCAACACAAACAAACAATTCTTATCTGAAGAAAAATTGGCCTTTTTTGTTTTTAAATACTGCTGCCTTCAAAAGAAATAATTGCATTTCTTTATAGCAGTATTTAAAAAACAATTGCAATCAGACAAAGCTCTTCAGTCAAGTAATTTGACATATAAGGAATGACATTATACTCAACTGAGGTGGCAAATTACACATTTCGAAAACAATGTTGTTAGGAAAAGGCTATCTTAAAGACTTTGCCAGTACAACTTTATTACTTCTGCAGCAATATTGACATTACTCTACAGTCTGCACTGTTTCATCCTAATTTCATCTTAACCCTTGTCATGCTGAATAAATTAAGATGCCACGCCCATGTCTAATTTCCAGCAAATCAGATTACTTGATTCGGGTTTTCGATAGAAATTCACATATTTAATGACAAACAGTGCAGATCCTGACACTGCTCTGTTTGCTAAGACAGGGCATGATGTGTTTAGAAAGAGAAGTACATGATGCTTACAAGGATAAGCATACATATAGTAGAAAATAAAATCTTACAACATGAAAGTCGTAACAAAGGAATGAAGCATAGCTGAAAAAATTTCCCACCTATCAGGGGGGGATTCGGACCCAGTCTGCCTGGATAAAAATCCAATGTTCTAACCACAGAGCCAAAGCGTCTACTCCATGATGCAGTTGTCAGAGATTGAATATATACCTACAAGCTGTGCTTAATCTGCCAAGGCAGATAAACGAAGGTAAGAATGCTAGATCGCAACACTCCCCCACTTCAAGGAAGTCATCATTTATGATGATGCAAAGCCATTTTCCGCGAAGTAAAATCCGATCCCGAATGCGCCCTCATCTTATGACATGAAGGTCGTACCAAAGGAATGAAGCATAGCTGAAAAAATTTCCCGCCTATCGGGATTCAAACCCGGTCTGCCCGGATAAAAATCCAATGCTTTAACCACTGAGCCAAAGAGTCAACCCCTGATGCAGTTGTCAGAGATTGAATATATACCTACAGGCTATGCATAATCTTCCAAGGCAGACAAAGGTAGGATTGCTAGGTCGTAACAAAAAAAAATTAAGTAAAAAAAAAATGATGATAAAAAAATATATCAATAAAAGATACAGGTCAACAGTAATATATGCACATGTGCTTACAAATCTAAGTGTTATAAGATTTGTTTCTCTTGCTCTAGGAGGACAAGATGGTATATGCCAATCAAACTGACCCACTTTGACCTCCAAAGTCCCGATCACAATATTTATAAGTGCACATCCACTGCAAAAACAGGCACCACCCGCAAAGGCGAGAATCAGCCACCCCATAGAGAATTCCAGGGCTCCCGACTGTCATGCAAATCTGTATAGTCCTTGCAGTTAATATTGTTTGGGCAGAGCTGACATCTGCACATGCGCACAGACTGTTCTATTAGCAAAAAAGATAGACAGACTTATATAGGCCACATCAGTCTAAAACATGTCCTTGAGCTTCAAATTTTCTGTGTACCCACACAGTCTCATCAGGGCATTTGCCCACTATAGTTGCATGCTTCTGTTTCCAATTACTTTTGTCAGTGGACAGTAATTAAGGGCGCTGATCTGACTGCAATGATGCATAATCAGATATTTGCCTTTGCTCTCAACATATGTCTCGAAGATACAATTTCACTTGACATGGCCCAATTATCACAACGTAACCATTCACCTGTGAAATTCTCACATATATGAGGACCTCAGTGGGGTTCATTGATTAGAGATGCATTGCTGTTTTCTCAAAGTTAAGTGATTACTGATTTTATGTCCCAAAATTTATGATTGGCACTTTTTGTTGGGGGGTGGAGGGGAGGGGTGGGGGGGGGGCCAGGGGAGGGGGCTGGTTTTGGTGGCAGGGTCTTAACTTGAACGATTAAGGCCAAAATTGTAGAATTTAATGAGATTAACCAAACATGTCAATAATGATACTGATTAAAAGGCCATTTTATTATTGATTATTCATTATGAATATCCCCATAAAGACCTTCATTTATTGATATTCATTTTAAATATCCCCATAAAGACCCCCATTTATTCTATATAGGTATATCGAAAACATAAAATATATGTGGACATTATTTTTAATGGATAATATATGCTAGATGTCCTAAAATTTCGAACACCAAAGTGTCTGACAAAATGACATATGCAAACAGTGCAAAAACTGCTCCTCTAGGAAAAGTCTGATCAGGGTCTACACTGTTTGCCATTCCACTAAGTATTTTAAGCAACAAGTGCATGAAAAGCAAAATTTAGACCAAAATAATATGGAATAAAGTGTTTGAAATTTTCGGATATTTACCATATGCACATATTCTGCTTATGTAAAAAGCATGCAAAAGCCACTCTACTAAACCTCTTGATGGACTGGTCAAATTTGACATTATTGGCAGTACCTTTACTGCCATGCCCAGACAATCAACTGCAACTCATATAGTCCTGTAGAAAAGAGAAGTATCCAGATAAATTTCTTTCATATTGTTTAGCAAATAAGGGAATGAGAAATAAGAACAATACTGAAAATGCGTATTTTTTGCAAAATGTTAAAATTCACCATTCCTCATTTTCTAAGGCTTGTAGACATATGTGATAACTTTGGTTAGTAACTTAGTACATATATTCATATATATAGTACAGACCGGGACAAAGTATTAAAGGCTCCATATCTCTCAAAAACACATATTTTTTATCTAAAAAAAGGTTTAATAAATTGATATTTAGTATTAATATGATCATAAAATGTGGCATCTGACGGCCTGTAAAATTTCAGTTAGTCTGTCGTCTTTGAATTGGATCAAAAATAAAATGATTTTTCATCATATCTCTAAATTAATGTTGGCAATATTAATTCAGAGATATTGTAAAAAATCTTTTCATTTCAAGAAAGAGGGACTAACTCAGTGATTTATTTACAATTTTATACCTATGCGTCCCAGGACTCGCTTGGGCTATATAAAGTGAGTCCTACTAGAAAATCATTGCGTCCATTACAGAATTTTCCACTACAACTTTTGAGTCCTGGGACTCGCTGAGATTTAAAATGTGAGTCCCAAAGCAAAAAATGTGAGTATGGGACTCGGGATGCGCAGGTAAAAAAATCACTGCTAACTGAAATTTTACAGGCTGTCAGGTGCCACATTTTATAATTGTATTAATACCAATTTATATCAATTTATTAAACCTTTCTTGGATAATAAAATGTCTATTTTTGAGGAATATGGAGCCTTTAAGCAATGGTCCATCTTTCTCCTTTCTACTACCATTCATACAGCCCAACAATACATGTACATTTTGAGTAACCTGTTGTAAAAATAGCAAAAACTGATTTCTGAATACCCCTTGTATCTTGAGTCCTTTGTTTCAGAATGAAACAAGGTAATATTGGTGCTGCGTTGTTGTCCTCAACAGAACTTGACAGATACTTCCCTGATAGGAAAGTAGGACTGTGGGTGGGCTCCTGGAATATGGCAGAAATCAAGGTAAGAGCTATAAATAAAGTCACTTGTAAAAAAAAACAAAAAAACATCAGATAGGTAGCTAGGGATTTTTTTATATACAAAAAAACAAAAAAAAACATAGTAAATTTTACCCAAAACAAAAGGCATAACCAGTTGCAAAGTTGTTGATATTCATTTGATAAGCACACATGAAACTGATCTGTTAAATCCTATGTAAAGTGTAAAGTGTAAAGGACTGACAAGAGCACCAGGTTATATACCAAAACATTGATTCTGATATGTTTTAAGATATTTGTTTCATCACTTATTAAGGGGAACGGATACTCATTCAGGGGAAGCAACTCTTTCAAAATAGTTTTACCTACCGTGGGGAGCAAATTCTTTCCTTTTAGAGTAGGCCCCTTATGAGGAAAAAACTTGATATGAAGTAAAGTAGATATTCACAAAAGTTGTCTCCCTTGGAGGGAATGCGCAAAAAATCTACCAGTGGAGTGTTTCCTTAATGTCTATTTTGATTTATCAGTGAGTTCTTATTCAGAATGTAACTGGATAATTAATAGTAAATTGATTTGCTGGAATGTATTCCATTGCCAGAATGAGCCACAAAAACAACAGAGAACCCTAACTTTACACAAATCAGGAATCCATGCTATACTGTAGTACAAGCACTTCCTGTATATGAAAAGAAGACTAGAACAATGACTGTTTTACTCTGTATGATGTACAGGCTGATCACTTTAGTTTTCCTTGATTTGCTAGTGTATCCCTCCACATTGCCAGGAAGTTGAAAAAATTGTGATCATTTTTTCATATTGATTTTAATCACTTTTACGTGGTCTGGGTCTGGATTGTTAGCAAAAACTGGGATAACTAAACAACCGTGTTATATCCAAACAAAAAATGTATAGATTATATAGAAAAATGACCATAGTCATTTTTCTATATAATTTATACATTTTCAGTTTGATGCAACACTTTTGGGTTTCATCATTAAACTGACTTATATCCAAAACTATTTTATAATGAACCAGCTTATAAAGAGGTTCTAGTGTACTTTATTGATTACTCATTTTTGTTGTTATTTTACAGGATTGTCGAGAGCCCTTAGACGATTTCTTGCTGCCAGAAGTCAGTGAGTATGTACAAGATATCTATGCTATAGGAACTCAGGAAAATGCCATGTCAAAGTAGGTATAATAATATAATTGTTTATATACTTTGTTCTAATTTTCATACTGTTATGGTTTTATCAAAGAATTTGTTCAGTAGAAGAAAGTAATATGTATCTTTCAACCTAATTTTCTAATGGATTTGTGCTTTCAGGTTTGTAACGATATTTTTTTCTGAAACCCAGTGGAAGAATGTATGCTATAGACAAACTCAGAAGACCAATAAGCTGATGCACCATTCTAAAAGTGAGCAATGAGCTCCTTGCCACATCCAGACATGGTCGCAATATGACTGAAAGATTGCTGAAAGCAACGTAAAGCCCAAATAAAACAAACAAACACAGTCTTAAGATTACAGCCAATTACTTTAATTTATAACAGCTTATGTTGTGGATACTCATTCATATTGCATCAGCTTGTAATTGCCTCAACAAGAGGCATTTCAAATAAGTGCCCACAACATCAAATGAGTACCCACACAGAATAAGTACCTACAAGCTACAACATATGCTTTTGTAAAGAAAATTAGAAAAAATACCACTTAAGCATCATGAAGCCCTTTGCTAATCTTTCTGTAAAGTTTTCCCTCATTAGTTGAATATTTTACTGCAAGTTTTTCCAGTAATTTTGAAAACTTAAGCAAACTGTATGGTAATTAGGTTGAATACGGTATTTTAATTTCTTGGAGTGTGCAGTCTGATCAGGAAATCAACTGTTTTTGTTTGGATTCAATACAATATTTATAATCCCTGCAAACATTATTGTTAGAGGATATACTGTTTTCATTCATGGCAATAAATGACAGATGCCCTTTGCTGACAAGATTGATAAGTAGTTAAGGCATAGGAGTTTAGGGTAAACATGGTAGGTTTCATATTGTGTATCAGAGGACTTATTAACCCTTAAAGCACCAATCACAACAATTGTTGTCTGCTTTGTCATCTGCTTGTGATTTTGAAAGTCATTTCTGCAAACAGTGTGGACCCAGATCAGACTGCTCCTTTAGGAGCAGTCTGATCTGGGTACACACTGTTTGCCTGTAAGCAAAAACAGGTTTGAAAAGTTTGCAAGAATATTCAGCAGACAACATAAACAGACAACATTTTCAGATGCAGGTTTTCTTGGCGTTTTAAGGGTTAAGGAGGTATATTTGATGATGATTTGGGGTATTTTTCTCTGTTCCTGCATAAAAGCATATGTTGTGTGTACTCATTAGAAGTGCCTCTGTGTTGGTGAGGCACTTCTAATGAGTACCCACAACATATGCTTTTATGCAGGAATAAGAATTCTCTCAAAGTTATCATCAAATACTCCTCCTTAAGAATTTCTTTAGTGTGTGCAAACAGCAAAGACTTTGTATGGGTGTGCAAGCTAGGTGTGGGCCTTTGCTGTTTACATCATAGGGGTATGGCACATTTTTATTATTTTTCTTGTTTTTATTAGTGATTTTGAAGAGCCACAAATGTAAAAAAATAGTTTAGGTTACTAAATATAGACAAGGGGTTGAACAAGACAATAGGCCCCATAACCCCAGTTTACTATTCACATGCTATTATTAAAAATATTAAAGCATGCTCACTTTGAAACACTGTCTGTAAATGTCACAAAATGCCAACACTAAACAATGGACAGATTCATTTTTTGTCAAAGCAAAATGGTCTAAACACTACAGACAGTGAGAAAGGCCCATTTTGTGACATTTTCACAGGTCTGACATGACATTGCAAACACCCACCCCAAGGCTATAGAGCCATCTATATTTAATAACATAAATTATTTTTATACCCCGCCACACAGTGGCGGGGTATTATGGTTTCACGTTGGTCGTCTGTCCGTCCGTCCGTCCGTTTTTCGTTTCTCGGATGATAACTTGAGTAAACATCAATGGATTTTCACCAAACTTGGTATGTTCATTGATATTGTGGAGATCTGGTTTGGGATTGCTAATGGGCAAATTTCGTCAATTTTTGACGGAGTTATCTGCACAAGACATGCCCATATTTTCGTTTCCGGACTATAACTTGAGTAAATAACAAGGGATTTTCACCAAAATTGCTATATGCATTGACATTAAGGAGATCTGGTTTGGGATTGCTAATGGGCAAATTTCGTCAAATTTGTTAAGGAGTTATCTGCCCGAGACATGCCCATATTTTTGTTTCCGGATGATAACTTGAGTAAATAACAAGGGATTTTCATCAAACTTGCTATATGCATTGACATTAAGGAGATCTGGTTTGGGATTGCTAATGGGCAAATTTTGTAAAATGTTTACGGAGTTATCTGCCCAAGACACGCCCATATTTTCATTTCCGGATGATAACTTTAGTAAATAACAAGGGATTTTAACCAAACTTGCTATATGTATTGACAGTAAGGAGATCAGGTTTGGAATTGCTAATGGGTAAATTTTGTCAAATTTTTACGGAGTTAGCTGCCCGAGACACGTCCATATTTTCATTTCTGGATGATACAATGTAGCTTGAGTAAATAAGAAGGCCTTTTAACCAAACTTGCTATATGCATTGATATTATCAAGATCTGCTTTAGGATTGTTATCTGTCCATTTATATTATCAAGATCTAGTTTAGGATTGTTATCTGTCCCTCCGTCATTTTCTTTCCCGACATTTTCGCAACGATAACTTTAATACATAAACAAATAATTGCTGTGGCAGGGTATTATGCTTGCGGTGCTTTTATTTTACATTTATGGCTGTTCCAATCACCAAATAAAAAATATAATACAAATGTGCTGGAGCCCTATGGTTTACATATGACATTTTTCTTGTAGCCCTACCTTATTGAGTTTATATAAATTGTTCTGTATTTGCAGGAAAGAATGGGAAATTTTGCTGCAAGAAACCCTAGGACCATCACATGTTCTGTTTCACTCAGCATCACATGGTGCTCTTCACCTGGCTGTGTTTATAAAGAGAGATTTGATCTGGTTCTGTACAGGTATAAATGATGCACAAGTTAGGAAAGGGTCCTAATGTTATCATAGCTCTAGATATGAGCTCGGACCTAATAATACCCGGACTTATCACTAACGGAACTGCCAAAATATATGTCTTGGCTTGATTTTAGCGCTACATGTAATTTACAGCACTATGGTCATTAAAAATGATTTTGGATAATAATGACGTTGTAATTAATTGTTTTTAATAGGTGTTTAAAAATGTTAAGTCACAGTTAATAGAATTAAAGTTATGCCGTCATTTTGGGTGAATTTCTGATAATTTTCTGCTAAAAGTGCCAAAAATAGCTAAAATGGGTACCTAGGTTTTTTGTTGATGTTGCAGTCTTAAAGGTAATATTTTGAAGTATTGCTTTTTGAAAATAAATCTCAGATATTTCGAGAAATAATTGAAATATGAGCATTTAAACTTCACCATACAAAACTATGAAAACTCGGCCAAGACAACATGTTTATAATAAATAAAATACCTGTACCGTAGTTACTAGTCCAGTGTATATTGGGACCAAGATATGAGGGGGTATCAAGTAAATATTTCTTCTTATTACATGAAAATATATGTTATGGGTACTCATTAGAAGTGCCTCTGATGAGTACACCATAACATATGTTTTTATGGAGAAATAAGAAAAATATCAATACCTCAGTGAGGCACTTCTAATGAGTACCTACAACATATGTTTTTGTGGAGAAATAAGAAAATAGCAATACCTCACTGAGGCACTTCTAATGAGTACCCACAACATGTTTTTTGTGGAGAAATAAGAACAATATCAATACCTCAGTGAGGCACTTCTAATGAGTACCCACAACATACATTTTTGTGAAGAAATAGGAAAATATCAATACCTCAGTGATGCACTTCTAATGCATTCCCACAACATATGTTTTTGTGGAGAAATAAGAAAAATACCAAACCTCTGTGAGGCACTTCTAATGCATTCCCACAACATATGTTTTGTGGAGAAATAAGAAAAATATTTAACTGGATACTCCTCTTATCTGTGTTTTGCTGTGCACCCTGTGAAAACTCAGATCAGCCTGCACATCCTTGTAATCAAGTTCTGCACAGGTGTAATATGATGCACAACATGAGAAAAGGGTCCTTATATCATATGCAAACAATCTGATCAGAACCCTTTTGGTTCATCTGTATATTCTACAATATCCATTTGGTCTGTAAAGGGGCATGGAAGGCCCTTGTCAGACTGCACAATTGTGCAGGTCAACTTGAGCCAACATTCTGAGTCATGATTTGACATTATGAAGGAGAGTATTATACATCCACATTAGGTACTTTTCAACCAAAAGGTATTGATGTTTCTCTTATTTCTTCATGTAAACGTACCAAATAGAATCTTGCTGAGGCCCTTCTAATGAGTATCCACAACATATGTTTTTGTGGGGAAATAAGAAAAATATTATTTGAATACCCCCTCTTATCTGGAGCAGTGGGGTAAAATAGATGAAATGCTGTTAACACTTTGCATGCTGGGTAAAATTTTCAGCAGATGACATTTTAAAATATTTTTTTCTTATTTTTCCTAGAAAACAGGATCTGACACATTATGCAAATTGTCTCCTGTCAGATCAAATAAGAAAAATATCACCAATTTGTCATCTGCTGAATCAGCCCATAGTATGGTAAGTGTTAAGATAAAGATATTGTCTATTTATTAAATTATAATGCACGCATTTAAAATCGGTGAAAAAAAAAAAAAAAAAAAAAAAAGGTGGACAGCTAAAATATAAGGAGAGTATGTAAAACTGATAGAAAAGGTATTTTCCATTAATACTCATTAGCACTCTCTGAGCAGTTTCAGCAGAAGACAAATTGATGTATTTCTTTTGAGATAATTTCCATCAAATGTCAAACCATATTTTCTGTTTTTAAAGGTAAAACTGTAATACAGTTTCTTTAGAAAACCAAGTTAATATATCCTTTTGATGCAGATGATCCTCATGTGTTGCGGCAGCACTAGACCTATTCTAATCATCATCAAAATACATCTTCTGGCAAAATTAAGATGTTTCATAATGTTGTCTTTTGAAGTTTTACCCAGCATGCTATGTTAACCCTTCTCTTGCTGAACACGACATGCCCTCTGTCTTAGCAAACAGTGTAGATCCAGATCAGTTGGCTTCTGAAGAAGCCAACTGATCTGGATCTGCACTGTTTGTCATTAAATATGCGAATTTCTATCAAAATCCCGGATCAAGTAATCTGATTGGCTGGAAATTAGAAGTGGGCATGGCAACTTAATTTATTCAGCATGACAAGTGTTAATAAATAGAATAAGTAAAACTTATAATAAATAAAGGTTTTTGTCCCGGTGAGGACGAAATAAAGATATATGTCCCACCACCATAGGGAGGGGGACATATTGTTTTTGGTGTGAATTCCATTGACAGCGGCATCAGGTCAGCATAGGTTACCATCCTGACAGATTTCCTACCATTATTTTTCAGTACCAGAGGATGACCTAGTACAGACACGAGCAGTTACCATGGTGAAAACTAAAGGTGCCATAGCAATCAGTTTCAACTTCTTTGGCACATCCTTCCTCTTCATCAACTCACATTTTGCCCGTAAGTCTTTTCTTCTTCAACGCTGTTTATACCCTGAAATATATATATATATAGGATCATCCTGTTGGTCCATTGATCAGGCTTTTGGTCTGCCTATGGAGTTAGAAGAAAAAATACCATTATGTGTGAAATTTTATATGGAAGATATGTTATATTCATCTACAAGACACAAGACTCTGTACATACATTACTTAATTAAGGGAACTGCTTACACTTGATAGATTTTCTGCCATTTTCACAAGGGAAACAACTTTCGTGACTTCCTGTTTGCTTTTTTGCACACCAAGCACCTTCTGAAAATGGGTCAACTGAAAAAGGAAAGAATTTGCTCCCACAAGGAGCTAATTCTTTCCTTTTAGGGTAGACTCTTTTCAGAAGGGAGGAAAAGCAATTTTGACAGAGTTGTTTTCCTTGAAAAATATATCCACTCCCTTTAATTTCAAGCCTAAAGAATTGGCCTTGGTGGTAATTTCTCAGTTCTGATTGTCATGTTTCAATACAGGACTTTAGGCCCCTGCGAAGTACCCATTATCTAATATTAATAGGCAGGCTGAACCCAGATTACCCTGCCTTTGCAAACTGTAAATTCAGATCAGTTGGCTTCTTCAGATCTACACTGTTTGCCATTAAGTATGCGAATTTGTATCAACAACCTGGATCAAGTAATCTGATTGGCTGAAAATTATAAGTAGGCTTGGCATCAATTTATTCACATGGCAAGGGCTAAGGGGACTTGATACACTTGGTAGATTTTCTGCCAGTTTTTCACAATGAGATGTTTTTTATGACTTAAATTGTATTTTAGCACACCTAGTCCCTCCTAAAAAGAAAGAATTTTCTCCCTTTGAGAGCAATTCTTTGCTTTTAAAGTAGACCTTTTATAAGGAGGGAGGCAAAAACAGTTCATCAGAGTTGCCTGCCCATAAAGTGTATCCATTTCCCTTAAGAAGTATAATTCAACAAAATTCATGTCCTGTTTCTATTTCTGTATGATTCAGTTTATAATAGACTAGACTATTTTTACTGTTGAAGTTTTCTAATTGTAGCTGGGGATGGGAAGAAGAAAGATCGCTTGGATGACTACAGCAGAATAATAAAACAACTGAATCTACCCAAGACTGGAAATACAGGCTCACCTAATGGATCTAGTCATGGTAATATTGCCAGGCGGTCTTTTTACTGTTGTCATCTGTTGTAACCCATCATATTTACCCAAAATATTGAGACTCCTTGAGTTCTTTTTTAGCATACTTGTCCTAAAATTTGAAAAATCCATTTTATAACCTATTGATGTTCCTAAAAACTGCTAGATGCCATACTCTACATGACATTGCTCAGTAGAGTATGATATCATGTGCTGAAATATAACAGATGCAGTATCAAAGTTTTTGATGATGTGAAACTTAGACATTTCCGTTTCTTCATTAGACCTTGCCGCCAGACACACATACGGTAAGTGTCCTAAAATTTCATACACCAAAGTTTCTTACAAAATGGCAATGCAAACAGGAGCAGTCTGATCAGAGTCTACACTGTTTGCCATTCCACTAAATATTTTAAGAAACAACTGCATAAAAACCAAAATTTAGGCAAAAAAAGTATGGAATAAAATGTTCGTCATTTTAGGTCATTAACCGTACATCACATACCACTCAAGTAATTAGAAACATCAAGGGCAGAGGTTGCAAATTCTTTCTTTAAGAGTAGCCCCACATTCTGGTTGTGATAAATTCTTCCCTTTAAGCCTTAACTGAGCAGCCGCTATGGTAAAGAAACAAAATATTTTATGTTAGTTGTTTTTCTTTATTGCAATTAATATTGCTTTTCTTACGTGATGGGTATATGCCTATATATTATATATTTCATCTTTATTCATAGGTCTAGATAAGAGAGGGTATCAGGCAAATAAAATTTTCTTATTTCTCCACGAAAACATATTCTAATGAGTACCCACAACATATGTTTTTGTTGAGAAATAAGAAAAATATAGATACTTTTTGGTTGAAAAAAGTGCCTTATCAAGTGCTATGTTTATTTTAGATGTGACAACGAGATTCGATTGTGTATTCTGGATAGGTGACTTAAACTTTAGGATAGAAGTGTACAAGGGTAAACAAGCAGTAGAAGATATAGTACAATACATACAGGAGCAGGAGCATCCAAACTTTGAAGACTTGGTTGCAGGAGACCAACTCACACAGTTAATTGTTGAAGGTAGGTATTGTGTGTTGGATTACCTATTAACCCATTGTAGTCTGGAGATCCCTAAAAGGGTAATTGGCAGACAGTGCAGACCTAAATCAGATGCCACAAAATGGGGCGTCTGATCAGGGTCTCCACTGTTTGCAAATAGTTTAGCCATTTTTTCTTTAGCAATATCTAAATCTCATAGCCAGACGTACCTAAAATTGAAATTAGACTCTTCCAATTATAGTGTAGGGGAGTCTGTTCAGTCTACAATGGGTTAAGAAATAGCAGGGAAATAGTAGGAAATTCAGAAGGATTCAAGTAATCCTAAAATGTGAATAATCTGAAAGAAATAGCCAGGGGCACAGCATTTCCTACAAGATTGCATGTGCACCCAGCAAAGGCTCAGATCAGCCTGTGCATCCATGCAGGCTGATTAGTCATTGCTGCCAGCTTGAAGACACTTTAGATCCTTTGCTACTGCAAAGAATGATCAGACTGGACCCACATGCAGTCTTGTAGCAAATGCTGTCACCCAGCTCGTATATTTTAATGGTGAAAACTGCATTTTGTTGCCCTTCTCCTACTTATTTTATCTGTATGGATTGATTGCAGCCATTTTATCAAAACTTGTGTTTGTATGTGTGTTACTACATGCTTAAAT
This sequence comes from Anodontia alba, assembly GCA_964016985.1. Classification (NCBI taxonomy): domain Eukaryota; kingdom Metazoa; phylum Mollusca; class Bivalvia; order Lucinida; family Lucinidae; genus Anodontia; species Anodontia alba. The sequence continues at coordinate 105,971,134 of OZ024821.1, read as the reverse complement.
ATTTTATGCATGCTTGCTAAATTGAGTCATTTGGATTTTTAATATGAAAATATCATGTTTACCCTTAATTTTGGTTAGACATTCTTTTTATGATAGGTGCCTAAGGTGCAAAATTCAGGATAATTTCATTTAGACAGATTTTCTTAATATGAGCAGCAGTGTGAAAAAACTTACCTTCTGACATTATGTGCCCAACAAAAACTCAGTCCACATAAAGAAACTTTGCATCCTTGATCAGATTCTGCTGGCTGATCTGAACCTTTGCTGGACACACATGCCTGTAGGTACACTTTCTCTCATTGTGGCTAATATTACACCACAACCTCTTTATAACACTATTGTTGGGGTCCATAGCATAAACCGTGTTAGTTAAACAACAGTGTTATATCCAAACCAAAAATGTATAGATTATATTGAAAAATGACCATTTATGGTCATTTTTCAATATAATCTATACATTTTTGGGATCCATCTTTGAACCGTGTTATAGCCAAAACCGTGTTATAACGAATCGTGTTATAAAGAGGTTGAAGTGTACTTTGATACTGTTATATATAGCTCCAGATAAGATGCTTTTTTTTTCAATCAAATTTTTTTAGATACCGATCTTATTCAGAGCTATGATATACAGTGAACCCTTGTTACAACAACAGTATTTGTTCCCAAAGACAATGCCATTAAAATGAATTTTTTGTTGTACAGAATACTTTATGAGCAGATTGATATGTAAGAAAGGTTGTTCTTATAACCTCATAGAACATATGTTTTGGATATTTGTTAGAATCACCTCACTGAGGCAATTCTAACAAATATCAAAAACATGTTTCTTTAATGTATTAAATACAATATTCTTGCATAATTTGTGACTAATTGTTACCTCTTAAGGGAAGGTTTCGTGACAGTCAAATTGTCATTATAACAATTTGTTTCATTGTATGGAGAGTCGGTATAAAGAGAGTTGTCAGTAACATGTATGCATGTTGACAGAATATAATTTTGCTCCTTGGTTTTTATTTCCTGCTACTCGGTAGTAGATGAGCACCATGTTTTCTAGCTATTTATCTGTGTTTATATCAGTTCATCTGTTTGTTGTACATGCCTCCCTTAATTCATTTCCATATGTATGTGTACATAGATACTGAAAAGGTCTGATTAAGGATAATTTAATATAAAGTATGTCCCTTTTTATGGCACAAGGTAGCTTTTGAGAAGGTCAGTCAGTAGTGTGTCTGATTGCAGATCCAGGGTCTCAAGTTCAAATCCCAGCTCAGCCACATAACTTTTGCCGAGAATGATCACAAATAATTTCTGCAGTCATTCTTTCCCTTCTGTTGGGACAAGAGGGGCAGTTGTTAGATAATGATGAAAGGATGTGCTCAAAGTAGAGGTCTGTCTGCCCAGGAAAACGTGTGAATAGATTAAATGACCGACTTGATATGACCTTAACCATGTTGACTGGGTCATAAAACTCCAAATCAAACAAATAAGCAATCAGTTTTGTTATATTTCATGGATTCAGTTGTCAGTTCACTTATGTATAAGTATTCTGAAGTTCTGGCTTGTGATTGTTTAGGGGCAAAATCTGATGATTTTTTAGTTATACATCGTATTACCTGTATGTGCAAAAGTTTTTCAGACATAGGTTTTAATTGCTGGGGTGTTATACTTCACAATGCTTTTATTTATGAATATAAGCCTTATTAAATAATTCATTATCAGTTTTGTGCTATAATGTAAATAGGATCTGCAGTTGATTCTTGATGGTTGAATTATTTTTGTGCTGTTTAGGGAAGCAAAGCAAAGAAGGTATGTTTACAAGCAATAGATGTTAACCATTTTAAGTGCCAAAATAGTTTAGAAATGCAATTAACATTTTAAAATTATAAGTTTATTCTTGTCTAAGAAAACATGGTATTCAGATATTGCATATGTAATGGAGAATGCTTGAGTGCCCTAATCACTTTACAGGAATGCCCAGTCCAATCGGGGTGAAAAGCTGTTTGACAATCATAATGATTTTGCTTCTGTTGGAATTAACTTTTTATTCTCATGGCTCTTTATCAACTTACAATGCATCACTTTAGTATTAGATGCTTATAGGTATTTTATAACTTATAATAGCACAAAATGTTATTCTTCTTCAAGGTAACACATTAACCATTGTTCTAGATGAGGTTTTTTTTTTTTTTTTTTCACCCAAAATTATTAAGTCTGTATAAATTATGCTGTGGATACTCATTAGAAGCATCTCACTGAGGCACTTCTACTGAGTACCTTAGTACCCACAACATATTTTCGTGGAAAAATAAGAAATGGTAAGACACCTGTAATGAGTACTCACACAACATAAATTTTAAAGATGAATAAGTAGAGCTAACACTCATGCAGACCAGATGATTCAAATGATATGTCAAACTTTATTTTCTCTGAAAAATATTTTAAATCAAAATGGTGTCTGCTGCAGTTTGATTAGCTATTAAAGTGTTAAAATAAGCAATGAAACTCTCAGACTACTACATCATTAAAATCATGAGCAGGATATTAAACCAGTATTATGATTTGATGTGTTTAGGACTAATATTATTCAGTTGTTGAGGAGATAACTTTTGTCTGTTATTTTTCATTGCTATTAGAATTGTAATATCTGTATCCATCTGTTTGTTCTTGTTTTTGTATTTGTACTAGTTTTATGTTATAGTCTTCTTTGTCAAACTTTTCCAGAAAATGGGGCTAAAGATCATGCAAATATAACTACATGTATATAATTTACATGTACATGTATTGTGTATTACTTGTATATTTTGTAGGAAATATATTCCAAGGTTTTCAGGAAGGAAGAATTAACTTTCGACCCACCTACAAATTTGACATTGGAAAAGATACTTATGATACTTCTGCAAAGAACAGGATACCTTCATACACAGTAAGTGTACAGTGAAACCTGTGTAAGAAAGCCACCTTTGAGACTGACTTTACTGGTTGATGTGGAAAGGTGGCTGTCTTATAAAGGTACATGTCATGTAATTTTGCTAGCAAAATTACATGACATGTACCTTTATAAGACAGCCACCTTTCCACATCAACCCTCACTGTTTAAAGTCTGTCTCAGAGGTGGCTCTCTTACACAGGTTTCACTGTATATTATTGATGAGTTAATGTCACCACGCTAAGCAGGAAGATTAGCCAGGACCAGACAAATCTCAAATTTATGCTTGCTTTCTAACCAGTTTTTCTATAGAACATCTTAACCCTTTCAGCCCAGCAAACCAAAACAGATTCCTGTGCAAACAGAGTACATCCTGATGAGATGGCTCAAAATGAGCTTTCTCATCAAGATCTATTCTGTTTGCCAGTCTGTTTGAGTTTGACTCAAACCCCTATTAGCAACAATGGATATGTCTAAATTCAGAGATGGAAAAGTCTATTTCAGAACTGAGGGGTGAAAGAGTTATGTAAACATACCAAACCATAAATACACCACAATCTCTTTATAACACTGAGATTGAAAGCAAAAAACACTAGAGCAAGTCAATGGCACACCATCGCATATCCCCGCACCAGTGCCATTGCATATCTCCATGCACATCAAAATTCCAAATGCGTTCCTCCAGTCCTCATCCATAGGGCTATCGCCTGTGAAAGTTTTAAGATTCTAGCTTAAATGGTCTAGGAGCAATGGTGTGACATTACAGATGGACGTACGGATGGAGGGACAGCTGGCTGGCCGGATGTACAGCTGATAGATATCCCCGCTTTTTCTTTGAAAAGCGCAGGGATAAAAACAACAACATATTAGCTATTAAACACTTTTGTTGTAGCCATTAAAATACATGTATAAAGATTATATAGAAAAACAACCATTTATGCTGAGAAAAAGAAAAATGTATTTTTCAATATAATCTATACATTTTTGTTTGCATACAACATTTTGGGGCCCATCTTTAAAGTTTAATATCCAATCTTGTGCTACAGTGAACCATGTTATATAAAGGTTTATATGTACATGTATCTATACGAATAAAGTAATATATTAATGTTTAGCACAACTCTTCCCTTGTTTAGAGCTGCAGATGTGGACGGACCTCTGACAGTAATGTAGGCAATCTGCCTATTTTTAAGTGGGTTGTCCTGGCTTCCAGGGTTGTTCCATACCATTGTATTAGGTATTTCTAGGAAGATACATGTTCTATAAAGATGTAGAAGTAGGTGTATTGTAGATATTTGTCTTACAGAAGTCGTATTTTATCTATTTTGGAGGGAGGGGTAACATTTTTCGAAAAAGAAGATTGATTCAGATTTGAAAAAGTTTTCATGCAAATAAATGTTTATGTAATCTTTATGAAATATACAGTGATATTTGGGTGTAGAGCCAGTTATTTGACTAAAATTGATGGTATAAATTTATGTTTTCCTCAAAAAAAAAAAAAAAAAAATAATAATAATAATTTGCTCCAGACATTTAACATACCCTGTAACAGTGCTATTATTTATTGTTCAGTGATCCGGTTTGTAACCAGGTGCTCCAGGTCGGTTGGTTATCACAGAGACAAATATCAGTATTTTTTACCATTTTTACAAAAATTAAAATAAGTTTTGGAATCTCATTAGATCTACAAGACACTATTATTAAGAACCCAGTTCATTTTTGTCACTGTAAAAAAAAATAAAAATACATCGGACTACTTAACTGTAGCCATATAGTGTATCCCACATCTACCAATGGATTCCACTTCACTGACTATATACTGGTATACAATATATGCATAGGTATCTTGTGTTGTACAGTTGCCTTCTAAATGCAGATTAATGACTCAGGCTTTATACAGTTGACTCTCGTTATGTCGACTTAGCTTATCTCGAATAACCGTTTATCTCAAAGTGAAAATCTGGTCCCTGTTTAAACTTAAAAATCCAGCAACTAGTAACGTTTATTGTAGGAAGAGGAGAAATTGCTCCTGTGAAGCAATTTCTCCTATTTTCCACAATATTTTCAGTATATCTCAAACTTCAGGAGTCAAATTACATATTCATTTATGAAATATGGTGGTTTGATTTATTTTTTCCTCAATTCTGCAAATCTGATATGTCAAGGTATGGATATCTCAGAGTATTTCAGAGAGTCCTTCGGACTTCGAGATAAGAGTAGACTGTATTTGTAAGGTACTCGTTTGATGGTTCAGTTCAAAATAATAATTCTTTCCATGCTTAATTCTTTCCGTGCTTAAAACTGCTACACTAAGAGTGAAAAAATTGGTTTGTTTGTCTTTAGGGTATAACCCTCCCCCCTCCTCCCCACACACACTACACTCCCCTACCCCCACCCCACCCCAACACCACCCAGTTGCCTCAGGTAGCCACATACAGTATAGTATGTGTAAAATATGCATATACAAATGCCTGCAAAAGATTTAGCTGAGGCAAGTTGGGGAGCAGAAATTTATTTTCCATTTTCTATGCATTTCATATTAAAGCAAAAATGGACGATTTAATCAAAATTTGGGGTCTTTACATTTCTTTAGAAAAGTTGTTTTCATGACAGTAATGATAGGTCATTAGAGGTCCACTGCAATAAAAATTATACAATTTACTGAAACTTTATTTTCCATCACTTTGTAGGTAAAGCTAAATTGCTACTGTCAGAGGTCCTTTACCCATCCCTTCTAAAATGTATTTTGTTGATTGTGACATGATGAACACCAAATCATTTTTTTTTTTTTTTAGTTTTCCCCAGTACTGAGGCAATGAAAAGAACAGAATAATACACATTTGATTTGGATCAAATGCTGCCTATTCTCTCTGTTTAACTACTTTCATTCTACTTTCAGGATAGAGTGTTATTCCGTGCCAAGAAAAAGAATTCCATTACATGTACTCATTATGAAAGTCCCACAAGTATAAAAGTGTCTGATCATAGGCCAGTGTTTGCTTTATATGAGGCAGCAATTAAACCTGCAAGAGAATGGTGAGAAATTTCTTCTTTATTTTATGTCTCTAATCCAACATTTTTTGTTCATATAGGTAAAGTACAAGAGGTCAAGATTCTTGTTGATACCTAAAGTTAGATTTTTTATCTTAAATGTTAATGGTGGGCTGCACATGTCAGTCTTTTCCAAACTGTTTAAGACTTACATTAAATCCATCAATGCCTTATTTGACAGAATGAGCCATTTTATTCCATCTCAGTATTGGAAAAAAAAAAAAAAAAAAAAAAAAAAAAATTGGTGAAAATGGACTTAAGAAAACATGTATTTTAGTGTGATTTCCTTTATTATTTGCTGGAAGTTTTGGATACACACTTTAACAATTACATTATTGATTAGTGGCTTAAATTTGAATACAGCCTGAAAATAAGTATTTTAGTTAGCCAAGAAAGACTTTTAGCTCACCGGAGCCAAAGGCTGAGGATTAGCTATTGTGATCACTTGCTGTCCGTCGTCCCTCCATCAATCCATTTTTCCACTTATGTATTTTTAATGCTGATGATTAGCCACATAAATGTCCATCTGTTAGAATGTCTGTCTGTCCATCTGTCCATTCACACCTTTGGACAACTTTTCCTCTGAAATCCCTGGGCCAAAGTTCTTCAAACTTCAATGTGGTGCCTTCTGTTAAAAGGGTATTGAAAATTTGTACAAATGGTCATGGTCTGTTAATTAAGATGGCCGCCATGCTCATATGTGATAAAAATCTTCTCCTCCAGAACCAAGAAAGCTTCGAGGCTGAATTTTGGTGTATAGCATTGAGGACTCAAGGTCTGACAAGTTTGTTCGAATGATGATGGTAGGTTGACCTTTGACCTTTTTATGGCGAGGTCAAATTTGTGTCCTGTATATTTATAAGGGAAAAATGTTGAAAAATCATTTATACCCCCCCACCCCCCTCCCCCCCCAAACTTTGTTTGTGTGGGGTATACTGTTTTCACATTGTCTGTCCGTCCATCCATCCGGCTGTCCATCCAGTGTCCATCTCTGTGTCCGTCCGTGTGTCCGTCCACAACGCTGTTTTTTTCCTAATATCTTGAAAACGCAGTGATGGATATTCATCAATTTCTGCAGACACATTGATATCAGTAAGATGTACCTACATAAGAGAAAGTGTACCTACATAAGAGAAAGTAAGGGCTAGGGGCCAATTCTCTTGGAGTTATTGCCCTTTGTAAAGTTTCTTCTTAATGCAGAAAAAAGGCAGAAAAAAGTTTGTGTGAACACTGTCTGTTTAACCAATGGCTGGAATTTGACCAAACTAATACAGATACATCATCAGGATGGAGGGAAGAAGTGATTAGATTTTGGTGACCTTGACCTTATTTTCAAGGTCACTACATTATAAATACTCAAAAAGGAGGCTAAAGGATCCTCGTGAATGAAGTAACAAGTTTGTGTGCACAATATCTCTTTAATCAATGGCTGGAATTTGACCAAACTAGCACAGATAAATCATAAGGATGGGGCAAAGAAGTGATTAGAGTTTGGTGATCTTGACCTTATTTTCAAGGTCACTACACTATAAATACTCAAAAAAGCGAGCCTTGTTAATGCAGTAAAAAGTTTGTGTGCACATTATCTCTTTAACCAATGGATGGAATTTGACCAAATTAGCACAGATACATCATCAGGATGGGGGAAAGAAGTGATTAGATTTTGGTGACCTTGACCTTATTTTCAAGGTAACCACATTATAAATACTCAAAAAGGAGCCTTGTTAATGGAGTAAAAAGTTTGTGTGCACAATATCTCTTTAACCTATGGCTGGAAATAGACCGAACTAGCACAGATAAATCATAAGGATGGGGCAAAGAAGTGATTAGAGTTTGGTGATCTTGACCTTATTTTCAAGGTCACTGCACTATAAATACTCAAAAAAGCGAGCCTTGTTAATGCAGTAAAAAGTTTGTGTGCACATTATCTCTTTAACCAATGGATGGAATTTGACCAAATTAGCACAGATACATCATCAGGATGGGGGAAAGAAGTGATTAGATTTTGGTGACCTTGACCTTATTTTCAAGGTAACCACATTATAAATACTCAAAAAGGAGCCTTGTTAATGGAGTAAAAAGTTTGTGTGCACAATATCTCTTTAACCTATGGCTGGAAATAGACCGAACTAGCACAGATACATCATAAGAATGGGGCAAAGAAGTGATTAGATTTTGGTGACCTTGACCTTATTTTCAAGGTCACTACACTATAAATACTCAAAAAAGTGAGCCTTGTTAATGCAGTAAAAAGTTTGTGTGCACATTATCTCTTTAACCAATGGCTGGAATTTGACCAAACTAGCACAGATACATAATCAGGATGGGGGAAAGAAGTGATTAGATTTTTGATGACTTTGACCTTTACATCATCAGGATGGGGGAAAGAAGTGATTAGATTTTGGTGACCTTGACGTTATTTTCAAGGTCACCACATTATAAATACTCAAAAAGGAGCCTTGTTAATGGAGTAAAAACTTTGTTTGCACAATATCTCTTTAACCAATGGCTGGAAATAGACCGAACTAGCACAGATACATCATACGAATGGGGCAAAGAAGTGATTAGATTTTGGTGACCTTGACCTTATTTTCAAGGTCACTACATTATAAATACTCAATAAGTGAGCCTTGTTAATGCAGTAAAATGTTTGTGTGCACACTATCTCTTTAACCAATTTCTGGTTTTATTAGATTTTGGTGACCATGATTTTATTTTCAAGGTCACGCTGGCACTTTGAAACTTAAATTTTGTTAGAAAAAGGTTTTATGCATTATGGGGGGGGTATTGATTAAGCGCTGCTTATTGACAATTTTCATTTTCTCAAAAATTATTAAAGACTAATGGCTGAAATTTCAATATATCATTAAAGTAGTGAAACTTTTCAGTTACAATCAAAATTTTGTCCCCTGTGGGTTATCTGCCCTTTCCCCTGGGTTATATACATGTACATGTATAAAATTGTGTAATCTTCTTTAAATGTCTTCTCTGAAACCACTTGACCAGTTTTTGCAAGATTTTACATGGGGACTTCTGTTGAAGGGGTATTGAAATTTTGTTCAAATGTTTCCACATCAATGAACAAGATGGCCACCATTCCCACATATGAAAAAAAAATGCTTAAAGATCTTCTTCTCCAGAACCAAGAAAGCTTTGGGGCTACCAAGTTTGTCCATGTGATAATCCCAGGATGACCTTTGATCTTTTTATGGCAAGGTCAAATTTGTGTCCTCATACATTTGTATTGAGAAAATGTGTAATCTTTAAATGTCTAAACCCTTTGACCAATTTTCACCAGATTTTACATGGGGCCTTCTGTCGAAGGGATATTTGATATTTGTCAAATGGTTCCCCACCATTGAACAAGATGGCCATCATTCCCATATATGGTAAAAACACTTAAAAGTCCAAGCCTTGAGGCTGAATCACGGTATATAGCATCGGGGACTCAACTCTGGATTAACTTTGACCTTTTTATGGCACGGTCAAATTTGCATCTCCATACATTTATATGGGGAAAATGTTGGAAAAAAACATTTTTTGGTTTGTCTTCTTCTCTGAAACCGCTTAACGAATTTTAACCAGATTTCACATGGAGCCTTCTGTTGAAGGGGTATTGATAATTTATTCAGTGGTTCTGCACTATTGAACAAGATGGCAGCCATACCCATATATGGTAAAAAACACTTAGAGATGTTCTTCTCCAGAACTGAGGCTGAATCTTAGTATATAGCATTGGGGACTCAAGATCTACCAAACATGTTCAAGTGATGATCCTAGAATGACTTTTGATCTTTTTAGTGCTCAGCCAGATCTGAGTCCTAGTTGCTGTGGCAGTACTGGAAGAATGCTGCATGGCATCTGCAGATATGCAATGGCTGATTTACTCAGTGAGCAGATCATTGCCCATGAGCCTGTTGTCTGTCAAAACTGCCCAAGTGAACGTTAGATTAGTTGAACTACCTAAGCTAATTTCTTGTCATAAGGATTTCATTTAGAGAGGTATGATGTTTAAAGGAGATTAATAAGTGGATATTTAAGGTCAGTCAACATTTAAGTATGGCCATATCTTCAGTAATATTAAATTTAAAAGCTTAGTTTAAATCCTTCCACATCTGTGTGAAGTAGCAAAATCAGGTAAAATAAAAATTAAAAAGAATATTTTAGAGACTGACCCTAATCAATTTGGCATCATTTTGTTATTTAGCACTTTCTGTGCAAAATCAGCAGAAGACAGATACAGTGAACTCTCATTACAACGACAGCATTTGTTCCCAAAAATGTTGCTGTTCTAAAGAATCCTTAATGGACAGAATGATATGTACAAAAGGCCTTGTTTTATTCTTATTTCCTCATAAAACATATATTTTGGATATTTGTTAGAATTGCCTCTATCCAAAACATATGTTGCACCTCAAGCAAATGTTTTTGACATTCAAATTGTCATTATAACGAATTTTGTTGTTGTATCGAGTGTCGGTATAAAGAGGGTTAATTGTAGATGAAATCTTTCCCAGTAGATAGCATTTGATAGTCTTCAGTTTGCATGAAATATCAAACTGTATCCTGGAAAAATTAGGAAAAAATGTCAGATTGTTGTCTGCTGAAATATCTAGAATTTTTTATGCAATTCTATTGTTTTTACTTTTCATAAGTGATGATCCAAAATCTGATAGGTAAGACCTCTTCTTTTCTTTCCACTGGATTTTCCATCATTACTGTTCCCAAGAATTCAATTTTATGTACATGTAAATTGTGTAAATATAAGAAGTTTTTCTATTATAATGGTGATTTCAAGCATTTTGTTCTGTTCATTATGACAAGTCGTTCACTACCTGAATCACTTTATAATGAATGCAGGCCCATATACTGAGAGACTGTGACCTTTTCAGACAAAATATTTCAAAATTTAGCAGTTTTCTTTTTTTTCTTCTATTTTTTTTTCTATTTCTTTTTTTTTTTTTCTTTTTTTTTTTTTTTTTTTTGTGCTAAATGTGACTTAAAAGACACCTAATTTTGGCCTCAAATTTTTAAGAAGTTTCCTTAAAAAACTCTACCTCCTTCCTGTCCTGAGATGCACTCCCTCTTTCAAAGTCTGGATATGGGGCTGATATAGCTTGCAATTTTATGCATGACATGACTTAAAATATACACTCTCAATTCACAGACCTGGCATAGCATGCAATTTATACTTCAATATTCACATTGATTTTCCCTTTTCTGACATACTGTAATTACCCTCACCATTCAAACACTGTTCTTACTTTAACACTTTGCATGCTTGGTAAAAATTTCAGCAGACGACATTTTGAAATATTTTGCTTATTTTCGAAGAAAATAGGATTTGACACTTCATGAAATTCATCTCCTAAGAAGACAATTTGCATGTCAGATCCTAATATCTAGAAAAATAAGAAAAAGATCATCAGTTTGTTGTCTGCTGAATTTGTCCATAGCATGGTAAGTGTTAAAATTTGAATAACTATTTGAGTACTTGTTCATGTGTTAAAAAAGAGCTGACTAAACAGCAAATGATATAGATGGAGCAGTTTGATCAGATTCTGCACTGTTTGATTAGCGTATCTGATAATTATTTAGGATAAATATCTTGGCGTTATGTATTAAATGAAATGCAATTTACACTCTGTATTCACTGTCCTGATATATTATATACATGTATCTTGTAATTTGTCATGAGAGGTGGTGTATTGGCTAAATTCCCTGTCAGATCTAACATCTCGTAAATTGACTTTAATTGGAATTACGTGTATGTTCCAGGGAACAGACATTCACAAATTCAGACCTTTGGACATGATTAAATGCATATCTTATTATTGCTTTATAAATGCATGATTTTCATTGGCATTTGGGCTTACATCTTTACAGTGACTGAAAATCACAACCAACACTTCACAGTTGCAGAATATCTGATAGAACACATTTTTTTCTCTCTGAATTTACATATCTAGCATGGTTCACTGGTTGGTGTGTGCATGCATGCATTGGTGTGTGAGTGTGCAAGTGTGTGTTTTTTTCCAGTTTAGATGCAGAGTTCCTGTTTGGGAATCTAGCATTGCTGTCACTTTATTGTTTTGTTGTATTGTTATTTAGTTGTGAAGTTCCATGTTCTGGCTTTTAATCCTAAAATAACTTCTGATTTGATTGGCAGTTTATGTACTGAATTCATTGTAACTGTTTTGGATAGAATTATTTGAGCCAGATGCAAAGGAGACAACTGTTTGTACATACTGAAGTTCATGTTACCTTATCAATGAGCAAACAATAGTGAATACTGTGCATATGCATGAAAGATATCATACACTTGCAGAACTTTGTTGCCCATAAGTGGGAATTAAGAAACTGATCTTATTCTAGCTTGACTAGCAAAAAGCACTTAGAGTTTTGTATTCTGCTCTATTACCATAAATGTGTAAAATCAAATGCTCATGAATATATTGTTTCAACATTTTGCTATTAAAGAAAATGTATAGGCACTTGAATATATACTTGAATATATAATATACTCAACAAAATAATTTAAAGGCCACATAGTGCAAATTTCCATATTTACAAACTTTGGCCGGGTGTATGTGCAAAACCACAGAAGATATCAAAATATCGAATGTTTCTTTAAAAGGAAGCCCTAAAGGAGTGTTTCCAACAAAAAAAATTGAAATAAAAATTTTCATTTTAAAATTTGCAAAAAAAAACACTACTTTTTACCCCAAAATTAAAAATTTACATTTTTGCGTCAAAAGTGATGTCTGGGCTCCCAAATGTGAAAAACTCATAGAGATAGCCATATTTGTTATCAAGAAATGCACATTTTGCTAGAGGTACCGTCTAAAGATTATTCGTTGTCTGTGGGGAACTTTTGAGGCATTTTTAGCCTCTCAAAGGGTTGGTCTCTTTTTCTGGCCATATCTGTTTGTCTTTTCCTCGAATGAAGGTTGAGTTTGCATGATGTTGTGTGTGACAGAGTATTGTTTTCATTAAACAAAGGATTTTTCCTGTATTGTGAAAAAACTTCATTTTGGGGTAAAATCGTTTTTTTTTAAATTCCCGTTTTTCTTAGAATCTTTTGGTCTAGCATTATTGGTGCCATTGACACTTTTGTAGCTGAACATGTTGCGAACATGTTGAGCTGATTGAAATAGGGCTGAGACTTCCAGTTTTGTCCATGAAATAATTGTAAAACTTGAGGGTCGCATTTTAGTGATAATCAAAGGGGAAATAAAACTGGTGGTCCTTAAATTATTTTATGGAGTATATTAACTTTTTTATCCGTAAAATCACTAAATAATTGTGTCCTTCATTTTTCAGCACTCAGCCTTTGGCAGCAGGACAGTTTGACAGAGCTGTTTACACAGAAGGTAAGTGCCATATTTGCCCTAAATATTTGGACAGTCATGTCTGGGCAAACAGTAAACTCCTAAAGAGCAGTTTGATCAGGGTCTATACTGTTTGCCCCTCTGCAAATTTTAGACACTTGTACCAGGAAGCCAAATGAGCTTGTTAAATAAAATTATAAGATAAGTGTGGTAAGGACTTGAGGTGTCTGAATATTTCAGATAATAAAAATATATTGTCGGTTTCATGTTCAATCCTCAATATACTGATGACAACTAGCAGACAATAAATGAATGTTCTTTTTCTAAATTTGTTCAGAAAATAAGGTATAAGATCATTGTGCTGCTGTTGTTGCTGACTAGAGGTCAAGGTAACAAACTTAGATTTTTTGTCAACTTTGTATCAAAGTGGTTTACATGTCTGTTCGTTGATCTATTCGACATAGCAGTTCATGATAAGAGCCACATTGCAAAAAAAAGGCTCTTTAGACTTTCTGTCAGATCAATCTTTCAGTGCCTATGCTCAGCAAGGCCACATGTCTAGTTGTTTGACTGAAGTTTCCCTCTTGGCCTACGGCTTACGTGAGCAAAAAGCATAGGTTCTGGTAAGACTGCACAGATGTGCAGGCTCGGCTGAAACTTTGCTGATTGCATTTGCTATAACAGTTCTTTTTCCATGACACAGCTCATTGTATCACTACTTTCTTTTTCAGCCAACAAGAGACGTTCTTTAAAGATAGAGGTTGTTCAAAAGTTACAGCGAAAGGAAAAGAATAGTTCAGTGTGTTCAATACAGTAGACCCTGAATGATCTAACAGTGGTCCAATTTATAGGAGTATGGCAGTCTTCGTCTTATATCTGCATGAAAACACATTTTTGGTATCAGCAGAATAACCATGCCACATAACCGAGGTTATTTCAGTAAGAACCACAAAATGTAGATCTATGGAGAAAGAGAAAAATAGCAGGAATTGTTTGATCTTATCTATGTCCAGGATTAGCATGGAGCATTATGAGAAGAGGGATTATTGATACATCTGTATTCAGCAGGGACTGAACAAATGATGTCAAGCTAGAGACACAATGCATTGGAGTAGTTAGATTCTAGCTAAAGGCTGTTTTAGAATAGGCACAGGAAAATATTCAAATACTAAGAGTTGCATAAAGTTATTTCAGAGGAAATTCAAACATCTGCTATTATGTTGGAGAATTGTAATACACATATCACCAAGGTCTTGACAGAAAATCATATCTGCATTTAAAGAGTTAGAGAGATGGTGAGGAAAAGAGTTGTTAAGGAGGAGTATCTGGCAATAATTCTGGGACACTTTTTCTTGTATATACATAAAAACTGAGACAATTGTAATGAGTACCCACAACAAACGTTTTTATGGAGAACTAAAGAAGATTATCCCAGACTTATCATCAAATATTCCATATTAAAAATTCCTATGTGAGAAATCACCAGCTCTGTACTACTAGCCATACACAGGTATGCCTTTGTGAAAACTTAAATATGTTATGCATTCAAACAGTGAGGACAATGGCCAGAATGCATGCTGCACAGATTGGCTTCAGTGCTTTCACCTTGCTTTGAAAAATGATGCTTTTTCCTTCAGGAGGCATCATTGTATAAGTAAAATCTTTTTTTTTTCCATGTGCATCTTCATCTTACCAAAGCTTTACTTAGAAGTATTTTCATGGTTTATTGTCCTTATTTCTCCACAAAAACGTGGCTCACAAAGACCCTTCTAATGTGTACCCACAACATGTGTTTTTTTGTGGAGAAGTAAGAAAAGTATCAATACTTTCTGAAGCTTTGTCATACCATTTGTACTAACATAGGAGAGGATGGGATATGCATGTACTAAAGACTGCAAATTGTTAAAATAGTTCTTTTATTAAAGGCTCCATATGCCTCAAAAATAGACACTTTTATCCAAAAAAGATTTAATAAATTGATATTATATGGTTTTAATATGATCACAAAATGTGGCACCTGACAGCCTGTAAAATTTCAGTTAATCTCTTTTTCTTGAACTGGATCAAAAATGAAATGATTTTTATCATATCTCTGAATTAATGTTGGCAACATTAATTCAGAGATATGATAAAAAATCATTTCATTTTTGATCCAGTTCAAGAAAAAGAGATTAACTGAAATTTTACAGGCTGTCAGGTGCCACATTTTATGATCATTTGAATATGTATATCAATTTATTAAACCTTTCTTGGATAATAAGACGTCTTTTTTTTTTTTTTGAGGAATATGGAGCTCTTTATTAAACTGGGTTATTTCAATTAAACTGAGTTACTACACAAAAACAGTAAATGCTCTGTTTTTAAAAATGACCCTATTAATTATCAGTTTTAGAAACCTTTTATCTGCCACAGGGTTTGTTATTTACATGTAAATTGCATTGGATTACTGTAAATATAGAAACATTTTTTTTTTTTTTTTTTTTGTATACAGGGGAGTTGTTAAGGAGGAGTATTTGATGAAAATTCTGGGATAATTTTCTCTATATTCATATATTGTTGGTACTCATTAGAAGCACCTCTGCTTCTAACAAGAGCCCACAACATATGTTTTTATGGAGAAATAAGAAAAAATGTCCTAGAGTTATCACCAGATACCCTCCTTTACAATACCTCCGATATAACATCTTTGTCTCAATTAAGTGACTTGCAGTGCTCATATTTTGCATTTTATTATTGAGCCTTTCCACATAGAAATCAACATTAATGATGAATGTAACTTAAGTAGCCCCAGACTAGCCTGCATATCTGCACAGTGATCTTAGTCTGTGATGTTTGCTAACAGAATACTTAAAATTCATACATTATGTGGGCAATCAGTATTGTCTGATCAGGCCCCAAGGTTATTAAACTTTTTTTCATGCTCAACTTAGCTGAGCATGACATTTTCTCTGCTAATAAATATGAAAATGCCATTTTCATGCTCAGCGAAGTTTAGCAAGAAAGAATTTGCAATTTTTTAGTAATTTGAGATTTATTAGCAGGACAAATTTCATGCTCATCTGAGTTGAGCATGAAAAAAGTTTTATAACCTTGGGCCAGAATGTTCAGGCTTATTTGAGTCTATGCAGGTTACATATGTCAACAAGTTGTCTTTTATTTCAAGAGGCTCATTTATATATATTAGGGCAGCTTTTGTTTTGTTGTTTTCATATAGTTATTCAAATGATATAAATTATGTATTGTTGTTATTGAGACGTACAGTTTATGCCTAACTCTAAGTTGATATTGCATGTAAGAGTCCTTTCTATAAGTTCACCTTCATTTCTCATCTATAGTTCTCCTTGTTTTAGTTTAAGAGAACATCACGACTGCTTATCTTCACATGCACTAGGTGTTGTGAAAAGAAAATCATAAGGAGATCTTCCAGAGGTTGTTACGTAGTTGCTTAAAAGACTGCAATTCCAGTCTGATTATATGTAAGACTAAATTACATGTATAAGTTGAATTACATCTGACACCCTATTTTGGATATTGGCAACATGCCAAACCGTCAGCCTTATTTCAGTTGACACCCACCTTCAACGCCACCTAAACTGACTCTCTGCAACCACCTCTGGAAGATGTTAAAGATTTTATCACAACACGGTGTTACGCATGTGGAGATAAGCAGCCGCGACATGTATTAAAAATTGTTAGCTGAACAAAGTTATTATACCCACTCTTATCTGGAGCTATGCTTTAAATAAAATGTGCTGTTTTACATAAAATGCATGTCTTTATTTGATTTTAAATGTTTCTTATAAACAGCGACATTCCAGATAAATTTTTCCCAGCATATTGAAAATATTTTTGCATTTTTTGATTACATTTAGCAAAACAATATGTGCCACAGCATGACAAAATTACTTCAGACATGTGCCCCCAAGGAAAACTCAAATAATCTGCACATCCGCACAGTCTGATCACACTTTATTGCCTGAAGGGAGAAACTTTGCATCTTCGGCTATCCCAAATATGTTCAGTGAAGACTCTGATCAGTGCACAAATGTGCAGGCTTATTTGAATCTTCCCTTGGGGTATGTTTTCTTATGTGGTGGCTCATATAGAAACAAGAAAAAGTACTGTATTCGACCTAATTACCGCACTGTGCCCTTAGCTTTTTCAAAGTTATTGGGAAAAAAACGTGTAGTGAAATATACCTAATAAAGGTACACGTTGAAGAAAGATCAGCAGAGAACTGCTTATTTAATGATGCTTATGCGATATGCTTATGATTTTCTTTATAAAATCATGTTGTGGGTACTCATTTGAATTGCCTCGACAAGTTGAGGCAATTCAAATGAGTACCCACAACATATGATTTTATAAAGTAGTGGTTAAAAGTAGACGGGCTACAAAATCTAGTCTCAGAAATTGCTTGACTGTGCGCTTATAGGAGTATGTGCGGTTATTAGGTCGAATACGGTCGATTGTTATATTGTTTTTTTTCATTTCTTCACCAAAAAAATGGATTTTTAATACAAGAATATATTCATTGATACATGTTTTGGTGGAGAAATAACAAAAAGAATGTTCTTCACTGTTGTATGTCTAACATGGGGATAACTTAACAGTTACCTCTCTGGGAAAATTCAGCAGATGACAAATTAAAGATATTTTTCCCAGAAAATAGGCTTTGACATTTCATGCAAATTGTCTCCTAACATTTCCAAGAAAGTAGGTTTTGACATTTTATGCAACTTTGAATTAATTGTCAAAGCCTATTTTTTGGGAAAAATATTTCAGTATCTGCTGAAATGTTTTTCCCAGCAAGTGTTAAATACTTACTGAGTCTTTTGCAATAGTACCCGTAGTAATTTGACAGATTCTTGTGAAGGAGATATGCTCTCAATCCATACATACATTTTTTTCACTTTGTTTTATCATTTCAGTATTTTGTCTGTGATATGAGCTTTCAATAGCATTATTAAAGACTTAACCATTAGTATGCTATTTTGAAATATTGGCAGACATTTTTCAACATTTTTCTTACTTTTGCCAGGAAATAGGGTTATTTGACAAGTAAATGTAAGAAAATTAATGGAGGTTTTACTGCTCAGTCAACCAATTAGGGTCACAGCACAGTCATTTTACCTAACCACACTTTTCCTGGGCAGGCTTAGTCCCCTAAGCAGTTAACCAGTACTTGTGCACATTCTTTCACCAGAAACTGACAACTGCCTTTCTTGAACCAGCAGAATGGAGAGGAAGACAGTAGAAAACATTTCATGATCAGTCACCACCAAAGAATGTTGTTGGACCTGGAGGATGAGTGGGGATCAAACCCACAATCTCCTGACCGCAACTCAGATGCCCATCCTACTGAGCCATGGAAAGTAAAAAAAATATTAGAATGCCATGTTTATCTTAACTCTTGTCCTGCTGAACCCGGATATACCCTGCCTTTGCAGTGTAGATCCAGATCAGTTGGCTTCTGAAGAAGCCAGCTGATCTGGATCTGCACTGTTTGACATTAAGTATGTCAATTTATAGCAACAATCCGGACCAAGTAATCTGACTGGCTGTAAATTGGAAGTGGGCATGGCATCTTAATTTATTCAGCAGGACAAGGGTTAAATATTTGGACAGTCATGCTGTGCAAACAGTGAAGCTTCAGATCAAACTACTTTGCATACAGTTTGCCATTCAGCCAGTTTCTTTTTAGACACATGACTGTGTAATCAGATGAGTAGTTCAAATTTTAGGATATATATATGGTAAGGATTTTTGTGTCTGTATATTATGATAGTTATGATAATGTCTGCTGATTCCATCATAAGCATATTGGAGGTTAAGTTACAAAGGTCCTTGTCATGTGATCAGCACAGAGACAGAATCATAACTCCAGATAAGGCTCTTTTTTTGGACCTAAAATTTTGATTTTTTTTCTTATTTTTCCATGAAAACATATGTTGTGGTACTTCTAATGAGTACCCACAACATATGTTTTTGTGGAAAAATAAGAAAAACATTTTCCTACCCCCTCTTATCTGGAGCTACTGACAGTTTATATTGTGTTGATGCAATCAGCCTGGTGATGACTGGTAGTTAACATAGACTTGTTGTAGATGAGTTTTTGCCTACATTATGTGCTATTCAAATATATTGAAAACTTTACAACCAAAAAAAAAGGAAAATTTTCAGATAAAAAATTCTGATATTTTTCATATTTCTGCTCAAAACATAGATTGTGTGTACTCGTTAGAACCGCCTTGCCGAGGCAGTTCTAACAAGTACCCACAATCTATGTTTTTGAGCAGAAATAAGAAAAATAATGTATACCCCCTGTAAACCCCAGTTTTACTATATAAAAGTGGGGTTGAAGGGGGTCAAAATTATATAGGCGTGTTTTCGTAATGCTTCTCATTCAAGCAATCTTATTCATGGACAAGTAAAAAAATACTGTAAAATGTTTTTTTTTGTTTTGTTTTTTTACTTGACAACAGCAGGTGTATGTTTAAGGGGAAATGATACACTGTCCTGGGAGATAACTCTTATCAAAATTGTTTTATATCCATTCTGAAAAAAGGCCTATTATAAAAGGAAATAATTTGCTACCAAAAGGAGCAAATTATTTCCTTTTACAGTAGGCCCCTTTCAGAATGAGATTTATGTGAGGGAAGCTAGCAGGAAGTCAAAAAAATTGTCTCCCTTGCATAAAATAGCAGAAAAGCTACATAGTGTATCCAAACCCATGAAAGTCATCATCTTGGGAAATAATCCAGAGCCTGATCGGATTGAATGAAGGTGCTTAATTTGTACTGGTAATGACAAGGGTCTGTTTGGTTTTTTATAGCATTATTTATTTGTCCATAGGCTTTGTGCGGAGAAAATGTCAATTAGTAGTTTGACTGTTTATAATGTTCGAGTAAGAATGCCATTTCCACACTTTTAAAAATAGGATAAAATGTATCTGTATTGGGACAGGAACAAATTATTTTCTAGTTGACCCAATACTCAGGATCATGAAAAACAATTATTTTTTAGATGTCCTGATACTTACGTTCCAAGACTCAAAATGCATTGATGATAAAAGAGAATGTGTCATATCTGTGTTTGTGGTTTTACATACATGTATTTTCAGTCAGTTGTGTCATTAATTAACCGGTTTTTATGGAATAAACAGGTTACTGTTTTTGCTAATCCCCAGTTTATCTACCTCGTTAACATAATAACGTGTTGATAACTTCCAACTACACATGCTGCTTTTCAGCTCTATCAGTAATTTACGCAGAACAGATATCATGAACACAGGTAACCAGTACAATCTACCTATTATAAAAATGCTTCAATTTATGATGAAATTACTAGGGGTTACCTCAGCAGTGCTTTGTTTGATATTCTAACTTAGGATTGTATTTCATTTTATTATCATTTATTTATTTTTGTCATCATTCACATCATATACATACTTGGTAAAATATTCATTTGGGACTGCATAGAATTCATGATCTTGTAGCTGATTACCTGCTAAGCTGACTCAAGTAGCAAACAATATAACTCTTAAAGCATATAACATGTGCATTACAACCTCTATCTGGAATTTTAAAATGGCAATGCTCCTGGTCTGATGTACTGAATATGCAAATGTTTTTGTGGTTTTTCAGAAAATTTTAGAACAGATTTCTCTAAAAGGCAGGTTTTATTTCTTTTTCTTTTTTTTTTTTTTATTTTCTAACAAGATTGCTGTAGGAAACAAAGGCTTGTTGATGGACTGGTCCCGGCCAGGTGTATAGTACCTGGTATATGAAATCTTTTGACAAATTCAATTTCTACAGTAGTTGGACCATATATACCCAGTGATATGCTAGTTGAAACTTTATTGATCAACTGACTGAATCAGGCCCACTAGCCTCAGAGCCTCTTGGTTTTTGTATCATTGCATGCATTTGTTTTTTACCGATTTGTGCTACAGATATTTTTTTATTTATTGTAGTATTGTTACTCCGTCCATTTTATTTGAGTATTTATTTTACCCTTACATTTGATGTATATAAATGATGTGCAACATGCAGAAGGACTCCTCAAGGGGAATAGGTAAACTTTCAGGGGAAGTAACTCAAATTGTTTTTGCCCTTTCTGAAAAAGTTTCTCTTCTCTAAAAGAAAAGAATTTGCTTCCAAGGGGAGCAAATTCTTTCCTTTTTGAGTAGACCCCTCTTCAGAAGGGGATTTTTGACCTGTAGAATAGCCAAACAGAAATGTTGTCTCCCTTGTAAAATGTGGCAGAAAATTTACCATGTGTAGTCAGTCTTCTTCAGGTGAATAGATATGCATGGTTGTTTTTCAGCCATTTTGTACAAGGTAGACAACTTTTGTGACTTCCTGTTTACTTTTGTGTACACCACATCCCTTCTGAAAAGTGAGCTAATCCCTTTGGAAGCAAAGTCTTTCCTTTGAGATTAGACTCTTTTTCAGGAGAGAGAACAGTTTTGACAGAGTTGCCTTGTCTGAATGTGTATCTTTCCTCTTAAGTCAGCTGTAAACACTGAATCACCAGGTCAGTCTGGGCACTCACTCTAACCCATTAAAGACTGAGTAAACTCTCCCACACTCTATATTGGAAGAGCCCATTTTTGATTTTAGGTATGTCAGGCAATGTAGAATTCCTTAAGAGATTTGGTTGAACTATTTGCTAACAGTGGAGTTCCTGATCAGACACAGCGTTCTGCGGCATCTGATCTGGGTCTGCACTGTTTGCCAGTTATTCGTTTAGAGTCCAGTCTTCAATGGGCTAATCAGGGTGTGCTCTGCTTGTCCATATATTTTCAGTATCCATTGATTCTATAAGTGGACAGTGAAGACTGGTCAGATAGCAGGAATTCACAGATTGATCTGAGCACTCAGTTTACATATTGAAAAAGGGCAGTTTTCCCTGATTGCAGATCAAATATGGATAGTTCATGCATATATAGCTAAGATTTTTAAGTCTTTTATACTGCCCTTGTTACCATAGTAACCCTAAGTATTGGGACAGATAGGCCTTTGCAAACAGTGTAGACCCAGATCAGAAGCCACAGAATGCATCTGATCAGGGCCTACACTGTTTGCCACACATACAGCAATATTTTAGACACATCAAGAGGTAGTAGAATGGACTTTTTCAAGTTTTAGGACAAGTATGGTAAGGAGATAAGATGTCCTGGTACTTAGGGTAAATACGATAGTTCTTAACCATTACCCAGCTTTAGGCATAATCAACTGGTGACAAACACTGGTAATATATTGCTTATTTCTCCTCACAAAAACATATACAGTGGGTACCGTATTTACCCTAAATATTGGGACATCTTAACACCTTACCAAAGTTGTCTAAAAATTTGAACAATCCATTTTAATACATACTGATATTGGAGAAAAAAAACTGCTGGATGAGTGGCAAACAGTGTTAACCCTGATTAGATACTATGTTCTACGGCATCTGATCAGGGTCTACACTGTTTGCTCAGGCCTGTCTGTCCCAGTTCTTAGGGTTATTATGGTACTCATTAGAATCACCAGACAAATGCAATTTTAATGAATAACCATAGTACTGTATTTGCCTTAAGTATTCAGATAGAGGCCTTATCAAATAGCCAATGCTTATTGTTTGTCATATATCCAGCAGTTTTCAATATGTCAACAGAGAGTAAAATGGATTTATTGAAATTTAAAAAAGTGTCTGATATTTAAGGTAAATATGTTAACAGTTTCTTTGTTGTTGTTTGATTTTTCTTTTTTTTTCCCCTGAAATAGGACTGACCCTTAAAGTGACATGCAAATCTGAAACAGACAACATTCTCAGATAATATATACATGTATAACATATTTTTTCACTTTTGATATTTCATGTGTATCATCTTTTTTTCTGATAAATATTCGAAAATATTATCTGCTGTAGTTGTGATTGGTGCTTTATTGGTCAGCAGTGCATTTGAATGATCTAGCATAACTCTAGATGATATGTGTTTTTTTTTTCAGGAGTATATGTATTGCTATTTTTCTTATTATAGCCCTGCTTTGAAAAAGTGGAGCTATACTGGATTTGCCATGTCCTTCTGTGATTCCGTCATTCCGTAATTCTGTCATTCCATGATTCCTTCATTTCGTGACGCCCTGATTCTGTGACTGCAAAATTAAAATGCATTTTGCTTTATAACTTTTATGTTTGTGGTCCTACTTCAATTAAACTTATACTACACTTGGTCTCAAAGGTAAATAAGGTGTAGTCACAGAATAGTGGCCAAGGGCCCATAACTCTTGGAGTTATATCCCTTGGTAGGTTTTCAAAAAATTAAAATGCGTTTTGCTCAATAACTTTTATGTTTGTGGTCCTACTTCAATGAACCTTATACCACACTTGGTCTCTAAAGTAAGGAAGGTCTAGTGGCAGAATGGTGGCCAAGGGCCCATAACTCGGAGTTATGTCCCTTGATCTTCAAAAATTTTTTAACAGATTTTTTCCGGAAGTATGGAAGCTAGAAAGCTGAAAGTTTGTATAGTTATGAACAAAGACTGGATGTATCGTATATACAGGAATAGGGGCCAAGGGTTCATAACTCTTGGAGTTATGTCCCTTGGTAGGTTTTCAAAAATATGAATTCATTTTGCTCAATAACTTTTATGTTTGTGATCTTACTTCTATGAGCCTTTACCACACTTGTTCTCTGTAGTGGCAAAATGGTGGCCAAGGGCCCATAACTCTTGGAGTCTTGTCCCTTGATAGGTTTTCAAATTTTGCCATTCTTGAAAATTTTCTAACAGATTTCTCTGTAACTATGAAAGCTAGAAAGCTGAAAGTTCATATAAATATGGCCAATGACTGGATGTATCGTGTACACCGGAATAGGGGCCAAGGGTCCAAAACTCTTGGAGTTATGTAGGTTTTCAAAAAATTAAAATGCATTTGCTTAATAACTTTTATGTTTGTGGTCCTAATAAGATGAAAGTTATACCACACTTTGTTTATAAGGTAAGGAAGGTGTATTGGCAGAATAATGGCCAAGGTCCCATAACTCTTGGAGTTACATCCTTTGGTAGGTTTTCAAAAAATTAAAATGCGTTTTGCTCAATAACTTTTATGTTTGTGGTTCTACTTCAGTGAACCTTATACCACACTTGGTCTCTAAGGTAAGGAAGGTGTAATGGCAGAATGGTGGCCAAGGGTCCATAACTCTTGGAATTACATCCCTTGGTCCCTTGGTAGGTTTTCAAAAAATTAAAATGCATTTTGCTTAATAACTTTTATGTTTGTGGTCCTAATAAGATGAAAGTTATACCACACTTTGTTTCTAAGATAAGGAAGGTGTAATGGCAGAATAGTGGCCAAGGGCCAATAACTCTTTGAATTATGTCCCTTGGTAGGATTTCAATTTTCGTAACATTCATCCCATCTTTCTCTCCAATTTTTAAACATCAGAATTTTTCAACACACTTGTGTCTTTCTCCTCTGATGGCACTGTAGCAGGGCTATAGTCAGATTCCCTTGACAGCTTTAGTTTCTCCACAAAAACATATGTTTTGGATTCTCATTAGATGCTTTTCACTAAAGCTCTTCAAATGTGCATCTTCAACATATATTTTCTTGGGTAAATCAGGGCCCAGTTGTTCAAAGCATCGTTAGCTTAACAAGCTCGTTAACGTTCATTTCGTTAACTGTTTTAGCGGATTCAATATACAATATTTTGATATTTTTTGCTGAAAAAATGTGAGTAGCTTTTCACATTTTTTCAGCAAAAAATATCAAAATATTTGCGTATCACTCGATGTAAATTTTAACAAATCGTTAACTAACGACACCGTTAGCTTTGAACAACTGGGCCCAGGAAAATATTTTTCTAATACCTATCTATCTAAAGTAATGGTATCTGGTAGTTTGAGGATTCAAATGAGTTCTTTTCAGAGAAAAAAAGAAGAAAAAAAATATCTAATTTAAAATATCTTTTAACTTTGATATGTTGTTCATAAAGATTAAATTTTTATTTATATATGTGAAGTATAAAATTGCATTCTCAATTTTTATATATTTATAGTAGATTAAAGTGAACAAATAGGTGTAGCTAGGTAGAAATGGTACTTGTATTCATGAGAAACCAACATTTGGACGATAATATAAGATAAGAATATTGTTGGGCTGAGTTGCTGTTTTTGCCCCAATATCTTACGAATACTCATTGGAATTGCCTCATTGGAATTGCCTTGGTATATTTTTATGTTAACCCTTAACATGCCAAGAAAAACTACATCTGAGCAGGTCTTCTGTTTATGTCATCTGCTGTACCTTCTTGCAAACTTTTTAAACATACTTTTTGCATATAGGCAAACAGTATGGACCCAGATCAGACTGCTCCTAGAGGAGCAGTCTGATCTGGGTCCACACTGTTTGCAACAATGACTTTTAAAGTAACTGGCAGAAGACAAAGCCGATGACAATTATTGTGTTTGGCATCTTAAGGGTTAATTTTCTATAATTGGAATGGCCTTGGTGAGGCACTGATTTTGGTGCAGTAATAACAAATTACCTTTTGAATGCTGCCTTTTTATAAAAAGCAGCAAAAAAGACCCTGATCTGGCTGTGTAGATGTGAATTTTGTCTGTTTGGATGCAGTTTTCCTTAGCATGTCCTAGATGCCAGGTAAATTGTGCAGATTTGATCCCAACTTCATACATGTACATTGTACATGTAGATGTTAAGGCCAGTATCCAGATGCAGTTTCCCTCTTGCATGTCTAAATTGAATTTTGTTAAAAATGTGTTATACTGATTAAGTGGAAGTACCAGTGAAATACACTATTAAAATCCTGTTTCAGCAAATATATATTTTCATCAAATTCAAGAGAACTGAATTTTAGAAAAAACTGTAACAAGTTTGATTCAAATTTTAACCATGAAATATTCCAACTGAATGTTATTGTCAAGGTGTTATGAACCCTTTCTTCAGATGAATGGCCTTAATATTACATGTACTTTAGTGTCTTATATATTGGTTCTTGGTTCACATTCAGAGTATAATGTAGCTCAGTTTATGTATATGCCTTAATACTGATAGCAAATTTCATTCATTTTTAAAGAACTATTTTTCCAGAAGATGGGGTTTGATGTTTTATGAAAGAAAATACTGTTCACTATTTTCAGGCTAAAATTAGAACAGAAAAGTGTTTTAAGATGTCTTCTGACAGATTCATTATTGTCTTTGCTGTCTGAAAATATATTCTGCAGTGTCCAGTGATTCTGTAAACGGACATTGAAGGCCTTGATCAGACAATGTTTTGTAATTGTATTTCAATGTGTTGACAATACACTTACATGTACTATATTAACCCTTGTCATGCTGAATAAATTAAGATGCTCTGCCCACTTCCTATTTTCAGCTAGTTAAATAACTCGATACAAGTTGTTGATATAAATTCACATACTGACAAATAGTGCAGATCCAGATCAGTTGGCTTCTTCAGATCTGGATCTATACTGTTTGCAAATGCAGGACATATCCAGGTTCAGCAGGACCAGGGTTAAAGAGTAATTTCACTTGCTTATGAACTGAATAACCAATTTTAGGAAATAATATTCTGCCATTAAGAATACTCATTAAAAGTATGTTTTTTCAAGATGTGCTGCTTTTTTGGCTTCAGAATATTCCATTTCTTTTCTGTTCCCAAGTCTTACATCTTCTTAATAGTACCATTGCACCTTGTAGTTTGTTAAAATGATAGATCTGTTTTGTAATACATGTATTAAAAGCTACACTTACTTGTTGTAGTAAAGAGATTTAAAACAAAAAAATAAAAGCTATTTATCATAATTGTATAATTTTCTTTTCTTTTTTGTACCACCACTGGATATAGAATGGTAAATGAACCTTGTATTGTTGTTTGTCAGTCATGTGAGCTTGTACCAAATTCAACTCGAGTTTTTGGATTGGCATGCTGAAGCAAACAGTGCAAACAGTGTAAACCCAAAGCAAAATACCATAATAACCCTAGGTATTGGGACACCTTATCTACTTACCATACTGGTCCTAAAAGTTGAAATAGTCCACTCTACTACCTCTTGATGTGTTTAAAATATTGCTGTAAGTTTAAACCCTGATCAGACGCTGTATTCTGCTGTATTTGCCCATGCACAAGTAGTTATCTATGCCATTTAATTCCTTAGTATGCTGAGTCGCTGAATTAGTTGTTCATTTGATCATAAACCTTACTTCAGTCAGACACGCGTCTGAATATCATAAACTTACTTCAGTCAGACACCTGTCTGAATATCATAAACCTTACTTCAGTCAGACACCTCTTGCTCGTGACATGCCTATTGGTCTTTATCTCTGCCATTTAATTTCTTAGTATGCTGAGTCTTGTGAGGTCTGACAAAAAACATAGACTATTTCAACTTCTAGGACCAGTATGGTAACATAGCAATTGGCTGATCTGGGTCTACACTGTTTGCAAAAGCCTATCTGTCCCAATACTTAGGGTTATTATGATAATTCTACTGTGTTTACACTGTTTGCCATTTAGCCACTTTTTGTACACATCACGTAGTCAAATGGACTTGTTCCAATGATATGACAAAAATGTAATAAGAAGACCAACGCTTTTTGGTTGAAAAAAAAGCCTTATCCAGAGTTATGGGGAAAGCAGTGCTCTTAGGGATTTGTTTATCTACACAACTACTTACCGTATTCAATCTAATTACCGCACATGCCCCGATAAGCGCACAGTCGAGCAATTCCGTAGTCTTCAGATAACAGCCAGTGTACTTTTTATCTACTTCTTTATAAAGGCATGTTGTGGGTACTCATTTGAATTGCATCGACTTGTCGATGCAATTCAAATGAGTACCCACAATATTAGCCTTGCCCAAGGCTTAGAAATATACATATATATTTTGGCTTATTGAGCTCTGCGGCTAGTCTATAGATAATATGGTCTGGATTTCTAAGCCTTGTAAAAAGCGAAATGAAGACCCTCAGATATCTGAGGGGACCATAAATTAATGCCAGCCTCCTAACAGTGCAGCAGTGATTGGTATTTAAAGGTTTATGAGCTACTCTTTAAACAGGTAATTGATACCATCTAGTTGATGTTACAATTACTTCCTGAATTCTTGAAGAGATTTTACAGCACTTTGTGCCAGTTTGACCAGGTCAGTTACACAGTGAATCTTGGATCTTGAAGAAGCAATACAATATGGATATACTAAGCTTATGCATTGTTATAGAACAGTATATGAAAGGCAAAGATGTACTCTTTTGTTCCCCTACTGGAAGTGGCAAGAGTTTAGTTTCTGAAATGGGACCATTCCTCTTTCAATATTTAGAGAAAACACAACAGTGTACATGCATTGTAATATCGCCATTGGCAGCTTTGATGAAATTGCAAGTTGGTGGATTTTTGTTAGAACTACATCAATGAGGCAGTTCTAATGAGTACCCACAATTTATATTTTGTGCTTTAATAAAACAAAGATTACAAATTTCACATAAAATAGACATTTTACAGCTGAACAAATTATTTGTTACTTAGGCATGTCAATGAATGACTGATCTAATGAGTCTGACAACCCTTTTTGTGCAGAAATAAGAATAAAAGATCACAAATTTTCATCTTTACATTTTCATTTTTACACCTGTAAAAATTTTGTTTAGGCTGATTGCAGAGCAACAGATGAGGAGTGCATTTGAAATAATAGATAACCTTCTTCACTTTCGTGAGCTGATTCTAATGAATACACACGCTGTATGTTGATTGTTTTCATCATGATAACACGCCTATGTTATTTTGACACCCTCAAACCCCGCTTTTTTATAGTACAATTTGGGTTTTCAGGGAAATACATTATTTCTTCTTATTTCTGCTCTAAAGCATAGATTGTGAGTACTCATTAGAACTGCCTCCATTCCACCAGCTATGTTTTGGGCAGAAATAAGACTTTGATTAACTAAAATATCTGAACATTTTCATTTTTGCGGTCATTAAAAATTCCATTATATTGAATTGGCGTGTTTTTGTGAGGTTTTATAGAAAACATTATTCTCTTATTTCTGCTTTAAAACATATGATAGGTGGTGGATTCTTGTTAGAACTGCCTCAATGAGGCGGTTCTAATGAGTACCCACAATTTATATTAAAGATTACAAATTTACCTAAAATAGACATTTTTACAGCTGTACAAATTATTTCTTGCATAGGCATGTCAATGAATGGCTGATCTAATAAGTTCCACAATCCATTTCTTGTGCAGAAATAAGAAAAAAAATTTTATCTTTATATAACATTTTCATTTTTACACCAGTAACAATTTCTTTGATTGCATAGGAGTGTCAACATAATGAAATGGCTTCATAATGCCTTAAATTGTTACCATTTATTCTGTACTAGATACATGTGCGCCCACCGAAGATTCAAATTGGCCTGTGCATCCGCGCAGTCTGATCGGGCTCTTTGCTGCGTGTTCTGTGGATGGCTGGGGACACATTGGTTCTTTTTTAAACTGGTGAAGACTGATTAGACTGTGCAATGGCACATGCTGATCAGCGTCTTCCCCTTGTGGAGATTGCTATAATGCTTAGAGAAATTTACCTTAAAGATGTTTGAATAATTCGACTTTATATGGACTGAGGCCAGGCGATTCCTGTATGCTTGTTGGCGAAAACTCGGATCAGGCTACCGTCAGATCAGTGTATGTGTCGTATGCAGCAGAGATTACTGAGGACCTGGACTGAAATCTCTAATTAGGCTGCGGATGTACACGCTGATCAAATTGTTTTGAAATTGCATGGTCCGAGGAGTCAGCGTCTGGCAATATGATATATATCATCCATGTAAGATATTGCACACGTATCTAATATGTAATCTTTTTAACATAGTCAACAATGAAGCCTATTTCTTAATTATGCTCATTAAACAAACTGATATTCTTTCACTTACAGTCGAAAAGACCAGTACACCTGCTTAAATGAAAAAATATAATATTTTACTCATTTCTGCCCAAAACATAGATTGTGGGATCGAGGCGGTTCTAACGAGTACCTACAATCTATGTTTTAAAGCAGAAATAATGTATACCCCAGAAAACCAAAGTGCACTTTATAAAAGTTGGGTTTGAGGGTGTCAAAAAACATAGGCGTGTTATAATGATAAAAAAATAATGTGTCTATTTATTCAAATTGCCTCTTGAGGCGATTCTTATAGTACCCACAACGTATGTTCTTTTATGGGAAAGTAAAGAAAATTATCTGTTATTATCAAATACACACGTTATCTGTTGCTCTGCAATCAAAGCAAACCCTAAATGGTCTAGCACATATCTCCTCTCAAGATGTAAGTACTTGCACCACACAAAGTTGAAAAGTACATTTGTTGATTAAAGATGAAACAACTATTTTCTTATATTCACCCAGAAAAAAAAAAAACCAAAAAAAAAACATACTAGATTCAAGAACACAAAATGAATACACACATTGCTTTCAGTCTGCTGTTAAAATATCTGACCAAATGTTACACATCTCCAATTTATCAATGGGTTCTTGTTATCTTGGAGTACATGGTTTTTAAACCATTAATGTGCAGTTATATAAACAAACTGATGCCAGTCTTGTAATCTGGCCATCTTTAAATTAGCCACAGACAATTACCACCCAATAAAAGCTACAGGAGCAATTCCGCTTTTGACTAGGCCAATATATTTCAAAGACAACCACAGAAGAAAAGTTCACCCATAGACTAGCTAAACATTGAATCAAAAAGTAGAATATAAATGAAAAAAAAAAAAGTAAAAAAAAAAAAGTGACAAACATACTTATATATTGGCCTAGTAGCTAGGCTACCACAACATATGCCTTTATAAAGAAAAGCTGAAATCGCATAATCATCATCAAATAAGTATTTTACTGATCCTATTTATAGTGTATCCTTAGTAGGTAGATACATATTTTACCACAAATGAGTGTTTCCAGTAATTTTGAAAAACCTAAGCACACAGTGTGGTAATTAGGTCAAATACGGTAAGTCTGTTTTCTCCTGGATATTCACAGCCCAATTTTTACCTTCGCTGTCTACATGCTCATGCCAGTTTGTTTAACACAGCTAAATGATTTTAGGTGCAAAGATCCCATTTTTGATCATGGATGGAATATCTGTACTGGAGCAGTATATAGTGCCTAAAAACTGACAAAATTTGATAGTGTGATGCTTGTTGGCATTCTGGGCCCAGTTGTTCAAAGCTAACGATGTCGTTAGTTAACGATTCGTTAAAATTTACATCGAGTGATACGCAAATACGCTGAAATTTTTGCTGAAAAAATGTGAGTAGTGCAAAAGCTACTCACATTTTTTTCAGAAAAAAATATCAGAATATTGTATATTGAATCCGCTAAAACAGTTAACGAAATGACCCTTAACGAGCTTGTTAAGCTAACGATGCTTTGAACAACGGGGCCCAGATATACATGTATTGAGCAACAGTCCTGTGTTACGTAATATTTCCTGTGCAACCGAGAATAATGTGCAATTAAGTTTTGATTAGAATTTAGACAGGTGTCTGACTGAAGTAAGGTTTATGATATTCAAATGAACAACTAACCTTCTCGACATAAGAAAAGATTTATCACAGGTTTATGTAACAATGAAATGTCCAGGCTCTATAGGCACTTTGATGACTACTTTGTTTTTTTTCTCTTTTTTACTAGACTAAGTTTTCTGTCAGACCTCATAAGATTCAGCATACTAAGAATATTCTTGGGAGCCTGGATGTACATTTGCCAAGTGAAATAAGAATGACACTAAGTGTAGTCTCTAAAACAGCTCAGAGGTCTGGCTAGATGACTGCAACTGGTGTATACACTAATAAATTTGGGAACTTCAAAAAACTTCAAATAGCAATTGGCAAAACTAAATCCATCAAAAGGCCTTGATAATAATGTCTTACAAACTTTGACGCAAAAACCCAGATGTCCACAATTACACTACAGAAGGACATACATACGTATGAATGGATGAATGGAGAAATGAAAAGTATGTATCTGAACAGTGCTTCTTGGCATATAGGGTAAAATAACTTGTGCAAGTAATGATTCTGACACATGAATAAGCAACAATGCCATGACAATATTTCTTCAACAAAAAGTTAACATTTCTTTTACATGTAATAATGTTTGGTAACAATTACTCATGTAAGCTAACAATGGTGTTTGTTCTTCAACAAGCTGACAATTACTAGACCTAGTAATGTCAGTGACTCTCATTTATGGGGAACTGATACACTTTCAAGTCAGATAACTCTGTCAAAATTGTTTTTGAAAAGGGATCTATTATCAAAGGAAAGAATTTGCTTGCAAGGCTTCCTTTTAAAAGGGGTCTACTCTAAAAAGGAAAGAATTTCATCTTTAGAGTAGACACCTTTTCAGAAGGATAAATGTACCAGACAGAAAATAGGAAGTCACAAAACTTGTCCCCACTTGTTAAAAATGGCAGAAAATCCATCAAATGAGTCTGATTCACCTTGAGATGATACTGTTTTAACAAACTTTTATTATCCATAATAATTCATATGAGCCATGTCAAGCGAAAATGTTCCTTCGAAATGCAGATCCAGATTATCCTGCGCATAGGCAAAGTATCATCCTGGCCTTTGCTCTCCATTCATAATTTCTGTAGTATCCAATGATTCTGTTAGCAGACACTGAAGGCCCTGATTAAACTGCACAGATGCATAGGCTGATCTGGGCCTTCACTGTCCACAAATGCCCATATAATGATTCCTCACATGAAAGACAAACAGTTCAATAGTACTTTTAAAGTAACTGCATAGTTACTATAAATTTGAGACTTTTTTATGAGAAATTAACTGCAAATGTAATGATTCTGATGCTCTGATAAACAGAGCTCTATATATGATGTTTTTTCATGAAAAGCTCTTTTTCTTTTTTCTGCATATAACAAGAAAAATGTCTAATGGTATTATGGACGGGTTTTTCCACAGAAGAATAAAGGCAACCTATCACTTTGAAAAAAGGTTAACCAAAAGGTAAACCTTGGATGACGCCCAACCACCCGGACTTCGCTATTTTAAAGAATAGAATTTTTCCGTGTAAAGCCTGTCCAAAAATACAATTTTTATAAAAAAAAAAAAAAAAAAATACTGGTTACTGATGTGGTCACTGGTTAGTATATAGAAGAGGCTCAGCCACTGAAGCTACGACCTGCAGAAGTGAAAAAAAATATCAAATTTTACCCCCAAAAAGC
This sequence comes from Anodontia alba, assembly GCA_964016985.1. Taxonomy (NCBI): domain Eukaryota; kingdom Metazoa; phylum Mollusca; class Bivalvia; order Lucinida; family Lucinidae; genus Anodontia; species Anodontia alba. The sequence goes on along the minus strand of OZ024821.1, from coordinate 105,937,569 downwards.
TACAACCTGCATAAGTGAAAAAAAAAAAAAAAAAAAAAAAAAATCAATTATGGCTGCACAAGCTCTCGGCTTCAGGGGAGATAAGTGTGTAATGAAAAGTCAGGGTTGTCTCTCTTGCTCGTGACACGCCTATTGGTCTTTATCTATGCCATTTACCAAATATTATCAAAATATTTCAAATCATTAAGGAGTTATGAAGTGCATAAAAATTTGGCTTAGTAATTCCTTCAGGGGAGATAACAAGAAAAAGAACAAAGCAATTGTTCTTCTTGCATGTGACACTCTTAATTGACCTGATATATATGTCCCTAGCAAATAAGATCAAATTATCTCAGTTTGGGAGTTATGGCCTGCACAAGATTTCGGTTTCAGGGGAGATAAGTATATAATGAAGAAAAAAAAGAGTTGTCTCTCTTGCATATGACACCTCTTCTGGTCCTTATCTATGTCTCTACCAAATATTATCAAAATATTCCAAACTATTAAGAAGTTATGGAGTGCATAAAAATTTGGCTTAGAAATTTGTTCAGGGGAGTTAACTAGAAAAAATAACAAAGAAAGAGTTGTTCTTGCATGCAACACTCCTATTTGACCTGATATAATTCCCTACCAAATATCAAATTATCTCAAACAGTATGGCAGTTATGGCCTGTACAAGATTTTGGCTTCAGGGGAGATAAGTACATAACGAAGAAAGTGAGAGTTGTCTCCTGCATGAGACATGCCTGCTGGTCCTCCTATTCACCCTACCAAATATGATAGCAATCCACTGAAGAATAAAGGTAACATATAACTGAAAAGAAAGGTTAACCAAAAGCTAAACCTCGGACGTAAGGGGAGATAAGTATACAATGAAGAAAGTGTGTCTCTTACACATGACATGCTTACTGGTCCTCTTCATCCCTATGAAATATGAAAGCAATTCACTGAAGAATAAAGGTAACATATAACGTTGAAAAAAGGTTAACCAAAAGGTAAACCTGGGACATCAAAGGAGATAAGTACATAACAAAGAAAGTAAGAGTTGTCTCTCTTGTATGTGACATGCCTATTGGTCCTCTTCACCCTCACCAAATATGAAAGCAATCCACCGAAGAATAAAGGTAGCATATAACTTTGAAAAAAGTTAACCAAAAGGTAAACCTCAGACGATGCCAGATGCCCGCCCGCCCGCCGAGACATTGCTATTTTAAAGAACAGAATTTTTAAAAACACATCCAGAAATAAATTGTGGGTATTCTTTAGAAGGGCCTGGCAAGGTTTTCTAATGAATACCAACAATGCATATTTTTTTGGAGAAATTAGAGATACAGTTATCTGGATACTCCTCTTATCTAGAGCTCTGACATTTAACTCTTTGCATGCTGGGTAACTTTGCATGTTGTTTTGTTGTCTGCGGATTTTAGAATTAGTTTTTACAAACAATTCTTTCAGGAATACTATCAGGGTGTCAAACAGTTTGGATCCAGATCAGGCCCGCCGTTTATGTCGGGACTGATCTGGGTCCAAACTGTTTGCAAAGGTTATCAGCAGATGACAAAAGTCACCACTAGCCAGGAAAGACTTAAGAATAAAGCATCTTGCTTAACCATTTTAACCCATGGGCTACTGAAGTGGACTCTTCTGTCTTTGAATTTGGACCCATTTATTGTTGCAAATAAGGGTGTTAGTAAAAAAACAAGAACAGAAGGCAAACATGATGAGCAGTCACATCTGGATCTGCCTGGCTCAAACATGGTTAGTGCCGTAAAGTCTACTTTCAAAATGTCTTCTCCCATTTGGTCTACTGCGACATTACATCTACTTCTGGAGCCTTTGAGGTGTATAAAGACAGGAAAGGCTTAGACCAGCCTGTGCATCCATGCAGTCTGACCAAAGCCTTCTGTCAGAGCCTTTGTTGTCCACTTACAGATTAAGAAGATAACACAGAATTTATCAACAAACAGCAAAGGTTATAACCAGACTTCACATTATGAAAACAAGCCTATTCAAATAAACTGAAAATTTTACCACCAAAAAATGAAAATTTTCAGATAAAATTCTGATATTTTTCATATTTCTGCTCAGAACATAGATTGTGGGTACTCCTTAGAACCCCTTGGTGAGGCAATTCTAACCAGTACCCACAATCTATGTTTTTGAACAGAAATAAGAAAAATAATGTATACCCTGTAACCCTGGTTTTACTGTATAAAAATGGGGTTTAAGGGTGTCAACATTATATAGGCATGTTTTCGTGATGCGATGCATATACTGTGTGCACCTTGAAATACCTGGGCCCAGTCGTTCAAAGCGTCGTTAGCTTAACGAGCTCGTTAAGGGTCATTTCGTTAACTGTTGTAGCAGATTCAATATACAATATTCTGATATTTCTTGCTGAAAAAATGTGAGTAGCTTTTGCACTGCAAAAGCTCACATTTTTTCAGCAAAAGATTTCAGCATATTTGCATATCACTTGATGTAAATTTTAATGAATCGTTAACTAACGACATCGTTAGCTTTGAACAACTGGGCCCACTTTGCTTGATCCCTTTCATATGTTCATCCATGTGTGTAAATATTCCAGTTTCAGAGTATGTGTATATGCCTACAAACAGGATAACAGTTCTAGACGAACTTTGAATGTTGTAATGTCAGGAATAAGAGATGAATGCTGTACTGTTGTAATGTCAGGGATTCAAGAAGTCCAGGATAAAAGGACTACCGTAATGCCAGAAATATGAAACAAATCCTCGATAAAATTACTGTAATAATGTCCGGATAAACATTCTGGATAAACTGGCTGCTGTAATGTCAGGAATACAAGAAATTCTGTAAAAACTAATCCCTGCTATGTCTGGAATATGAGACGAGTCCAAACGAAAATGACTGATGTAATGTCAGAAATATGAGAAAAGTTTGGGATAAACTGATTGTTGTAATGTCAAAAATACAAGAAGTCCTGGAACTGAGAAGTCTGGGATGAATTGACTGCTGTAATGTCAGAAATATGAGGAAAAAAATCCAAATAAAATGACTGCTGTAATATCAGGAATACTCTATCTCTTGGAATCTGAAAAAAAAAAAAAAAAAAAAATGAAAGAAAATAGAAAGTACAAACAATTACAAAACATTAGCAGTTAAAATAATATAACAAGGTTTGAAATATATATTTTCACAGAAACAAAAAGGTTTGGCAGACTTTGGAAAGTTACTTAAAAATATACAAACAAACTGGCTTATCTAAACACACTTGAATATCATCAGTTTTATATTGGTATGATTTTCAAAGACACCAAGTGAAGCTACTTTTACTTTCCAAGGACCTGTTTTGTGGAGGAATGACCAATATTGTTCTCCAACTTTTTTTTGGGGGGCAAACAACCAAACTACGTATTACATCAGTGCTGTTCTCCAAGACCATGTTTTGTAGATCTTTAACCCATTTATGCTGAATTGACTTTTCTACCTACACTCTTCAGATCAGTCTGTTTCCAATATAAGGGTTGTTTGGTTAGTTTTTAATATTTCAATGTTTTATAGAAATTAATATTTCCATGTTTTACAGAAATTCCAGTTTTTAATGCAAACAGTGTAGACCCTGATCAGACGTTGTGTTCTGTTGTGTCAGATCTGGGTCTACACAGTTGGCCAATGTCCCATTTATTGTATGTTAGGCTGAAATGGGTTAAAATAACTAATCATCCACTTACCGTAATAACCCTATGTATTAGTTTGTTTGTGTTGAGGTTTTACGGCCCAGTTAACCCAATGGGGTCATGTCGAGTGCGGTCAGTTTACCTAACCACACGTTTACTGGGCAGGCTTAGTCCTCTAAGGGGTTAACCAGTATTGTGCACATTCTTTCGCCAGAAACTGACAACTGCCCTTCTTGAATCAGCGGAAGGGAGAGAATGACCGTAGAAAATATTTCACGATCAATCTCCACGAAAGAATGTTGCCGACCTCAGCGGGGGTTGAACCCGCGACCTGGTCTCCAGTCGGACGGCGCATCCAACTGAGCCACAGAGGCCGGCCCTATGTATTAGTACAGACAAGCCTGAGCAAACAGCGTAGATGCAATCAGGATCTGCACTGTCTGTCACTCATCCAGCATTGTTTGGATACATTAACATGTAGTAAATTGGACTTGTTCAAAGTTTAGGACAAGTGTGATAAAAAAGTTCAGGTGTCCCAATTTTTAGGATAAATACATTACCAACATTTCTAAATGTTTTTTTTTTTTGTTTTTTGTTTTGTTTTGTTTTAACGTGTAAACTTATGCCTACAGTAACAGGTAACAAAAAATACATACAAATTAAAGTACATAAGAAATACTTGCACTACTTGCATAGGCTTGTCTGTCTAAATATTTAGGGTCAATATGGTAGCTTTTTGAGGGGTTTGTCATATAGTGGCTTGAATATTTTGATCTTTTAACCCTAGTCCTGCTGATCCCGTGTATGCCCTGCCTTGGCAAACAGTGTAGATCCACATCAGTTAGTCAACAGTTCTGGATCTGCACTATTTGCCATTAAATATTTGAATTTGTATCAACAACCTGGATCAAGTAATCTGATTGGCTGAAAATTAGAAGTGGGCATTTCATCTTATTTTATTCAGCATGACAAGGGTTAAAACAGCTTGTTTTTCTATGAACCTACCTGCATATAGGACATGTAAAAAAGACAGTCTGTCCCTCATCTGCTGATCTTGTCTGTCTTGTTGTGTATATCATCTCATCATGGCCACATTTCACACACTTCCTGTCAGCCTGCAATAGCATTTTAATTTTTTTGTTTATTTGATTTGGAGTTTTCAGACTCCATCAACATGAGCCAGTCAATTAACCAACACACACTTTTCTTGGGCAGGCTATATCCTCTATTACAGTCATGTATAAAGCATTTAACCAGTACTTTGTGTACATACTTTTGTCAGTAACTGACAACTGCCTTTCTTGAATCAGTGGAAATGGGAGAATAACTGTAAAAATTATTTCACAATCAGTCTCCACGAAAGTTATGTGGCCACAAAGAAACTAATGTAATAATCATGGATTTCACTAAGCATTCAAAACCAACTAGGGGTATCATTGCTACCACCAAATTACTATGTGTTTTTGTCAATGAAACTAATTTATTCTGATTGCCAACTCGAGGGTTGAGCGCAAGACTATGGTAACTCAAACATATTTTTGAAACTCTTGTTTAGGGGCAACTTGGACCCCTTTGTAAACAATGCAAATTTAGGTGCCATTGCTCATACGAGCAATGGCACCTAAATTTTCATTGTTTACAGAAAGAAATGTTGTAATCTTCATAACACCTTCATGGTGAGGAGATTAGGTTTGGGGAAAAACAACCATCTGACTTACGCCAGTCTTGTGCTCAACCCTCGAACTTTTCTGGACCCACTTTCCATAAAAATACCATAATAAACACAACATACTTATAACTTATAACACACTGAAGCAGGTATTTTTATAAGGTAAGCCCTATACAAATAACGTGCCACTATTGTCACTACTTTCCAAATGACCCTTATACATATATTTATACAATATTGTACTACAGGAAACTAGAAAGGCAGTATTGAGGTCCTTGTAAAATTAAAATGAAACTATTTGGCTGTAACTGCTAACTATTTGCATGTAAGTACATGTACTTATTTGCTTTAAAATAAAATAGGTCAGTTCTAATTACAAATGTATTGTTAGGTCAGTTCTAATTACAAATGTATTGTTGAAGGGACCAAGGCAGTCTGAAGGACAGCTATATCCCCCGCTGCAGAATGACAATGGAGCGGCCTCAAAATTCAAGGCTCAAACTGGTGGCCTTCAATTTTGACCTTGACCTTGAGTCTGCATTGCTGAGTTATGGGTTCTGCACATCATCTCACTAAGGCAAACATTTGACCCAAATTTAATAAATATCTTTCAAAGGGTTCAGGAGATATGAACATGAAATTCAAGGCTCAAACTCGTGACCTTTAACTGTGACCTTGACCTTGAGTCAGCATGCTTGATTTATGGGTTCTGCACATCGCCTTACTAAGGCAAACATTTGACCAAAGTTTCATGAAAATCTTTCAAAGGGTTCAGGAGATATGGAGCGAACAAGAAAGATATGGATGACCTTTAATTGTGACCTTGACCTTGAGTCTGCATCATTGAGTTATAGGTTCTACACATCATCTCACTAAGGCGAACATTTGACCCAAATTTAACAAGGCAGTCTGAATGGCAATGGAGCAGCCTCAAAATTCAAGGCTCAAACTGGTGACCTTCAATTGTGACCTTGACCTTGAATCAGCATAGCTGAGTTATGGGTTCTGCACATCATCTCACTGAAGCAAACATTTGACCAACATTTAAAGAAAATCCTTCCAGGGGTAAAGGAGATATGGAGACGACACCAAATTCAAGGCTCAAGCTCGTGACCTTCAACTGTAGCCTTGACCTTAAGTCCGCAGGGCTGAATTATGGGTTCTGCACATTGTCCCACTAAGGTGAACATTTGACCAAAGTTTAGAGAAAATCCTCCCAGGGGTAAAGGAGATAAAGAGCAGACATAAAATTCAAGGCTCAAACCCGTGACCTTGCTGTGATCTTGTGAGTCTGCATGGTTGAGCTATGGGTTCTGCCTATCATTTCACTGAGGCAAACATTTTACCAAAATTAAAAGAAAATCCTCCAGGGGTAAAGGAGATATCGAGTGGACACAAAATTCAGGGCTCAAACTCGCGACCTTGAATTGTGACCTTGTCCTTGAGTCCCCATGGCTGAGGTATGGGTTCTGCACATCGTCCCACAGGTGAACATTTGGCCAAAGTTTAGAGAAAATCCTCCCAGGGGTAAAGGAGATACAAAGCTGACACGAAAGTCAAGGCTCAAACACATGACCTTGAACTGTGACCTTGACCTTGAGTCGGCATGGTTGAGTTATTGATTCTGCACATCGCCTCACTTAGGTGAACATTTGACCAAAGTTTAAAGAAAATCCTTCCACTGGTATAGGAGATACAGAGCAGACACGAAATTCAAGGCTCAAACCTGTGACCTTGAACTGTGACCTTGACCTTGTGTTGGCATGACTGTTATGAGTTCTGCATATTGTCTCTCTGAGGCAAACATATGACCAAAGTTTAAAGAAAATCCTTCCAGGGGTATAGGAGATATGGAGCGGACACGAAATTCAAGGCTCAAACCCATGACCTTGACCTGTGACCTTGACCTTAAGTTGGCATAGTTGACTTATGGGTTCTGCACATCGACTCACTGAGGCGAACATTTGACCAAAGTTCAATGAAAATCTTTCAAAGGGTTCAGGAGATAGGGAGCAGACAAGACAATGTTACGGAAGGACACACAGACAGACAGACAGACAGACAGACGAAGGCCATTTCTATGATCCCCCATCCACTTCACAGCGGGGGATCAATTAACTTTTACCAGTTTAAGGGCAAATTCAACAGACAATACATTCATGATATTTTTTCTTATTTTTTCCAGAAAATAGGTTCTCACATTTCATGCACAGGGACAATTTGCACGAAATGTCAAAGAGCCTGACAGTTGCAATGTAAATTTGCCTATAAAATGACGGAAAATAAAGTATGATCAGTAAACTGCATAATTTTCATTGCAGTGGACCTCTAACATGTCAAATAACCCATTTTAGACTGAATAAACTCCTCCACACTATATACTAGAAGATTTTAATTTCGATCTGAGGTATGTCAGGCGATGCAATTTAGATATTCCTAGAGAAAAATGGTTTAACTATTTGCAAGCAGTGGAGACCCTGATCAGATTCCGCATTCTGTAGTGTCTGATCTGGGGTCTGCACTGTTTGCCTAGTACCTTTTTAGGGTTTCCAGGCTACAATGGGATAAATAAAAAATGCTCTTTTTTTTCAGAAGGATTAGAATGAAATGTTAAAGATACATATTCTCTGCCTCTTGGCTGGGGTGGTCCATCATGATTACAACCCTGATAGTGGTGGCTCACATCAAAGGCTGGTCTTATCTAAGTGATAATAAGGGGATTAACACTGTCTGGTCTGTTAAGGTGGGGCCAGAAAGGGGGAAAAATTCAAAGTGAATGTAATCTAATAAATTGTTCATTGTTTTACCTGAACTATATGAATATTTTGATTTAATTATAAATTTTATTAATTATTTTTAATAAGAAATATCTAAATTCAATTATGCATTTTTTTAATTTTTTTTTTACCTTTATGTATTCTTATTGAATTAAAAAGTGAATAGATGAATGTTCGTTTTCAGAGTTGTCAAAAAAAAAAAAAAAAAAAGAGTAATAATAATATGACAGATTTTTTTAATCTGTTTTTTCATTTACTTTTATTTATGTATTAGGTAAAAGATGAACACTTCAAAAGATCAAAATAGTTATCAGACTTGCCATAAAACAAAACATTTTGAGTTTAATTTGAAGCTATAAAATGTTTTGTTTTCTAAATCTATGTTCTCCATTAATGACTGAACAACAAAGAAATGTCAGACATTTTTATATTTACCAAATCTATTATCACAAGTTTTAAATTAAGAACAAAATAATATCATTAGTGTAGGTCTCAGATACCTAATAAATTTTATCATTTTTGTAGTGAAATTTCATGTTTCAAAATTGTTTTAAAGAAGTAAAGTTTCATTGGATAATAAAAGTAAGTTTATTCCTTGCACAGTTATGACGTATTTTGTGTAATAGTGGATTAAATGTTTAATTTCTGGTTAAAAAAATAATAATAAAAAATAAATATATATATCTAAGTGATTTTAAATAAATTAAGTTACGTTTGTTTATGAAACAAATTCTATACTTTATCAAACTAGTTGATAAATGAATAAAAACTTTTTTTTATAATTCTAGCCATTTACCTTCTGCCCAAATCTGAATTCCCCACATGAGGCCCCTACCTGTTTGAGAGCCATAGGTCACCATAGATGTATGATCTGTTATCTGCATATTTCTCTAATAGGGTCATTAGAATGTTATGCAATGGAATATATGTCTTTAAGCCCTTTATTCTGAGTTTATAACAGACAATAGTCTGCTGTATTGGAATTCAGCTGGCTAAGGAATAATCTGATGTACCTTTGGTCCAGTTAGCTCTCTGTCTGCTTCTTCTTGTCCAGCCAGGAAAGACTCAGGTTTATTTACTTCTAACTTTGTGTGTATCTCTATTCCATCAAAATCTGTAAAACAATGACACAAATATGAGTATACGCATGGGAGAAAGAACATTCCATATTAGATGATGATTGTAAGTCTCCATAAACTCCAATACTACGGTATTAGAGGACACCTCCACAAGTGAATATCATCGTTCCTTACAGGCTGCACACAAAGTGTAATAGTTGACAAAAACAAAACATTTTCTTATATTTTGTGAGGCTATCATATTACAGAAAAATCTGAATAACCTTTGAATTTGCTGAATTAAATAGCAGCTAGCAACATCTTAGAATATTTTTTCTTATTTTATTCTCTGAAAGCGGGCTTTGCATTTCACATGCATTGTCTCCTAGAGACAATTCACATGAAATTTCAAACCTCATTTGAGGTAAATATTAGTATTCCAGCATCGATCTGCTGATTTTACCCAGGGAATGTTAGGTATACATTTTCAACACAAAATACATTTGTATATGAAATGAACTATCAGAGGACTTGTTAGGGAGAAGTATTTGATAACAAGACCTGTTGCAAGACAGGATAGCTCACCCAATATTGCACATTTTGTTTCTGGAATGACCTGGGTGTGTGTGTGTGTGTGGGGGGGGGGGGGGGGGGAGGGAGGGGGCAGGGGTGGAGGGGGGGGGGGGGGCAGTATCTGTCTTTATACCAAATAGGAACTAAATGAGATCCTAAAAAACTTTGGCGCAAAATTCTGGGTCTGTGACCTTGACCTTGACATGACCTAGGGTGGTGGGGATTGGTACTGCGTAAAAATTTGGACCAATATGTATCATCATACAAAAGATGAATCAAATATGTGATAAGGTTAGGATTTAATGAAGTCTTAAAAACTTTAACGAAAACTTTAACATTTAAATTCTAAGTCTGTGACCTCGACCTCAAGGTCATGGTCATGAGTGCTGATGGTGCTGATGAAAACTTTTGACCAGTATAGTAGTAATGAGATCCTAAAAACTTTGACGTAAAATTTTAACATGGAAACTCTAAGTATGTGACCTTGACCCTGACCTAAGTTGGTGGGGATGGTACTGCGCAAAATTTTGGACTACTATGTATCATAATACCAAAGATGAATCAAATCGGTGATAAGGTTGGGAAATAATGAGGTCTTAAAAACTTAAACGAAAACTTTAACATTTAAATTCTAAGTCTGTGACCTTGACCTTGACATGACCTAGAGTGGTGGGTATGGTACTGCGCAAAATTTTGGACCAATATGTATCATCATACTAAAGATGAATCAAATCGGTGATAAGGTTAGGAAATAATGAGGTCTTAAAAACTTTAACAAAAACTTTAACATTTAAATTCTAAGTCTGTGACCTCGACCTCAAGGTAACGGTCATGAGTGCTGATGGTGCTGATAAAAACTGTTGACCAGTGTCTATCATAATACCAAATAGGAACAAAATCCATCACTTAGTGTAGAAGTAATGAGATCCTAAAAACTTAGAATTTCATGTTAAAATTTTATGTCTAAGTCTGTGACCTTGACCTTGACATGACCTAGAGTGGTGGGGCTGGTACTGCGCAAAATTTTGGACCAATATGTATCATCATACCAAAGATGAATCAAATCGGTGATAAGGTTAGGAAATAATGAGGTCTTAAAAACTTTAACGAAAACTTTAACATTTGTGGACGCCGACGTCAACGCCGGGGGTAGTACAATAGCTCTTCCTGAACGTTGTTCAGACAAGCTAATAATTCTAATGAGTGGCCACAATACTCTTTGGTGGAGAAATAAGAAAAAAATATCAAAACTTTTTCTGCTGAAAAGCATCATATTTAGAGCTACATATATATATATGTTACCTGTGACATCAATCTGGAAGCCACATAGTTTACATGTAACAACATCTTCCATACCAGGTAGAGGAAGTACTGTGCCACACTGAGGACAAAAGTCAAGGTCAGTCTCAAAAAGCTTATTACTAGGGTTTGATTTTGTAGTAGACATGTTACATCCAGTTACCTGTAGCGACAAGAAGCAATAAAAGTACAAGTATTACAGGAGTTGTTAACCCATTGTAGTCGGGAGACCCGTCAGTACAAATAGGGTAACTGGCAAACAGTGCAGACCCAGATCAGATGCTTATTTTTTTATTTGGCCTTAAAGCAGAATGACATTTCAAAATAATTGTACGTTCTGGCTTTTCAAAAAGGAAAAAAAAAAAAAAAAAAAAAAAAAGGGCTTGACATTTCAAGCTAATTGTCTTCTCTAAGACAATTAACATAGCATCAGGCTTTACTTTCTGAGAAAAAAATAAGAAATTGTTGTAATTTTGTTACTTGCTGATTTTTTCTCCCACAGACTGCTAAATTTTTGTGCCTATGGGCCAAATATGAAAGAGCTCATTATTAGGGGCAACTATGCAGTGAGTTTTGTTTTACTGAAGTAGTTTTTGATTGTGGTGGGGGTTTAACGACACATCAACCCTTATGGGTCATCTTGTGTCATCTCCCAGAGAAAGGGAGAACAGAGATAGAAGAGTCTTAGATAGTAGAGGAGATGAAAGAGAGGGACAGGGAAGAAACAGGAAAATGAATGAGTGTGAAAACAGAAGAAATAAAAACATTCTCCCTCTCTACCCTTACCTGCTGCAAGGATAGCAGGCCTTGTCCAACTGTAAGCCAAAATCAGTTGGACGCCCCAGTGACGTAAGATACACGACACCTTTGCCTAAACCAACCAGCCTTTAACTAGGGTGGGGTTGAGGTACTATTTCTCCTATTTTAATTGAAAAAAAAAAAAAAATCATGACCTGTGTCCCTGTGTGCAATGAAGCACCAGTCATTAGGGGAATTCTGCCTCCAATGGTATTCAAACCAGGGACCTCATGATTCAGAGGGAGCACTATAACACTCAACCACTTTTCCATTTCTTTGCATCTATGGTTTACTGCATTATCCAGGTTGCTGGCAAAATCATGAACAAGCTCAACATATAGAGTTTTGGGAAGACCTCCTTCTGGACTTCTTACTTGAGAGTAAGGGACCATGGATTTGCAACTTTCAGTCAATTTTTTTTTTTTTTTTTTTTTTTATGAAATGAATGCAGAATGATTTTGAGATCAGCGTATTTTGTCTGTAATGGTCAGATAATTGCTTCATTTTTGATGTGACAGACAAAAAAAAAAAAAAAAAACAAGAAAGAATGATCCAACTATGAAAAATCTTGATACTAGGTGCAACTACATGTATGGGCTGAGTTTTGTTTTACTGGGGTGGGGTTGAGGTACTATTTCTCGTATTTTGTCTGTTTTAATAAAAAAAACAAAAAAAAACATCCATGACCCATGTCCCTATGTCTTAGCACCAGTCATTAGTGGAATTCCGCCTCCAGCAGTATTCAAACCTGGGATCTCATGATCCAGAGGCAGCGCTATACCACTCGACTGCTTCTCCATTTGCATCCACAGTTTACTGCACCGTCCAGGTTGCTGATAAAATTGTGAACAAGCTCGACATGTTGGGTTTTGGCAACTTCCCTCTGGATTTCTTTAAAACTTGAGAGTGATGGTCATGGATTTGCAGTACATTCAATATCTTTTTTAATGAAATCAGCGATCAGTGTATTCTGTCTGTAATGGTCAGGTAATCGCTTCGTTTTTGACGTGATAGACAAAAAAAAAAAAAAAAAAAAAGAAAGAAAAAATATTTTTTTCACACATGCAACTTTACTTCATGGGCGCAGACATTTTGGTTTCGTTTCATAAATACATTTTGAACGGATATTTCAGTGGCTTGAATTTTATTTATTTGAATTATATTCTTTATAAGAAATGCAATATTGCAATTACAATTTGTTAAATATCTTAAGTTAGTAATTTGATTATTCTGAGCTGCTCTTTAGTTTGTACTTTTTTAGTTATTATTTTAATCGTCTGCTAAATTCGTTTAATAAAATAAAATCTTTTTGCATAAATCCTGGTAAACAAACTGAAGAAACAGTGAAGAATCTACCGTCAAATATGAAGCTTCTTACCCATAACATGCTCACTTCAAACATAATTAAGGGTGTAACGAAAGGATTTCCTTTGGGAATAGAGGTTATTTTGTTTTTCATTATTTAAAATAGCGACCATGGACACCATTTCCTCATTGTCAGTAGTTTTCGCGAGTGAACAGCTGTCTATCAAATTATAAATAACCATATCTCGGTAAACCTGGATTTTCGAACTTTAGGTGACTATTAATAATGTGTCATCCGAGGGAATCGGAGTGACTTCTGTACATTTTAAAAATTGTCAGTTCACTTGACATAGAGGAAAGGGACCCAGACCACCTGTCTTATCAACCACCAGTGGAAGGCTCACCAATCCCAATCACCATTGACATGGTTAAGACGGCTATCTCACAGATGAAGGGGGGCAAAGCACCGGACCCATCAGGCATAATGGTGGAGATGATACAAGCAGCCGGTGACATGGGAACCTCCATGATCCGTGACCTTGCAGCTGCAATCATTCGCGATGGCAAAGAACCCTCTGACTGGGAGCAGAGTTTCATTGTCTGCCTCTACAAGGGAAAGGGGAATGCATTAGAAAGGGGCAACTACTGCGGTCTCAAGCTGACAGAGCAGGTAATGAAAGTCTTGGAGAGGATTGTGGACAGTCGCATCAGACAGTTGGTGTCAATCGACGATTCCCAGTTTGGCTTTGTCCCAGGCAGAGGCACAACAGATGCAATCTTCGTTGTTAGGCAGCTGCAAGAGAAGTATCTAGCTGCCACACAATGGCTTTCGTAGACTTGGAGAAGGCTTTTGATCAAGTACCTCGGAAGGTCATCTGGTGTGCGCTGAGAAAACTAAGTGTGGAGGACTGGATTGTGCGACTGGTGCAGGGGATGTATGCAAATGCGCAGAGCTGTGTCCGTGTTGGTGAGGGGTACAGTGAAGAGTTTAAAGTGAAGGTCAGTGTCCACCAGGGCTCAGTACTCAGCCCGCTTCTCTTTATCATTGTGCTTGAAGCCTTATCACGAGAGTTCCGCTCGGGTCCCCTGGGAGGACCTCTATGCCGATGACCTTGTTATCATCGTTGAATCGCTCGAGGAATGTGTCAGGAGGACCTCCTGCACTCCTGCAGAGTTCAGGCGAGTTTCCATGTGCCGTCTGTCGCGCTGGAGTGGGCAGCAACAGCATCTTATGCAAAGGCTGCAAGTCTTGTGTGCAAAAGAAATGTATTGGGCTCAAGTGCTTGACAAAGGGCCCTGACTACACATGTACAAGGTACCAGGGAACTGCAAGCCCTTTGGACGGCAGACCACAGAGGGAAGTCCAAGTCGGACCTGACAAGCTTGAGGTGGTATCTTCCTTTTGCTACCAAGGAGACATGCTTTCAGCAGCAGGTGGCTGTGAACTTTCAACCACAACACGTGTGAAAACAGATTGGAAGAAGTTCAAGGAGAGCTCTGCTACCAGTTATGTCTTCAAGTCACTTCTCTTTCAAGACACGTGGCCGTGTGTACAGCTCTTGTGTACGGAGCGCAATGCTCCATGCCAGTGAGACTTGGCCATTGACAAAACCAAACCTCCAATGTCTGCAGCAGAATGACAGGGCAATGATCAGACAGATCTGCAATGTCAGGCCGCAAGAAGTTGTCACCACCAGGTCCAGTGAGTTACTTGCGCAGCTTGGCATTGAGGATCTGGACCTCATTCTGAAGGAGAGAAGGCTCCGCTGGCATGGACATGTGGAACGCTCCAATGGTGCAGTCAAGACAGCCATTGTACAGGTTGAGGCAAAGCGTGGGCCTGGGAGGCCCAAGATGACATGGAAGCAGCTGACAGAGAAGGATTGCAGAGAGTGGAAGCTCTTGGCTATCAGCCCTCATGATAGAAATATGTGGGGATCTGGTGTGAGATCTGCCATGCATGCAGCAAGCCAGCTATCTGGAAGGGGGCCCACTAATGTGGATGTTGCCCCTGTACCCGCACATCAAACAAAAATCCGATTATGATATGATGATGATGGACAGTAGGTTGGAAAATATTTTTATTTTGTTAAAAGTTTTTATATGAAGTTAATAGAAAAACAGTATGGTCGAACAGAGAAATTCCCCAAAAAATCTTAAACTTTAGGGTCAGTGGCGAAAAATTAGGCATGGTTGGGTAACCTGAAACACACACACTTTTTTATTTTAGGCCTGATAGCCACTACATTTATGTTTCTTTCTATAGACCTTAAAAAAAAAAAAAAAAAGCATCCATCCTAGTGCCGTGTAGAGGCCAGCACTTCGGCAGGTTGAGCATATTAAAATTACAATGAAGGTGAATGAAGCACATTAAACAGATTTTTTAAAATTAAATAAACAAATTAACATCTTTTACTGTTGTAATGCATGACCAAGCAAGTACATGTATGAAGCACTGACCCTTTTATATTTACTGTAATAACCCCTAGTGTTTAGGCATAGAGTAGGGCACTTTTCTGCACAGTCATTCAAGAATGAGGGCAACATGTGTCATGTGATGTGCTTAGTGTCAAGACATGTTACAAAATAAAATTCCATGCCACAATAAATGCCTAAAACTATAATACACATAAAACTGACCTTGAAACATTGATAACTTTTAAATTTTGGTCCAGTTTTCATGAAATCTTCACCAAAATGTAGGGTTTTATGTCTGAAGTTGAAATAAGGTGGAGGGCAGAGGGGCAGCAGGAGAGGGCAGGCTGCCCCTCTGTATAGGGCAAGCTTGAGCACTGAGTTCTCCAGTCCAAAATCCCTCAAAATGTAACATCCTGTTTAGCCGAGCTCCATCATTATGGAGTGACGGACAGTTGCAGATCCAGATGTCACAAGTTAGGATCGCAGAATGGAGATTGATCATGAAATAATTTCCTCAGTCATTCCTGCACTGATTCAAGAAGGGCAAAAGTATGTGTACAATCTACTGGTTAACTGCTTAGAGGGTGCAGCATGCCCAAGAAGTGTTTGAGTAGGGCAGCTGACCAGCTTGACATGACCTTAACATAACATGACTCTATGTTGACTGGGCTGTATAATGCCAAAGCAAAAAACTGAAAAAAAAATTATATATATCCCTTTTTAGCCTGACCATTGCATGGCAACTTCATATGCAATGTCCTATTTTACACTTGGGTCCAAAATTCTTGCACATCTTTCATCGGATTTTTTTTTTTTTTTTTTTGTGATTATTTTTTTTTCTTCATGTGATATGAAAATTTGGAGTTTCGAGTCAGCTATAGTGTCAGTTTTGTAACAATTTCACACTTTTTATGCCCCCGCCATTTTCAATGGGGTGAGGGGGGGCATATAGTATCACCGCTGTCCATACGTCCGTCCGTACATAACACTTTTGGTTTCCGTGCGATATCTTTTGAAAGGATTGGTGTATTGGATTGAAATTTTATACACAGGTATATAATCATAAAATGTAGGCCAAGTTCGATTTAGGGTAAAATCCACCAATTATTTTGGGAGTTATGGCCCTTTTCAACTTTGAAAAATTTTCAACTTTCAAAAATGGTTTCCGTGCGATATCTTTTGAAAGGATTGGTATATTGGATTCAAATTTTGTGCACAGGTATATAATCATAAAATGTAGGTCAAGTTCGATTTAGAGTAAAATAACTTTGAAAAATGGTTTCCGTTCCATAACTTTTGAAAAGATTAGTGTATTGGATTCATATTTTATACACAAGCATATAATTATAAAATATAGGTCGTTCGATTTAGGGTAAAATCCATGAATAATTTTTGGAGTTACAGCCCTTTATCAGTGTTGAAAAATAGTTGAAAATGGTTTCCGTTCGATATCTTTTGAAAATATTAGTGTATTGGATTCAAATTTTATACACAGGTATATAATCATAAAATGTAGGTCAAGTACGATTTAGGGTAAAATCCACCAATTAGTTTTGGAGTTATGGTCCTTTTTCACCTTTGAAAAATGGTTTCCGTTCCATAACATTTGAAAAGATTAGTGAATTGGATTCATATTTTATACACAAGCATATAATTATAAAATATAGGTCAAGTTTGATTTAGGGTAACATCCACCAATTATTTTTGGAGTTACTGCCCTATATCAATGTTGTAAAATAGTTGAAAAATGGTTTCCGTTCGCTATCTTTTGAAAAGATTAGTGTATTGGATTCAAATTTTATACACAAGTGTATAATCATAAAATGTATGTCAAGTTGGATTTAGGGTAAAATCCACCAATTATTTTTGGAGTTATGGCCCTTTTTCAGCTTTGGAAAATGGTTTCTGTTCCATAACTTTTGAAAAGATTAGTGAATTGGATTCATATTTTATACACAAGCATATAATTATAAAATACAGGTCAGGTTTGATTTAGGGTAAAATCCACCAATTATATTTGGAGTTACAGCCCTTTTTCAATGTTGAAAAATAGTTTCAGTTTGATATCTTTTGAAAACATTAGTGTATTGAATTCAAATTTAAGACACAGGTATATAATCATAAAATAGAGGTCAAGTTCCAAGTAGGGTAAAATCAACCCATTATTATCAGAGTTATGGCCCTTTTTCTCCTTCAAAAGATGTTTTCCTTCCAATATTTTTTTTAAAAAAGATTGATTTGTCCCATTTTTCAACTTCATTTTTTGCTAAATACCTTCATGCGGTTGAAGATGGCCCTGGGCGGGGGCATCTGTGTCATACTGACACATTTCTAGTTTGTTTCAGAAATAATATTCATAAATCATACATTGTATCATATAATATGCCATGAATCTATAATCATGTAAACTTCTATATCAAACTAGTACATATATAGTGTGTATATACACAGCTTTTTTATATGTTGTGCACAGTATTTCTAATCATACAGTATTACGTTAGTCCTACTTACTGCCTTACTTAGATGTTTTTCCGAAAAGTCACACAGGAAGTTGAAATACTATACATATTTTCTTTTCAGTTATGGAAGTTATACTTATCATAAAGTTTTCTTTTCCTGTCAGGCAGTTCATTCGGCCACCCACCCCCACTAGCTCCCCCTGTTCATCCAAGTTTACATACTGTTCTGAATTATAACAATAATAAGTATTAAGTCAAATTTTATATACGGACTGTATTATTTATTGTTTTTCACAAAATTGTCAGATTAACCCATTGTGGTCTGGAGACCCCAAAATGGATATCTGGCAAACAGCGCGGATCCAGATCAGACGCCGCATGCTGCAACATCTGATCAGGGTCTCCACTGTTTGCAGATAGTGCAACTATTTTTTTTCTAGGAATATCTAAGTTTCATAGCCGGACATACCTAAAATTGAAATTGGACTCTTCCAGTTAATACTGTGTGGGTGAGTTCATTCAGTCTACAATGAGTTAATCACTCTAGATACAATTATAGTTCATTTCCAAAATAGTTGTACTTGACATGCATTAGGTACGAGATTAAAAGCTCATTTTTTTAGACCGATTGTCAAAATTCTGCAACTTACAGGCTGGACTACTACTCTCTCATGAGGTCTGGACACACACGAGGTCTGGACGTGCACGCACTCCGTGTCTGGGCGAGATGACCTAGTTATGAATTATAGGCACTGTTTCAAGCCAACCCAGTAGTCCAGTAAAACTAATCCAGATTTATCTGTAGCTGCCTCTATGTGACTCAGTTGCCTGGCAGCGTTAAAAATCTAAAAAAAAAAAAAAAAATAGTTGTACAGTAGCCCACATTTATAGAAGAAGCAATTTTACCGTTAATGCGAGCAATGTATCTTTCATTTAAAAAACTTACTTCTAAGTTGAGTAATAAAAACATTTAGGCTTAATTCATTATTTAGACATTTATTTTTGTAAATGTACTGTTTTGCAACTACCATAATATAGTTTAATAATTTATTAAATATTATTGTGATATGAAAATAGTTTGGTGTTAAGTTAATATTTCTATTTGTCCACCTTTTCAATTGTTGCCAAAAGCTTTTAACTTTTGCACACTCTATAAATAAGTGAAAAATAGTTTCTTGTGTTCATGAAATAAAAACAATATTTTTTGTCAATTTTCCTTATTCTGTGTTGGAAATACTTTGTCACAAGTATTTCATTATTTATTTTAAATTGGAAGTCTTGAAGTGCCACTTCTTTAAGTGACTATAGTACATGTAATTCTCTTATAACAGAACTTAAAGAAATGGCACTTTAAGACTTCCAGTTTAAAATAAATAATAAAATACTTGTGACAAAGTATTTCTAAGTTTAGCTTTAAGTTAACATTTCTATTTATCCACCTTTTCAATTGTTGCCAAAAGATTTAGGCATGTGTAAACTAATGTACCTTCATTGATAAGATATTGGCTGTTAAACATGGCCAATGAATATTTACTATTAAACATGGCCAGTGATACAAAGGGTTGCTAAATTTGTCTAAATTGAAATACAGAATGGGTTTTTGAAAGGGTAAACAGGCATTGAAATACATAGTCAAACAAACTAATGTATACAGGTCTTCTTCATCATCATAATTATGCTGAAGTGAAATTCTGGGTTGACCAGTTCAGATAATGGTTTCTCAGAAATTTGACCGTTGGTGCTATTATCCCATACCAAACCCAGAAATTACAACAAGAATGCACCCGTAGAGGCTGTCTGGCCTGTTCCAGTTATGTGAGTTATGATATAATACCACATCCCACCTATTTACCAGGGCCCAGTTGTTCAAAGCGTCTTTAGCTTAACGAGCTCGTTAAGGGTTATTTCGTTAACTGTTTTAGCGGATTCAGTATACAATATTCTGATAGTTTTTGCTGAAAAAAAGCTACTCACATTTTTTCAGCAAAAAATTTCAGCATATTTGCATATCACTCAATGTAAATTTTAACAAATCATTGACCAACGACATCGTTAGTTTTGAACAACTGGGCCCTGATTTGGCATGTGTTAGCTTACAAGTGGTTATATTTTTACATATGAGGAGTTGGAAAAATGGTAAGAAGATTATTTCTGATATGCTTCAGACATCAGGTTGCATTAATAAGTAATGGTCATTGACCTTTCATTACATTTCTGAATGTTGGTACTTTCATCATATCATTTGAACATTTTTAGCTCACCGGGACTATGTCCCTGGAGAGCTTATGTTGTCACCCAGTGGTTGGCGTCCGCGTTAGCACAAAGTTTAAGTTTTCAAAGGTGTGCATAGTTTTTTAATTGTTTAAGTTACTGCTTTCATATTTGGCATACACCTACCTTAGGGTAAGACCTTTCAATAGCATACACCCCCATCCCCAAGTTAGACCCTTTATATAGGTCAAGGTCAGTTCTTACTTTGTCATTTACACCCATGTTTTAGTTTTGCGTTTAAGTTTTGAAAAGTGCACATAACTGCTGAAGTATTCAAGATAGAGCTTTAATATTTGGCCCACACCAGCCTTAGGGTTAGATCTTTCAATAGCACACACCCCTTCCTCATTTGATCTCTTGCCTAGGTCAAGGTCAGGTCATACTTTGTCATTTGAACCCGTGTTCAAGTTCTGCTTTTAAGTTTTGAAAAGTGTTTGAAACTGCTGAAGTACATGTATTCAAGATACCGCTTTAATATTTTGCCCACACCTAGCTTAGGGTAAGACCTTTCAATAGTACACACACCTTCCTCAGTTTGACCTTCTGCCTAGGACAAGGTCAGGTCATACTTTGTCATTTACAGCTGTGTTTAAGTTTTGAAAAGTGTACAGGACTGCTGAAGTATGTAAGATATAGCTTTCATATTTTGTCCACACCAACCTAAGGGATTCAGCATGTAAGATATAGCTTTCATATTTTGTCCACACCAACCTAAGGGAAGGCATTTCAATGGCATATGCCCCATCCCTCAGTTTGACATTCTTCAGACATCAAAGTCAGGTCATACTCTGTCATTTTCAGCTATTAAATTCTGCATTTAATCTTTAATATTTAACGATTGTTTTCTTATCCGATCAGCTCTTTCTGGTGAGCTGCATTGTCTTCTGACAACTTTTGTTATTTGTTTGGGCTGTATCAATTGAGAATGTGTCTTCAAGCTTGTACAGTCTTGTCATGGCCTTTGCTGTCAGCTGATACCTTTTCCATTGTCCAAAGGTAATAAAAGTGGACAGTGAAGGAGCCTTGATCAGACTGCTGAGATGTGGAAGCTGATCAGGGCCTTCACTGGTAGCATATACATTGATGGCACCATTTATCTTGGCACTGCTCACTTATTTGCTTATTTCTTTATTTGCAGGCAAGGAAAGTTGAAGTTAAAGAAGTAGATTACAACCCAGAATTTGTTGCTAGAATGATTCCCAAAGTAGATTGGCCTGCTCTAAAACAAGCGGTTGAGCAAGTGAGTATGAATTGGCCCCTTTAAGCAGTTGAATAAGTGAGTATTATGGTAATGTCCTAAAATTTCATATACTGTCTTGTCTGTTAAAATGGCATATGCAAACAGTATAGTCTCAGATCAGACTTCTCCTTTAGGAGCATTCTGATCAGGGTTTAGACTGTTTGCCTTTTTATACCCCACTACACAATAGTGGCTGGGTATTATGGTTTAACGTATGATGTCCCTGTGTCCATCCGCCTTTTGGCCTGTTCATCTGTCGTCCATTTTTCTGTCCATATTTTCATTTCCGGACGATATCTTGATATTAATGATTTTCACCAAACTTGGTATATGTTAATAGGTAAATTAAGTCAGTTTTTGACATAGTTCTGTCAAACATAGTGGCGGGGTATTGTCGTTTCACATTTTTATAACTAGCAACTAAATATTTTATGAAATAAATGCATAAAAACCAAAGGCAAAAAAAAAAAAGAAAAAAAAAAATTGGCATAGCATGTTTGAAATTTTAAGACATTTTCTGTAACTGGCCTCTCTAAGACAAGCAGTTGACTGGCATCTCTATTTCTCACTGCTTTTTCACCATTGACACCTAAACAGACACACCAGCCTCTGTTGGTGCTTTTGGGTGATAGTTTTGGGATTTTATATAGGAGTACGAGGGGTGTTCAAATATGAATGCAACTAGGCCAATATCTCGCTTTTAACCACGATTTGCATGAAATAGGTACATGTATCGTATAGATGGTTGTGTAAGCTCTCCATTGATACAATACATGTGTAAATCTTGACAATTGCTCGATTAACACTGTCTACTCGTGTACACTAAAGCTAAAATGGTTGGGAAAAGGTCTCCTTTCACTGACCAAATACGGTCCTGTATCAAGAACCTCTGTATTCTTGATATACAGGCAAAAGAGATATTTAATGAAACAAAGCGGCCATTGTACGCAAATATCTGAAACAGGAAAAGGTTGTCGAGCTTCTGCACCCTCCTTATTCGCCAGATCTTGCCCCTTGTGAATTTTTCCTATTCCCAAGGCTCAAAAAACACCTCGCTGGAAGAAAATATCAAACAGGCAAAAATCTCAGCTCGGCTATTTTTCAGTGTCTGAACAGTATACCTCGAAAAGATTATGAAAATGCATTTGAAAATTGGATTAAACGACTGAAACTTTGTGTATCACATGGTGGCAAGTATTTTGAAGGATTGAGATAAAGATTTTGGCATTGTTTGTTAAGCGCTTCTGAAAATTAACCCAGTTGCATTCATATCTGAACACCCCTCGTATATAACATGCAGAGCAAATTCAGTCTATTCTTTAATGTATTTATGGAGGGCACCAAAATAACACTATCAGGTAGTCTTTTCCTCAAGGGACTCACCATTGAAATAAAACTGTTGAAACAAGGATGTTTTGAGAATTTCCATTGGTGAAAATATATTTTGTCATTGTAAATAATTTCTTATTATCAGTAATATCCTGACCATTGATAAATTGATTGCCTCTCTTACAGCCCCTTTGCAAAATAAGTTCCCTAAAAATCTTTATGGCTTTCATTTTTAGCTTGCCTAGATGAAGTTGAAGAAGAGCTATTCTACTACTCTTCGTCAGCGTTTGAGTTGGCATCCATACAATATTAAAGTTCTTTTAAGACCTCATATTTTCCAAACCATACGATAGATTTTGTTTGATAGATATAAGGTTTTATTCAGAAATACCCCCAAACAAGCCTATGGCCTTTTGGCCAAGGTCACAGAATTAAAATTTTCATGTAAAAGTTTTGCATTAAAGTTCTTAAGAGTATGTATTTTCCAGACCATACAATGGATTTGGTTTATATATTTGGTATGGTGATAGAGATAGGTCCAAAGTTTTATTCAGAAATGTCCCCGCCCCCCCCCCCCCCCCCCCCACACACACACACACACACCCCAACTCTCTGCACCCGCCCCTGTCTGCCCGTAGCCTAAAGGCACCTGGTCAGTTGAGCTCTGCTGTCTGATGACAGCTTGTTTAATAAAAGTGCTGCAAGCACTGCACCATGCCCTGCCACTTCATCTACAGCAAGAGCCATAACTCTGTCAGAAATAAAGTCAAAGGGAAGATGCATTAGTCTTTCCCTAAATACTATCAACATTTTAATCCTGGAGAGGATTGTGGACGTCCTCATCAGACAGTTGGTGTCAATCGACGATTCCCAGTTCGGCTTCGTCCCTGGCAGAGGCACTACAGATGCAATCTTTGTTGTCAGGCAGCTGCAAGAGAAGTATCTAACTGTCAGTAAGAGACTCTACATAGCTTTCGTAGACCTGGAGGCGCAATGGAGAAGAAAGGACTGAGAGTAAATGCAGAAAAGACAAAGATCATGATCTGCGGTATGGGACTGGACCTCCTGCAGAGTTCAGGCGAGTTTCCATGCGCTATCTGTCGCACTGGAGTGGGCAGAAACAGCATCTTCTGCAATGGCTGCAAGCACTGGGTGCACAAGAAATGCAGTGGGCTTAAGCGCTTGAAAAAGGACCCTGACTATAGATGTACACGGTGCCAGGGAACTGCACGCCCCTTGGATGGCAGACCACAGAAGGAAGTCCAGGTCGGACCTGACAAGCTTGAGGTGGTAGCTTCCTTTTGCTACCTAGGAGACATGCTCTCAGCAGCAGGTGGCTGTGAACTTTCAACCACAACACATGTGAAAACCACCCGGAATAAGTTCAAGGATCTGCTACCAGTTCTCTCTTCATGCCACCTCTCTTTCAAAACACGTGGCCATGTGTACAGCTCTTGTGTGCGGAGCGCAATGCTCCATGCCAGCGAGACTTGGCCATTGACAAAGCTGAACCTCGAGCGTCTGCAGCCAAATGACAGGGCAATGATCAGACAGATCTGCAATGTCAGGCCACAAGACATTGTCACCACCAGGTCCAATGAGCTACTTGTGCGGCTTGGCATTGAGGATCTGGACCTTATTCTGAAGGAGAGAAGACTTCGATGGTATGGACATGTGGAACACTCCAGTGGTGCAATCAAGACAGCCTTTGACATACAGGTTGATGGAAAAGCGTTGGCCTGGGAGGCCCAAAATGACATGGAAGCAGCTGACAGAGAGGGATTGCAGAGAGTGGAAGCTCTCGGCTATCAACCCTCATGATAGATGTACCTGGAGATCTGGTGTGAGATCTGCCATGCGTGCAGCAAGCCAGCTACCTGGAAGGGGGCCCACTGATGTGGATGTTGCCCCTGTACCTGCACGTTAATCAAAAATCTGATTATGATATGATGATGATATGATTGATGCATGTACATGTGTTAATTTTCATTAAAATGTTCAAGGTGATTGTTTCTTTTTTTTGTTTATCACATTAACAAGTCCCTGAAATGAATACGCCTGTAAACACTACTTTACAAACACTACTTTATGTAGAGAGATTATACAGTGAAAAGTGAAGTTTATGAGGAGTGTGCAATTTAAGGTTCTTGTGTTTTGCTCATCCTATCATGGTAATATACATTTGCATAAAGTTTAAAGAAAATATGTCGAACAGTTTTCAAGTTACAGAGAAGACATAAGTATAGTACAGAAATCACTAGTTTCAAAGTTCAAAGGTCCAAAAGTAGGCTAACCAGAGTTACAGGTTTTGGGTTCTGCACCTCATCTCATATATCTGGAACGGTTTTCAACTTACAGAACGGACACAAGTACATATTAGAAATGGCTATTTTCAGTATCTACTATGTTCAAAGGGCCACAACTCCAAAAGTAGGTAAACTGGAGTTGCAATTTTTGTGTTCTGCAGGTTGTCTCATGGTGCTTTACATATGTTAGAAATTTCATAATAATATCTCGGTGGTTTTCAGCGTACAGAGCAGACACGAGTACATGGTAGAAATGGCTCTGTTCAATGTTCAAAGGGCAATAACTCCAAAAGTAGGCAAACCAGAGTTACGCTTCATGTGTTGCAAGTCATCTCATTGTGCTTTACATTTGTGTGAAGTTTCGTGAAAATATAGAACAGACACGAGTACATATTGGAAATGACTATTTTCAATATCTACTATGTTCAAAGGGCCACAACTCCAAAAGTAGTTTAACCAGAGTTACGGTTTTTGTATTCTGCATGTTTTCTCGTGATGCTTTATATTTGTGAGAAATTTCATAATAATATCTCAAACGGTTTTCAACTTACAGAGCAGACACAAGTACATGGTAAAAATGGCTATGTTCAATGTTCAAAGGACAATAACTCCTAAAGTAGGCAAACCAGAGTTACGGTTCATGTGTTCTGCAAGTTGTCTTTTAGTATTTTACATTTGTGTGAAGTATCGTGAAAATATCTTGGACGGTATCAGAGTTATGGGGTGGACACAATGGGATGGAAGCGCTTTGGACCTAGAGATGGACAGATGGCACTCATAATTTTGGAGGGTATAACATAATACCCTCAACATTTTTTGTGGCAGGGCATAATTAGGATCTTACTGTTCAGAGTTTTAGAACATTTACCATACACTGAGTTTGATTTTTCAGGTTGGTTATTGTGAGGATTTACCAGCAGAAGTAGTACCAGAGTATGAATCTGATGAAAGTTTCCTCAAAAAGACACATCATGCCTTAATGCAGGTAAAAATATACAAGCAATATATTATATCTATGCCTTATTTTATGATATCTAATCTCAATGTCTGGCCAGCTTTTTCCAAGGTTCTGTGAGACTAAAACACATTTATTAACATCACACTTGGTATATTGTGAGAAAAAGGACTCTATTGCCAAAAAATCAGCAGCAAAAATCCAGATAAGCCTGTAAATTTGCATAGTCTGATCAGAGTCTTCCTTATACAGAATCAATGGATACTGTAGATTATATTAAAAACTGATACCCAAGCTAATTTCACTATACCTTTACATTTTGGTATCAGAAAATACTTTGTCCAAATGAAATGCAACTGCTACTACATGTAGTTTGATATAAAATGCTCCTGAGAACTACCAGTCAGAGTACTGCTGGAGAAAATATTGTCTGATGAGTCATTGAGATTATATATGTTTTATGTTCTTGATACTTTGAGTAACTGAATACTTCTTGTAATTAATTCTACGGATAATATATTGTCAAAACAATAGGTACTAGAAAGTAAGTTTGGAACAAAACCGATGTTTCTGTGACTTTTTAACCCTTAAAATGCCAAGAAAACCTGCATCTGAAAATGACATCTGTTTATGTCTCCTGCTGAATATTCTTGCAAACTTTTCAAACCTATTTTTGCATAGGGCAAACATGTGGACCCTGATCAGACTGCTCCTAGAGGAGCAGTCTGACCTGGGTCCACACTGTTTTCAAAAATGACTTTTAAAATCACAAGCAGATGACAAAGCAGACGACAATTGTTGTGATTGGCAGTTAAAGTAGCTCAGAAAAAAAACAAAAAACAGAAAATACCCTGTTCATGGCTGTGCATGCTGATGTTGACTTTCATCATTCACATACTGCTTAATGGGTCTGATCTCATCTGGTGCATTATCTGATAGGGGGTGGTTGGGTGTGGCAAAGGTGTTGTGTATCTTATGTCACCGGGTCATCCAACTGATATTGGCTTACAGTTGGGCAAGGTCTGCTATCCTTGTAGCAGGTAAGAGTAGAGGGGGAATGTTTCTATTTCTTCTGCTTCTTCACTTTCATTCCTTACTGTTCCTCTTTCTTCCATGTCCCTCTCTTTCATCTCCTCTACTATCTCTTCTATTTCTTTTCTCCCTTTCTCTGGGAGACGACACAAAATGATCCACAAGGGCAGTGTCGTTAAAACTAAGGCTGGCTAATTGGAGCTGAAAAGGTAATCGATTATCAGTCCTGCCATTGTGATCAATAATCGTTTAGTAATCACTGAAGATTTGGTCATAATTCTACCTGTCTGAGCATGACTCTTACCATATGTTATACTTTATTGCATATATTCGGTCAGCCAGGTCTGAACAAACAGTGTAGACCCTGATGAGATGCTGCAAATGCGGCGTCTCATCAGGGTCTATACTGTTTGCCACCCATCCATTTATTTACAGCTACAACAATGGGTAGTAAATTATACTTGTTCAAAGTTTAGATTATGTATGGTAAGGAGTTTAGGTCTGAATATGAAGGGTAAATACGGTAAAGTAACAAACACAGAAATCAAATGATCATTTATTAGCAAAGCAGTAGTGATAATCATTTTTGTGGAATTTATCGATCAATTAATCGATTATCTGATTAATTGTGCCAGCCTTAGTTAAAACTCAACACAATCAATCAATTATCTGATAACTGCTTGAAGCTAGAAGCTTGTCAGTTCATACAGCACCAGGATTTTGTATACTTCTTCCATTAAAGTCTAGAATCTCAGTGTATAAGTCTAGATTCTGAAACAATTAGGAGTCCCACATGGGTCTAGATAAAGAGATTATTTAGGAGATGTTTGTTATTTTTTGCACCCAAAAGTATCTTGTGAGTACTCATTGGAATCACCTCACCAGGACCCGAGGTTATTAGATTTTTTTCATGCTGAACTCAGCTGAGCATGAAATTTTCTCTGCTAATAAATATGGGAAAAAAAATAATTTCATGCTCAGCTATGTTTAGCAAGAAAGAATTTATTTTCAATTGTAAGTAATTTGAGAGTTATTAGCAGGACAACTTTCATGACCAGCTGAGTTGAGCATGAAAAAACTTTTATAACCTGAACTCCATAGCTCCAGATCAGGCACTTGTCCACTGATCTCTTGAGCTATGGATTACACATAGTCCAAGATTTTGTAGGCAGACACTAGCTCCACATGACCCTGATGGGCTGACTAGGCCTCAACTCAATTTGTAGGCAAACAGTGAAGGTACAGATCAGGTTGAAAGTGCAGGCTGATCGGAACCCTTGCTATTTCAAATGCATTTAGCATAAAGTAACTTTATTTATTAATAATGATGATGACTTGGTGTTTTATGTCCCTTTCAACTGGGGGTAGTTGGGTGTGGCGAAGATGTCAGGTATCTTACCTCACCGGGGCATCCCAACGGATACTGGCTTCCAGTTGGGCAAGGCATGCTATCCTTGTAGCAGGTAAGAGTAGAGGGGGAATGTTTTATTTCTTCTGTTTCTTCACTTTCATTCCTGTTCCTCTTTCTTCCCTGTCCCTCTCTTTCATCTCCCCTACTATCTATTTTCTCCCTTTCTCTGGGACACGACACAAAATGACCCACAAGGGTTGACGTGTCATTAAACCCCAACACAATCAATCAGTCAATGTCCCTTTCAACATTAAAGTCATATCGAGAGGATAAAAGGATGATAACGAAAGGCTCTGAGTTCACTTATTTACTCTGTGCAGGGAAGCGCCATACAGTCATGAGCTGAATTCTGCCTCCAGAGTCAGGAGTGCTAACCACTTGTCCACCCCGACATTTCTAATTACACCACCTCTTTATAATGCTATTGTTGGGGTCCAAAGCATAAACTGTGTTAGCTATACAACCGTGTTATATCCAAACAAAAATGTATAGATTATATAGAAAAATGACCATTTATGGTCATTTTTCTATATAATCTATACATTTTTGGGATCCATGTTTGAACTGTGTTGTATCCAAAACCATGTTAAAACAAACCGTGTTATAAAGAGGTTAATGTGTAATAATGCACATTTGCTTCTTGCAGATTGAAATTCTAGAAGGAGATTTGATATGCCCAGAAACAGGAAGAAAATTTCCAGTGACAAACGGAATACCAAATATGTTGTTGACTGAAGCCGAAGTATAGTGAAACTGATCTGTTTTTAAATGAACCATGCCAAGTGAAAAATAGTCATATACTGTAATGACCCTTTGCTTTGGGACAGAGAGACCTTAGCAAATAGTTTAGACCCATATCAGATGCCACAGAATGTGGCATCTGATCAGGGTCTACACGGTTTGCTGCTCATCCACCAGTTTTTATAAACACATTAGCAGGTAGTAAAATGGACTTAATTAAATTTTAGGTCAAATATGGTAAGGAGAGAAGGTGCCCCAATATTTAGGATAAATACAGTATTATTTAAACCATGTCATGACAGCTTGTGTCATTTGGAATAATTTGTAGGTCCAGCTAAATGAAGTGTTAGAAGTATTTTTTCATGAAAAATGATTTTTGGATGCTCAGTGGAGTCATCTTGGCAAGGCAATTCCAATGAGAAGCCTTGAAGATATGTTATCTGGCAAAAGTAACCATCACGAAAACATGCCTGTATAATTTTGATAATTTCTTATTTATGCTCAAAACATAGATTGTGGGTACTATTTAGAACTGCCTCATCCAGGCAGTTCTAACGAGTATCCACAATCTGTATTTTGAGCAGAAACATGAAAAATATCAGAATTTTTTATCTGAAAATTTTCATTTTTTGGTGGTAAAATTTTCAGTACAAGTGAATAGGTGTATATTTGAGTACATTTGAATAGAAACTGAGACAATAAGTTGGGATAGTGTTTTCGTAATGAAAACTATCCAAACTTATTGTCTCCGTTTCTTACCTCTTGATAAAAGGAGTATCCAACATGTTTTACTGCTTTTTCATCACATTGTGGGTATACTCAGTGAAAACTCCTCATGTGAATCCAATGATTACCACAGCATATGTTTTCATGAATATGAAAAATATCAATACTTTTAAATTAAAAAGTGCTCTATCCAGAGTTATGAATTTTATAGGATTTATAATTTGCTCATTTGCACAGGGAAAACCCATATCAGACTGTCCTTGCTCTTTATACACATGCTGCAAGACCTCTTTTACTTTGGGAAGGCTTTATTGTTGTATGCAACTCTACAGAAGTTACAAATGTTGAATACTAATATTCCATCTTGTGTTGTCTCTGGCATTCAGCAAAACAGATATCACACAAGTGTTCTATAAAATGTGTTTAGAACGGATGTCAGTAACCTTGCAATAAAGAGAAGAATTCCAAGTCCAGAGCATCTAATATCTTTCTTATTATTCCACAAAAACATACTTTGTTGGTATTCATTAGAAGTGCCTTGCCTAATGAATACCCACAAAGTATGTTTTTGTGGAGGTTAGAGAAATACTTACCTGGAAACCCCTTGTGTCCTGTTTACAGACTAGCACTGGGTGTTTTTTGAGTTTGTTCCAGTGAACTTAGAGACTGGAAATAGAATGACAGTCCTCGTCAGTCTGAAATTTGTGAATAACCCAACAATATACATGTATTGAGTATCAACTATCAGTGCTGATTGACTTGTGACCAAAGATGAAAAGACCAGTATTCTGTCTTTTTTTTCATTGTCTGGAATGAAGGATTGATCATTAAACATGCACTATTTTCTGAATATATGTGATTTGATTCCTTTTTAGTGTCATTTCATGAACCATACTTATTGAGGTTTTAAACAAGTGTACCATTATTAACATCTGGTCCAAGTAAAAAAAAAAAAATCACACAAAAAAAAACCCTACTTGGCAAAAAATGTTAACTTATAGAGCCTAACAAGATTGTAGCATTATTATTATTTTTTGAAGAAAATAAGGCTTGATATTTCAAGATTTCATGTGAATTGTCTGCTGGGCAGATAATTCACATGAACTGTCAGACTAATCATTACTAGGCAGGCAGTTCACATTAAATGTCAAGCATTGTTTTCTCTGAAAAATAAAAAAAAGAATATTTTGAACTGTTGTCTGCTCAGCTGCAATTGTGATTGGCCTTTTAAAGATTAAATATCAAGTTTTCAGAAGTCAGTGGTAATTAAAAAGCTTGTATTTTAGAAATAACCCTGAATAATGCAGAGATAATCATAAGATTGTAGGACTTATGGTAAATGATGCTGCCATTTTGCAAAGGGAAACAACTTTTACAGATAGGATGTTGTCTCCCTAGTATTTGAAACTTTTGACAAGAAAAATGCCTAACAGCATTATGGACAGGTTTTTATACCCCCTGCAAACTTTGTTTGTAGGGGGTATACTGTTTTCACGTCCGTACGTCCGTGTGTCCGTCGGCACGTGTGTCCGTCCGTCGGTGTGTACATCCGCGGCACTGTTTTTTCTTAATACCTTGAAAACGCAGTGATGGATATTCATCAATTTCTGCAGACACTTTGATATCAGTAAGATGTACCTACATAAGAGAAAGTAAGGGCTAGGGGCCAATTCTCTTGGAGTTATTGCTCTTTGTAAAATTTCTTGATGCAGTAAAAAGTTTGTGTGCACTTTATCTCTTTGACCAATGGCTGGAATTTGACCAAACTAGCACAGATACATCATCAGGATGGGGGAAAGAAGTGATTAGATTTTGGTGACCTTGACCTTATTTTCAAGGTCTTTAGATTATAAATACTCAAAAAGTGAGCCTTTTGTGCACTCCATCTTTTTTCTTGCATATCTTGATTAGTATTATTAGGAATCTTAACACATTTTGCATAAATGTTCATATTCATGAGATGCTGCTGCTACAGAAAAAGAAGGGTCAAGGGATTAATACTGTTATAGTTATTCCCCTTTGTACTATTTTAATGTCCGTAACACTTCTGTTTTTCCTGTGTATCTTGCTTAATAATTTTAGGAATCTTGTTTTATTCGAGTTTGGTGACCCTGACCTTATTTTCAAGGTCACACCGGCACTTTGAAACTTACCGTAAATTTTTATAGAAAAAAGTTTTATGCTTATGCAGGGGTATCGAATAAGCGCTGCTTTCATTTAAATAATGAAGAAAGTGAGAGTTGTCTCTCTTGCATGGGAAACACCTACTGGTCCTCCTCTTCATCCCTACCAAATATGAAAGCAATCCACTGAAGAGTAAAGGTAACATATAACTTTGAAAAAAGGTTAACCAAAAGGTTAACCTGGGATGACGCCCGCCCGCCCGGACATCGCTATTTTAAAGGACAGATTTTTTTAAACCCGCCCAAAAATGAGGGCTATTCTTAGTGGAAGAATATTCTCCCAGAGGAAGCAATTTCTTGCCTTTAAGAGTAGCCCCATTTGGGAGACAACCAAATATTTCTTAGAGTTATTCACCTTGAATGACTTGTATCCATTCCACTGACAAGTTCCATGAAAAAAAAAGAGGGCCATGATGGCCCTGTAACGCTCACCTGAGTATCATGGCACTTTGAGAACCGGACCTGGAACTGATCAAGGCAAACATTCTGATCAAAATTCAAAATGATTATATTAACAAGTAAGACAGTGTAGCATGTCTAATGGACTGTGAAATAGAGGTCAAGGTCAAATATGGATGACTGCACTCAAGAGGCCATGCAAGATGTATGCATGTACTAAGTATCACTGGCTGTAGGAGCAATAATTACTGAGAAACTGACCTAAACACAAACAGTTCACAAGTACCAAATATCACTCTATAGGACCAATAATTACTGAGAAACTGACCTAAATGGAAAAACTTAAGAAAGTCACCGGACAGTGAAATATACATCACCTAGAAATCATCAAGACAAACATTTTGAGCAAGATTCATGATGATCACTTCAAAAATGTGACCTCTAGAGCTTCAACAAGGTTTTCCTTTGATTTGGCCTGATGACCTAGTGTCTAATATCAAATGACCCAGTTTTAAACTAGACCTAGAGATCATCAAGATGAACATTTTGAGCAATATTTATGATGATTATTTAAAAAAATGTGACTTCTGGAGTGTTAACAAGGTTTTCCTTCGATTTGGCCTGGTGACCTAGTTTTTGACCCCACATGACCGAGTTTCAAACTTGACTTAGAAATCATCAAGACAAACATTTTGGACAAGATTCATGATGATTGCTTCAAAAATGTGACCTCTAGAGTGTTAACAAGGTCTTCCTTTGATTTGGCCTGGTGACCTAGTTTTTGACTCCATGACCCATTTCAAACTTGACCTAGAAATCATCAAGACAAATATTTTGAGCAAGATTCATGATTGCTTCAAAAATGTGACCTCTAGAGTGTTAACAAGGTCTTCCTTTGATTTGGCCTGGTGACCTAGTTTTTGACTCCATGACCCATTTCAAACTTTACCTAGAAATCATCAAGACAAATATTTTGAGCAAGATTCACGATTGCTTCATAAATGTGACCGTTAGAGTGTTAACAAGGTTTTACACTGATGTGGCCAGGTGACCTAGTTTTTGACCCCACATGACCCGGTTTTGAACTTGACCTAGAAATCACCAAGGCAAACATTTTGAGCAAGATTCCTTCAAAAATGTAACTGCCAGAGAGTTAACAATGTTTTCTGCTGATTTGGCCCAGTGACCTAGTGTTTTGACCCCAAGTGACCCAGTTTCAAACTGGACCTAAAACTCATCAAGACAAACATTTTGAGCAAGATTCATGACGATTGCTTCAAAAATGTGATCGCTAGAGTGTTAATAAGGTTTTCCTTTGATTTGGCCTGGTAACCTAGTTTTTGACCCCAAGTGACCCAGTTTCGAACTTGACCTAGAAATCATCAAGGCAAACATTTTGAGCAATATTCATGATGATTGCTTCAAAATTGTGACCTCTAGAGTGTTAACAAGTTTTTCCTTTGATTTGACCTGGTGACATTTTTTGACCCCAAGTGACCCAGTATCGAACTTGACCTAGATTTCATAGGGGCAAAAATTTCTGGGCAAGTTTCATCAAAACTGTGACCTCTAGAGTGTTAACAAACTAATTGTTGACGATGGACGATGGACGGAGGGTGATCACAATACCTCACACTGAGCTTTTGCTCAAAAAAAATAAATAAAAAATAAAAAAAGATTTTGACTCGGTAAATACTCTAAGTCTCTGAACATAGCTCTTTTCTGTCCTGATCCTAAGTATTTTTCAAGTCAAATGCAAACCCACATCAATCTATTCCTTTAGGAGTAGTTTGATCTGGAATACACTATTTGCTGAGAGCCGTATGAGAATTTATAGTAAATATGGTATTAAAGTAGACATCAGGCTCTGAGATTATAAAACTTTTTTAATGCTCAACTCAGCTGAGCATGAAATTTGTCCTGCTAATAAATTTCAGATTACTAACAACTGCATTTTTTTTTTTTTTTTTTTTTTTTTTGCTTAATTTAACTGAGCAAGAACTTTTCTTTGCTAATATTTATTAGCAGTGAAAATTTCATGCTCAGCTGAGCATGAAAAAGGTATTATAATCTCAGGGTAAATTGGTCAGTTTGATGCTCAGTTTTTAGGATAACTAGACAAAGTGCCCAGTGGGGCACGTATACCCCCGAAGAGCACTACCGCCAGTTTTTAACGAGCACAAAATATGTAGCTTTGACTCTGGAGATGGTAGGATGGATGAATTCCATGCTGATAGCTATATCCCCTAAACCTCTCTGTAGGAGGATAATAAAATTCAACAAAAGGTCTTGATGGTATAGCTATATAAACTTAGATGCAATTTTTTTT
This sequence comes from Anodontia alba, assembly GCA_964016985.1. NCBI lineage: Eukaryota > Metazoa > Mollusca > Bivalvia > Lucinida > Lucinidae > Anodontia > Anodontia alba. The sequence continues at coordinate 105,902,653 of OZ024821.1, read as the reverse complement.
ACTTTTATATGAAATTTCTAAGTCTGTGACCTTGACCTGAAGGTCATACCCTTTATCTACCAACATGTCAAATATAAATGAAATTCCTCAAAGGTTCTTGATGGTATAGCTATATAAACTTAAACACAAAAAACTTTGACTTTTTTATGAAAATTCTAAGTCTATGACCTTGACCCCAAGGTCACCCCTGGGGTGGGGATGGTGCTAATAAAAACTTTAGACCTATATCTACCATCATGCCAAATATGAATGAATTCCATCAAAAGGTCTTCAAAATATGAACAAAGTATGAACAAATAATGTTTCAAAGGACAGATGGACAGACAAAAAGATTTCTTTCTGATAGCTATATCCGCTCAACCTTTCAGTTAAGGGATAATGAAATTTAATAAAAGATCTTGATGATATGGCTATATAAACTTAAACGCAAAAATTTTTACTTTTATATGAAAATTCTAAGTTCGTGACCTTGAACTCGGTCACACCCGGGGTGGGGATCATGCGGAGTAAGACGCTAGGCCGATATCTACCAACATGTAAAATATAAATGAAATTCCTCAAGGTCTTGATGATACAGCTATATAAACTTAAACACAAAAAACTTTGACTTTTTTATGAAAATTCTAAGTCTGTGACCTTGACCCTAAGGTCACCCCCAGGGAGGGGATGGTGCTGATAAAAACCTAAGACCTATATATACCATCATGCCAAATATGAATGAAAACCATCAAAGGGTCTTCAAAATATGAGTTCTTATAACATTTAACGCAAAAACTTTGACCCTAAGACAAAAAAAAAAGTATGAACGAATAATACTTCAACGGACTGACGGACAGACGAACAGATTCCTTGCTGATAGCTATATCAGCTCAACCTTTCAGTTAGGGGATAATGAAATTTAATAAAAGGTCTTGATGATATGGCAATATAAACTTAAACGCAAATATTTTTACTTTTATATGAAAATTCTAAGTTCGTGACCTTGACCTCGGTCACATCCAGGGTGGGGATCATGCGGAGTAAGATGCCAGGCCGACATCTACCAACATGTCAAATATAAATGAAATTCCTGAAGGGTCTTGATGATATAGCTATATAAACTTAAACACAAAAAACTTCGACTTTTTTTACTAAAATTCTAAGTCCGTGACCTTGTTCCCAAGGTCACCCCGGGGTGGGGATGGTGCTGATAAAAACTTTAGACCTATATCTACCATCATGCCATATATGAACAAAATCCATCAAAGGGTCTTCAAAATATGAGGTCTTATAAACTTTAACGCAAAAACTTTGACCCTGTGACGGAAAGACGAACGAACGAACGTACGAACGAACGAACGTACGTACGAACGAACGAACAGACGAACGGAAAAGCGAAAACTATATACCCCCACATACTTCGTATGTCGGGGGTATAATTATGGTACTGAATGAATGTGCTCTGGTTATTATTGCACTTCTTGACTCCATCAGCCCTTTGTTAACCTTTAGGGTGCCATTCAAAATTATTGCAGATTGTAAAATATTTTTTTTAATTTATCAAGATAATTTCATGTGACTAGTCTGTCTAGATGATTCATATGAAATGTCATGCTTTTTTTTTTTTTTTTCAGAAAAATAAATAGTTATTTCAGAATGGTGTCTGCTGTTTTTTGACAGGTACTTTAAAGATTTACTAAACCTTACAGGAGTTGTAGCATGATAGGTATCATGTATGCCAAATTTATGGTAAATAGTGCAACCTTGAGCCGTCATAGTTCCAGATTCCAAAAAGTACTCATATTTTTCTTAATTTATATTTTTCTTAATTCTCTGAGAAAAATATATGTTGGGGTGCTCATAAGAAGCACCTCACCGAGGTGCTTCTTATGAGTACCACAACATATATTATCATGGAGAAATAAGAAATCAACCCAATACCCAATGGCTATTTTACAGTCTCTGTTGATATTGACAAATGTGCATCAACCTTGTTCTTTCAGCCTTTCTCAAGAACTGTAAGAACTAAGTTTTGTAAGATGTTGCAGCATAAGCTGCTCTGGAATACCACAGTGTTCTTTTGATTGTGGCCCCAAAGATTATACATTTTTCATGCTCAACTCAGTTGAACACGAAATTTTGAAATGCTTTAAAATAAATTATGTGCATTAGTCAGAGCCTTACAAGTTCTCATAATGTCAGTATCTGTGTCAGCTGTATTAATGTTGCCATCAAAATTGGTTTTATTCAGCACTGAGAATTTAAAAGAAAAATTTAAATTTCATGTTCAACTGAGTTGAGCATAAAAGAAAGTTACATGTAACCTTTGGGTATGGCCTTGTTTTCTGTGCATTGTACAGTCTTATGAACCTCCCTTAGCCTATAAAAAGCAATAGGCAATATATATATATATATATATATATATATATATATATATATATATATATATATATATATATATATATATATATATATATATATATATATATAATTCCATTCCATGAAAATGCAGCTCAACACTTCATGTAAGTCTAACTTGGGTATGGCAGTAGTGGTGAGGGCTTTTTGAGTTGTTTTACAGCCCAGTCAACTCTGTTTAGGTCATGTCAAGCCAGTACATTTGTAGTTAACCTACTCACACTTTTTCCTGAGCAGGCTAGTCTTCTAAGCAGTTAACCAATCCAATACTGGTGCACTTATTTTTGCCAGTAACCGACAAATAGTGATGATGGCGTATGGGAGCAGAGAGGATGAGAATAAGAGTTGTGGATATGTTCAGAGATGTTGGGTGCCTGTGCAATAATAACAGCTGAACATTTTACATATGGGGTATAAATGAAAACAAAACTTTTGGTTGCTGGTTTACTAAGTTTATAAACTTTACACAACAAAATAAACAAGAGAAGAACAGGGTAGCTCGTCTAAACTGATGTTCATAACAGGATATCCCAAACCGGATGACAAAAAGGAGGGAAAAAACACTAGAGTTTGATCTTGTAGCGCATTAGGGCTTACTGAGATTGGCTATATTTCATCACTTATATACTACACAAGCTCTTTAACACACACAATGTGAACATTTAGAGCAATATTTTCTTCTCATTTCTTCACAAAAACAATGGCCAGGTATCTTGTTAAAAGCAACTAGGTACACTGATCGTGAGATGACACCTTTTCAGAGAACAAGAAGAAAAAATAATAATAATCTGCTTAATGCTTAGCACCCTGGGGACAACATTTTGATATATTTTTCCCCAGAAAACAAGATTTTAAATTTAATGCAAATTGTCTCCAGTTGATAAAATTTGCATGAAATGTCAAACCATGTTTTCTCGGAAAAATAATATCACCAATTTGTCATCTGCTGAATTAGCCCAGAGTGGTTAAGGTTAAAAAATCCTGAATCCTGGCACTGTCTCTACTATAAAAGATTGTATGCTATAATAATACATCAAAACATGACATTTCAATTTATGAAGCCAATGCCAAGGTGAATGAATAAACAAGCTCTCCTGTAATTTTCAACAAGTAAACTGACAAGAGAAGGTAAATAATATCACAATACTACATGCCACAAGAAATATTCACAACATAAAAAAATCTTCACATTTTATCACAGTTGTGGCACTGCATGGTAAAATACTGGCATATACTATATTTACCCTAAGTATTTGGACAAACAAGCCTGAGCAAATTGTATTGACCTAAATCATGAATCTCATCACAGTCTACACTGCATACATGTACCAGTTATTAGACACATTAACAGGAAGTAAAATAGGCTTGTTCTAATTTTAGGATGAGTATAGTAAAGAGTTATAGCCGAGACTTGTTGACGAGTATTTGGTGATAATTATGGGATATTTTTTCTTATTGCTCCATAAAAAACATATGTTGTGGGTACTCATTAGAAGCACCTCATATGTTTCCCTGGCGAACTGGAGAAAATTATCCAAGAATTATCATCAAACACTCCTCCTTAACAAGTTCTCTGTTATGGTGTCCCAATATTTAGAGTCAATATAGTATGCAAGTCTCTGGAGTTTGGTCAGAGCTGTTCTACTTTGTTGCATATTCTACAAGTTCCTTAACTTGTTTAAGCTAAAAATAATTTACATAAGTCTAGAAAAGAGTGGGTATCGGATAAATAGTTTTCTTATTTCTCCACGAAAACATATGCTGTGGGTACTCATTAGAAGCCCCTCAGCAAGGCACTTCTAATAAGTACCCACAACATATGTTTTCACAGAGAAATAAGAAAAATGTCAGAACATTTGGTTGAAAAAAAAAAAAAAGCACCTTATCTAGAGCTATGAATTATTATAAAAACTGGATCTGCAGATCAAGTTGGGTGTTTCTTGATCAATATGCAAAATTAATTTACTTATACAAGGCCACACTTATATTTGGATACAAATATACAAGGTACAAATTATTAAAAAAGTTTAACTTCACTACATTTATGATAAAATACTGGTGCAGTCTTGTATGGATGGAAAAATTGTGACTATATAATGTTGATGCACATATAAAACTTCAATCAGCTGCATTTAAATATGCAAAATGTTTTCAAAATGGTTGAGATTTCATGTGACTTGTCTCCTTAAGTGACCATTTGTCAGGAAAGTTGACCCTGTTTTCTTGGAAAAAAGAACACTTTTTTGCTATCAGCTAATTTTGTCTCTGCAGCATGCTAAAGGTTTTTAGTCAATTGCCCTGCCTTATAATATAAAAATGTACATGTGTATCATAAACAGGTAGTACTGCAATATTCACATGATGTAAACTGTTCTTAATTGATTAATATACTAAATATTTAAGATATACAGAATAATTTTACACAATACTTTACATCCTATTTCTTTACATCCTATAAATAGTAATCGACCTTACAGCATAAGCAACCAGTGTCCATCAAGACCAGCCTGCGCATCTGTGCAGCCTGGTCAGGGTGTGCTAGTCTGATCAGGGTATACACTGTAAAAGCCATGTTAGCAACCAGTATAGATTCTGAAGAGACTGCACGGATGTGTATGCTGCTATGAGTGCACTGATCACACATCATACGGTCTATTTCTACTCAGAAGAGCTCAATTGTATGTTTAGTTGCGTATAAAAAAACTAAACCAGGTACTGAGAAAAACTATACAATACCCTATGCCAAAAATGAAAGGCCAGACTTTTCTACACTGTGATCAAGGCATTCATTGTCTGTATACAAAATAAATATACATCACAAGCTTTTAAACTTTTGTTGGGATCAAAAGCAAAATCTATTAGCTCAGCTGTGTTCTACACAAACAAAAATGTATAGATTATACAGAAAAAAAAACTACCATAAATGATCTTTTTCCTATAAAATCTATACATTTTTTTGTAATACAACATTTTTAGGTCCACTGTTATATCTGAAACATTGCTTTAACTCTTTCAATGCCACAGGCGATAATAATTGGCTTTTGCAAACAGTATAGATCCAGACAAGACGGCTCATATGAGCCGTCTTGTCTGGATCTATGCTGTTTGACATTCAGTCTTTCAACTTTTCGTATAAACCTCTTTCCAAGTGATAGTTTGTTAAAAAAAGAAAAGCAGACGACAAATTTCGTCTGAAATTTGGCACTGAAAGAGTTAATGAACAATGTTCCTGTGTATTTGATTCTGAAAGTTGACAATGGCTGTCCTGAGTTTACTGTATCGGTACACAGGCTGGTCTGAGATTTTATTTGTTTGATACAGCTTTTTACAAGTTCTGCTGGTACCTGGCTCAACTGGATTTTACTATAATACACCCTGAATAACCTCAGATCTATAGCTGTTTAAATGTAATAAATTCTTCTATGTTGACTTTTCAAAATGAATATACTAACTTCTATATTTAGGGGATAACTGTATTGAAAATTTTCATTTGGGTGGTATATCGGCGGTTTTACTATTGGAAATTTTGTATTATTTTGTTTGTGTTGAAGTTTTACGGCCCAGTCAATCCAAGGGGTCATGTTGAGCACAGTCAGTTTACCTAACCACACGTTTACTGGCAGGCTTAGTTCTCTAAGCAGTTACCCAGTATTGTGCACATTCTTTCGCCAGAAACTGACAACTGCCCTTCTTGAATCAGCGGAAGGGAGAGAATGACCGTAGAAAATATTTCATGATCAATCTCTACAAAAGAATGTTGCTGACCTCAGCAGGGGTTGAACCCCCGACCTCCTGGTCTCCAGTCGGACGGCGCATCCAACTGCGCCACCGAAGCTGGCAAATTTTGTATTATGGTGAAGCGTCAGCAGAGCCGTAAAACAAAATTTCCAACCATAAAACCTCCAATATACCTTCACAAATGAAAATTTGCTTTACTGTTATCACCATTCTAATGCACTTCATCAGCTTTAAAACCCCTGAGGAACCTCTAACGCTTGTTTTCTAATCATTTGTTTTGGGGGTGGGGGGGGGGGGGGAGCATAAAAACCATATTGTGAGCTTTATAAAAGGAATATGCCTAGGCCCAGCTACTTGGGGAACACCAGTGGCCCTTATGACACTCTTCAAAGGGCCATTTCATATTTTAAAAGGATTTTAGTACATGAAATACATGCAAAGTTGGTTTACAATTGAGAGTCACCTGGGATGGGCCCTGTTTTATGTTGAAAGGACCCTCAATGACTTTCGGCAGGCAAATTACCCCATGGTCCCCTCCTCATGCAATACTGTAAATCCTGACACATTTTCCCATGCTGTCAGAATAATTGTTTTAAGGAACAGCATGGAAAAACCCAATAATAGCACATACAATGCATATCTCCAAGCAACAAAGACCCGTGCATTCTGATTTGGACATTCTCTGTTCTTGGACATATACTATATCCATTGATTTCTAAAAGCGGGCAACAAAGGCCCTCATCAGCCTGCACAAATGTGCTGCACAGGCTGCTCTGGGCCTACGTTGTTTGCAAATTGCGTAAAGGTCCTTTTCGTGCATTGCTCATCATATATAAATTGCAAACAAATTTAGCCCGATCTATTCTGGTCTGAACTGACATTGTATTCCAGCCTGCAAATCATTTTCTATTTGCCTGCATAGTATTTGTATAAAAGAATGTATATTGTAAAGAAACAAAAAAAAAACCAGTAAACCTATGCCGGCATGACTGCACGAACTGGTCTGGGTCTTCATGTTGAGATGATTTTCCAAAGCATATTTTATCAACATAGTTTTGTATATTCACTTTCATCACTTGGTTCATTAAAAATGGACTTCTGTATACAAGATAACATATAAAAGTAATTAAAAGAAAATCTCACAATTATTGAGCTAAGTAAAAGAAAATGGGAGCTTCAACACATGCAAAAAGAGAAGGCCAAACTGAACTTGCAAATCTGCACAATCAGTCAGTCATAGCAACAGATAAGGCATTTTTTTCATCCGAAAACTGCTGATATCTTTCTTATTTCTCAATGAAAACATATGTTGTGGGTACTCATTAGAAGTGCCTCATTGAGGCGCTTCTAATGAGTACCCACAACATATGTTTTTATCAAGAAATAAGAAAAATATTATGTGGATACCCCCTCTTATCTGTAGCTATGAGTCAGTTATGTCCCTGGTACTGGACAGTGTATTCTTCAAAATCATGGGCTTCTATAAAAGTGATGGTGATGCTTCAAAGCTGTAGATAACACTTTTCTTTGTTTCAACCAAAAAGTATTGATATTTTTCTTATTTCTCGATGAAAACCTATATTTTGGGTACTCATCAGAAACACCTTGTTCAGGTGAATCTAATGAGCTCACAACATACGATTTTTTGGAAAAATAAGGAAAATCTTTATTTGGATACCATTTAACCCTTGTCATGCTGAATAAATTACGATGCCACACCCATTTCTAATTTTCAGCCAATCAGATTACTTGATCCAGATTGTTGACATAAATTCATATACTTAATGGCAAACAGTACAGATCCAGATCAGTTGGCTTCTTCTGAAGCCAACTGATCTGGATCTACACTGTTTGCAAGGGCAGGACATATCCAGGTTCAGCAGGACTAGAATTTAGAGATTCAACTGTCTGGATGTGCCTTCACTGATCCCATATGCCAGAAGACCTCTTTTCTCTTACCATGGCTCAAATGAAGATTGCACTTGTTGACTCTTCATGATGAAGGTAATTCAGCAGATACAGAGGCTTATAATTCTACTAATGGGGCTATGACCTTCGAAATGACTTACAGGAGGAAAGTTCCATATCAATGACTAGCTGGCTTCTGCAGTGATTGGCATTAATGGATTTGTATAGCCCTTGCTCCAAATTAATATCAGATTAAGAAGTGGTTTAAAGTTTAATCTTTACCGTGCTCAGGGCAAATTCAACAGACAACAATTTGATGACTTTTTATGCCCCCGCATAGGATGATGCTGGGTGCATATAGTTTTTCGGTTTTCCATATGTGGGTACGTGCATACGAATTACGTCCGTCTGTATGAATGTGTGTATATACGTGATCCTGTTAGACTCAGGTTAAGGCATTTGTACCAGGTAGAATTTTGCAGTTTTATAGTCAGGTACCCCACAGCGGGGACATCTGTGTACTGTGGACACATTTCTAGTTTTTTTGGGTTTTTTTTCAGAAAACAGGGTTCGATATTTCATGCAAACTGTCTCCTAGGACTTAGGAGACACTTTGCATGAAATGTAAAACCCTGTTGTCTGGAACAAATCAGAAAAATATTTCAAAATATCATCTGTTGATTTTTTTCTTTGACTGTGCAACTGGCATGTGTAATTATTACTTCTGTAAACATTTAATGAAGTACTGCTGGGGTGAAGGCTATTATTATACCAGTTTCTCTCAGAGAACTAGATTGTATTCCTGATAAACTCTCAGTCAGCAGCCTATCAGATGATAGGAACCGGTACACTACATGTTGCTCACCTATATTGGGGAGCTGAGAGCCCCGTTAGTAGAATTATAAGCCTCTGGCAGATGAAAAAATATATTTTTAAATATCATAATATAATGATTATATTTTTCCCAGAAAACAGGATTTGACATTTTATGCAAATTGTCTCATAATGAGACAATTTGCATGAAATGTCAAGCTCTGTTTTCTGGGAAAATAAGAAATAATTAAAATGTCATCTGCTGATACCTTTTCACTCTGTATCCAAACAGTTAAACAGCAGTCACTATAAGATTCTCCGAGCTTGTTCCCTTTGATAATCCGAACTGGGGCCCACAGCAAAGACTTCTATCTGGCCCTACAGCTCCCTGGGACCCCATCACACGGCTGGGGTCTGGACCCTGGCGGAATTCTGGATTTGGACCTTTTGCCAAAATATATTCTTTTCTGTAAAATGCAAAGACAAAAATTACAAATACACATGTACAGTAAAACCTGTGTAAGAGAGCCACCTTTGAGACTGACTTTAAATAGTGGTTGATGTGGAAAAAGTTGTCTGTCTTATAAAGGTACATGTCATGTAATTTTGCTAGCAAAATTACATGTCATGTACCTTTATAAGACAACCATCTTTCCACATCAACCACTAAGGTCAGTTTCAAAGGTGGCTGTCTTACACAGGTTTTACTGTATATATTATCAGTTTCCAGGTTAACCCTTGTCATGCTGAATAAACTAAGATGCCATGCCCATTTTTTAATGTTAGCCAATCAGATTACTTGATCCAGGTTGTTGATACAAAGCCAAAACTGTGTTAGCTAAACAACTGTGTTGTATCCAAACAAAATTGTATAGAGTACATGTACATTGAAAAATGACCTACTGAAAAAATGGTCATTTTTCTATATAATCTAAACATTTTTGTTTGGATACTACACATTTGGGTCCACTTAAAACTTCAATCCAAAACCATCTTAAAATGAATCATTTTATAAAGCGTTCCAGTGCATTACAGATAACAGCCAAATTCTTGTTTTCCTTTTATTCAGTTGTACAATTACCATTGGTTCTCACAAAAGAATGTGCACTATACTGGTTAACTGCTTAGAGGACTAAGCCTGCCCAGAAAAAAGTGTGGTGAATTAAACTGAGTGGATCAACATGACCTTAATAGTGTTGACCTGGCCATTAAATTCCAAACAAAAAAAACATTTAGTTCTGTTCCTGTACAGTGTTACTTATTAAGCATATAAAAACAAACAAACAAAAAACAAGAGGCCCATGGGCCACAACGCTCACCTGAGTTAACTGCTGTGAGTTAATCAGGTCCAAGAGGCCCATGGGCCACAATGCTCACCTGAGTTAACTGCTGTGAGTTAATCAGGTCATTTACTCATCATTCCCTATCAGCCTGTCAAGTTTCAAGGCAATGATTTAAACAGTTTTCGAGATAGCTTGCTTACAGGGTTAAAATGCTGAAATTTTCAAAGAGCCATAAGTAAAAACAAATTAGATTTTAGCAATTTTGGTAAAATGGGATATGAGGAACATTGTGAAACTATTTTGAAATCAGGCCACTAACCAAGGAGAAGATGTTGTTTAAAGGTTGTTTTTTTTTCTTCTATTTTTAGCTCTGGCAGCCATTTTGCTCAGCTGATAGGAACCATTTAGCAATTTTGGTAAAGATCCATAAGAAGAACACTTCTGTGAAATTACTTTGAAATTGGGCCACTGACTGTGAAGGAGAAGTCTTTAAAGGTTTTCTATTTTTAGCTCTAGCCACCATTTTTGTTCAGCCAAGAAGAACCATTTCAGCAATTTTGGTAGAGGGCTATTGGAGGAACACTACTGTGCAAATATTTTGAAATTGAGCTGTTGGCCTAAGACGAGATGTCGTTTGAAGACTTTTCTATTTTTAGCTCTGGCAGCCATCTTGTTCAATGGAGCAGAACCATTGCGGCCATCTTGGATTTACAACTGACAAGATTTTAGCTGGTTTCGATCCAGAAGTCATCTTGTTACAGAGCAAGTTTCGGCTCAAAGCGACCAAAGGTTTGGAAAGAGATGTCGAAAATTGATTTTCAAGATTTTGTTTGTGTTGAGGTTTTACGGCCCAGTCAACCCAATGGGGTCATGTCGAGCGCAGTCAGTTTACCTAACCATACATTTACTGGGCAGGCTTAGTCCTCTAAGCGGTTTACCAATATTGTGCACATTCTTTCGCCAGAAACTGACAACTGCCCTTCTTGAATCAGCGGAAGGGAGAGAATGACCGTAGAAAATATTTCATGATCAATCTCCACGAAAGAATGTTGCCGACCTCGGCGGGGGTTGAACCCGCGACCTCCTGGTCGCCAGTCGGAAGGCGCATCCAAATGAGCCATCGAGGCCGACAATTTTCAAGATGGTGGATTAGATTTTCCATCCGCTCAGTTTTAGCTATTTTGTGTCTACTAGGTGCCCTAATGCTCATCATCAAGTTTCAATTCAGCTGAATTATACAGGTGATGTCCAAAATATGAATTTTCAACATTTTTCCCATATAAATATTCAGGGCCCATATAAATGCATGGGGAAGCAAATATGACCTTGCCATAAAAGGTCAAATGTCAATGTAGGACCATAAGTTTAGCAATTTTGGTAGACCTCCAGTTCACGATGATTTGTGCAAAGAATAGGACCAAGGGCTTTTTTGGTCCTGGAGAAGAAGATTTTTAAAGGTTTTTACCATATATGGGCATGGCGGCCATCTTGGTCAATGGACCGCGACCATTTTAGCAATCTTTCATTCCCCTGCCCCAAGGAGGCTCCACATAAAATTCGAGCAACATAGGACTGGCTGCTTCAGAGGAGAAGTCGTTTGTAGTGCTCAACATTTTTCCCATACAAATGAATGGAGCCCATAAAAATGCACAGGGAAGCAAACTTGACCTCGCCATAAAAAGGTCAAACGTTAATGTACGACCATCATTTTAGCAAAATTGGTAGATCTCCTGTCCCCGATGATTTGTGCAAAGATTCAGCCCCAAGGAATCCTCGGTTCTGGAGGAGAAGATTTTTATGGTGGCCATCTTGGCCAATGGACCATTACCATTTTAGCAATTTTTCGTTCCCCCAACCTAAGGAGGCTCCATATGAAATTTGAGCAAAATTGGCTCAGCAGCTTCAGAGGATAAATCGTTTGAAAATGTACGCACTGACACACGGATGGACGATGGACAAAAAATGATCACTATAGCTCATCCTGAGCATAGCTCGTGAGCTAAAAAAACGGTCAAATTACAAGGTTTTCAAACCCACAAAATGGATAAAATACCTGCCACAGCCAAACAGTTTTGGGCCAGAATTTGGAAATTCCCCGACTTTCTTGGTATTTAAAATTTCCCTGACCATTTTGCAAAATTCCTTGACTTTTCCCTGATCTTGAAGAAAATTAAAACTTCCCTGACTTTTCCCTGACCAGTGGCCATCCTGTTTAAATTATACAGGAATGAATGAAGAAAAGCATGGTTGAGACTATAGTTTAAATTCTGAAATTATAGATCTAATTAAGTAAAGAGATTAAAATATTATTGGAAACTTAGGGTTTCCACCCTTTGCAAATAGTTTTACCATTTTTCTCTAGAAATATTTAAATTAAATAGCCGGACATAAATAAAATTAAAATTTGATTTTCCCAATATACTGTATGGGGAAAGTAGTATTCAGTCTAAAATGGGTTAAAAGAGAGATACATACATCAGTAGATCTTTGTTGGGTCCTGTCCTGAGTGAGAAGTCTGGACCTTTAGCTGTTGTCCTGTACTCTGACACACCGACAGTATGTGGCTGCCTAGATACCACTTCTTGTCTTCTGTGACTGAGAATATAAAGAGAATTATCTGAGAAGTGTAGACAAGGGAAAAACAACCATATCCTAACATGAACTGAGATTCTAAAAGCAATGACCCCTGAGAGCAATGAACACACACAAAAATGAAATTAGCTGAAGTGTTGAAGTTTTCTGGGACAGACTAACAAGCTTCGGCCAATTAGGCCTCATCAGTGTCCCACATATAAATTTTCAAAAACCTTGAATAATCACAAGGACCAGAATATATATGCTATACCTCAGTGAAGCATGGGAAGATATTTTATAGCCATCACACGGCCCTAACATCAGTTGTAGTAAAGATAAATACTGGGGGTAAATGTCCTAAAATTTCGAACACTTTATTACATGTACATACTTTTTTTGGTCTAACGTTTGCTTTGTATGCAGATGTTTCTTAAAACACTTAGTGGAATGGCAAACAGTGAAGACCCTGATCAGACTTTGGTGAACAAAATTTAAGAACATTTACTGTAGATTCTATAAGGAATGACCCTTCTTAACCCATTGTAGTCTGGAGACCCCTAAAAGGTAGTTAGCAAACAGTACAGACCCAGATCAGACTCCACTGTTTGCAAATAGTTCAACCATTTTACTCTAAGAATATCTTCACATAGCCTGACTATATCTATATTACACAGTCTGACTTGATTTTGCTTTTCAAATATGGAAGGTTTCTGTGGTATGGTTGTTGTGATCTAATAACTAGGAGAAAAAAAAAAGAGAAAAAAAAAAAAAATAAAAAAAAAAAAAAAAAAAAAAATAACCATTAAAGAACCATGCAGAACCATAGCAGATTATATTCTTTCATATTTTTATTTTTTTTTTTTTTTTTTGTTTTATTTTCAGAGAAAATTCCGCTTGATATTTCATCATGAGACCCATCTTAGGCTTATTTTTTCTGAAAAACAAAATTATGCATGTTGTCTGCTGCAGCTGTCATTGGGGCTTTATGGATTAACACAGAGGTGGATGTCTACATACACATACAGAAACACACACATGCCAAAGTGACAATAACAGCTTTTCCTAAATTTTATTTAGGTATGCTAAAAAGCAAAAGGCATGCTAAGTTCACACATATCCATGATGTAAAAACTAGGTTAACCCTTGTTGTGCTGAACCAGGATACACCCTTCTTTTGCAAACAGTGTAGATACAGATCAGTTGGCTTCTGAAGAAGCCAACTGATCTGGATTTGCACTGTTTGCCATTCACTATGTGAATTTATATCAACAATCTGGATCAAGGAATCTGATTGGCTGACAATTAGAAGAGGGCGTGGCATCTTAATTTATTCAGCATGACAAGGTTTAAAGTGATAACTGAACAACAACATCAGAAAACATACCTCTGAACATGTGCACCCAGTGAATATTCAGATCAGCCTGTCACATTCATGCAGTCCGATCTTTTTTTTTTTTTTTTTTTTTTTTTAAATCTGTAAATTTTATTCCTTTTTTAAACCCCATTACAATTCCTCTTTCAGACCTAGGTCATATCCAAAAGAGGTTCTCCAGTATTTTCTTTCTTTCATCTTGCAAATATCATGTATACTACCCTCTTATTCTCTTTCACCCTGACAGTCTGGAGTCTGTCAAAACATGTATATGTATAATTTGTATTTTATGTTTATGAATTATGTGGTAGTACACCTTTCCCTTTACTATCATACTATCTGTAAACCACTGTAAAAACTCCCAAGATTCCGGATGTTAAAATTAACTGTAGTTACCTGAGAATAGGAAAACAGTTCAGACCCAGGTCAGACCCTGATCAGAATCTTCACTGTAGCATCTTGGATAGCCAAGTATGCAAAGTTTCTTCATGCAGACAACAAAGACTGTGCAGATGCACTGGCTGATATGAGTCTTTGTTGGGGGCACATGTCAGAAGATAAGTTTTCTCCTGTTGTGGCTTAACCCTTCTCTTGCTGAGCACGACATGTCCTGTTTTAGCAAACAATGTAGATCCAGATCAGTTGGCTTCTGAAGAAGCCAACTGATCTGGATCTGCACTGTTTGTCATTAAATATGTGAATTTCTATCAAAAACCCGGATCAAGTAATCTGATTGGCTGGAAATTAGAAGTGGGCGTGGCATCTTAATTTATTCAGCATGACAAGGGTTAAATGTGTCTAACGAAAGCAAAATATGTTACCCATCTCTCAACAAATTTACAATGTCTTCAATGTATGCTGTAACATTTGTTGTCTTTGGTTAGACACATTTCTCATCGTAACATTGTTTTTACAGAGATACAAAAACCCTAAAACTGCAATTAAAAAATTGCAGATTAGGGCAAAAAATCTATTTTTTTTTTCTAATAAAACAAGGCTTGACATTTCATGTGAATTGTCTGCTTGCAGAGGATACATATGAAATGTCAAGCTTTATTTTCTCAGTAAAATAAAGTATATAAAAAAAAGTTTAGAATGTTATCTGCTGCTGATGTGACTGGCACTTTTTACAATTATCCTGATATATTCTACAACATGCTTGCATATCCATACACAAAGACATGGCAAGATTGCAGATACATACAGCAACGTCAAGATTTTCTCTCATTGCATCTGCAAAAATTTTAGTTTCCCATAAGAAGTCACAAATAATTTTACCATAATTATCCTAAATTTACGGTAATTATAGTGGTGTGATCTGGGTCCACATTTTTTATCAGTCGCCTGTGCAAATGTTTAGGGTAAAAACAGATGAAATAAAAATTGACTTCCTCTACGTTCCAAAAAAAAAAGAACAGGATATCCAGGTACATATATTTCTTAACCCTTGTCATGCTGACTGAATTAAGATGCCCCATCCAATTCTAATTTTCAGTCAATCAGATTACTTGATCCAGGTTGTTGATACAAACTCACATACATAATGCAGGACCAGGGTTAATTTTCCATATAACATACATTGTATATTATTCAGTGAATCAGCCTCAGTAAGACAATTTGAAAAAGCACCCACAATATTTACCCTAAATAATCTGACACACTCCTTAACCCTTGTCATGGTGAACCTGAATATACCCTGCCTTTGCAAACAGTGTAGATCCAGATCAGTTGGCTTCTAAGAAGCCAACTGATATGGATCTGCACTGTTTGCCATTTAGTATGTGAATTTATATCAACAATTTGGATCAAGGAATCTGACTGGCTGACAATTAAAAGTGAGTGTTGCATCTTAATTTATTTAGCATGACAAGGGTTAATGGCTTCTAAAATTTGAACAAGTCCATTTCACTGCGTGCTGTTGTGTCTAAAAACTGCTGCACGAGTTGCAAACAGTACAGAGCCTGATGAGATGATGATGATGAACAAATCGTCAATCAATGAGAGTCATTTGCGTGAAAATAGTACATGTATATTAATTTGTTTTGGTTTTGAAACGAGTCAGGGCCTGATCAGATGCCAGATTCTGTGACATCTGCTCTGTGCCTACAGTTTACAAGGGCAAATACTTTTGCTAAATATGGTATACAGCATTTTTTAAGAATAATTTTTTTTTTTTTTGTGCCAATTTTGTCTCCTAACATTGCGTAAGTACAAGTTCTTAGCGTTAGAGTATTGATGTATACCATCTTTATGCATTCTTATTTTGCATTGTGTATCTCAAGGGTATTACAAACATTTTAAATTGTAAACTGCTGCTTACAACAAGACAATAGTATGACATCTATTCCCAAGACTTTTCCTTGAAATGTCAAAGATCACAAAGAACGCCAAACTGGCTACTTGGCACGAGCATATGCTGAGTAAAATGAAGTGTACATGTTTTACAAATGCTAATGCTGAAAGCCAAACTATTCCGTGCAAGGCACACAATGCACAATGTGCATCAACAATTCAAATGAGTACCCACAACATACGACTTTTACAAGGAAGTAGACAAAAAGTACACTGGCTGTAATCTGAAGACTTTGGAATTGCTTGACTGTGGGCTTATAGGGGTATGTGCAGTAATTGGGTCAAATACAGTATGTTTTACAATCATATGTTTTACACATTGTTTAACTAAAACACACAGAATAAGCTTCAAAATAAATAATAAATAGCTACTGAATTTACTCTAAAATAGTAACAGATATATAATAAGCTTCAAAAATAAATAGCTGTTGAGTTTACGCTAAATATTTAGGCATACAGTGTAGATCTAGATGAAGGTCTACAATGACTGCCATTCTGCTAGCCCATTTAAAACATAAAATGAGACTTGTGGTTTAAATTGCTTCAAAGCCACATAACAGGTAAAAGCTTGATACAGACCATGTCTAAACCATGCTTCAAGATGGCCACATTCATTTCTTAATCAAATCAAGCTTCCAGCTGCATGTTAAGCTGATACTAAGAACATCAATCACATGACATCTATCATGCAAATGACCTGTCATCAGCTTCATTCTGATTGGCTGTCAAAGCCAGCTCTTCCCCTTGATTGGCTGAGTGATCATCTGTCTCTGAGCAGCAGCTGACATTGGCTGTCAGGTGATTTAGAACATCAATAGTTGAGCTTAGAACATCCTCACTTAGCCTTCATGTAAAAAATATAAGCAAAAATTAATGGAATAATTTTGATATGAAAAATTAACCTTATTGTACTCCCGGTGAAGTCGGAGCACTGCAAAGAAATGACCTCCCCTTATCCCCCCACCTCCCAGAAAACAGGGTAAGACCTTTCATTCAAATCATCTCCTTTTGAGGAAATTTTAATGAAATGTCAAGCCCTGTTTACTGGAAAATAAGAAAATTATTACAAGAAGCAATCTGATGATATTAAAATTCAGATGGTTATAGCTAGCAATGAAATAACTGGATACTTTCCAGTATATTGAAAATGTTATACGAATATGTTTTACACTTTGTTTAATGAAGTACAGCAAACATTAACCTTTGCCACTCTCATGGCAAATTCAGCAAATTCAACAATGGACAAATTGATGATATTTTTTTTATTTTTTTTTTCCAGAAAATAGGCTTTGACAATTTATGCAAATTGTCTCCTTTTACATGAAGTGTCAAAGCCTATTTTCTAGAAAAAATAAGAAAAATATTTCAAAAAGTCATCTGCTGTTGTTTTTTTTATCAGTGTGCTAAGCTTTAAATTATACCTAACCATAAAGAAACCAGGATTTAAACTTAACTTTAAGTTTTGGTTCTTTGGGTCATTAATTCATTATTTACCCTGAAACCAACAAACAAAAGACTATTTCACAGAACACTTGCATCATCTACCGCATGTATTAAGTTGCACTAACCTTAATCATTAGGGCTTCATACAGTCACCAATTCTTGATGGTTCTCCAAATCTACATGTATAACTCATGTCAGTCAATGATGATGACGATTTGGTCTTTTACATCCCTTTCAACATCATTTACGTCATTTCGAGATGATGGAAGGATGATAATGACAGGCTCTGTGCAATGAAGCACTGTACAGTCACAAGCTGAATTCTGTCTCAAGAAGGGCCCAGTTGTTCAAAGCATCGTTAGCTTAACAAGCTCATCTGTGGTCAAAATGTTAACTGCTCTGGTAAGGAAAATATCTAATTCACAGGTATTTTTGCTGAAAAAATGTGAGTAGCTTTCACATTTTTTCAACAAAAATATTAGCATATATGCCATATTTAATGATCAAAGTTTTAACAATATGTTAACTAATGACATAGTTAGTTTTGAACAACTGGGCCCAGGATTCAAACCCAGGACCTCATGATCCAAAGTTGGGAACACTAACCACTCACCCACTCTGAAACTTCATGTTCATAAGTTTGCAACCGTAACTGAAGACAGACCATAGTGGACAGAAACATTCTCAACATTATCAGTGGTACCCCAACAACCAACAAAGATAAGAGACTGAAGTTTAGTGAAGTGATAACTCATGACCCATAGCTACAGACAAGGCCCTTTTTAACTGAAAATGATATTTTCCTTATTTCTCCATAAAAAGTTGATATTATCCTTATTTCTCCATAAAAAGTATATTATGGGTATTGTGGATATACCCTCTTATCTGGAGCTATGATGTCCAAATCAATATATAAATACTGTTTACAAACTGAACCTGGGTTTAGTGGTCATTAAGTCACATTATTATACAGCTATAAATATTAAATGATTAAAATGTGCGATAGAAGCCGAGAAGCTAGCGTGCCGATATCACACGTTATCTGTCTCATATTACTGTTACATTACGTTGCTTTTGCTGACATTATAATGCAGTGATGTCGTGCCAAACCTTGTCATGCACATTGGAAGAATTAACATTTTTGTTATTAAAACAGCGTTTTAAAGGTTAGAAATCCCGGGAAACGAAATAAATATTTGTAGCTATATAATAAAAAGGTTATTACACTGATATTGGTGAATATTGTCCCTTGATGGGATGTCTAGGGACGCTCACAAGCTCGCGTCCTTCGATATCCCATCTTGGGACAATATTCACCAATATCAGTGCAATAACCCTATAATATTAATATCCTTTAAATCAGATAAAAGACAATCAAGTTATTGCATGGGATACACTTTTTAATGTTAACCATGGGGCTATAACTCATGTCAGAACTGATCCATAATACTTTCTTTTTTTACTAAACCTTTGTTCATTTGTCATACAGCCATCATATACCGGTATGCTAATCTGAATCAGATGAAAGAAAAGAAAGTTATTGCAAGAGAAACAATTTCTTATGTTTTGCAAGGGCCATGACCCATGTAATACATGTTAAACAATGGCTAATCCCATCAACATGATCCATTTAACAAGGAAGTATGAAGTCAGTAGACACAATCCAACACAAGTTATTGAGCAGAAACAAAAAGTGTTAAGCTGAAGCAGATGTAAAGGTACTAATATGAATAAAATAAAACGTGACAAAATGTTACTCAGTTTTCATATTAACCCTTGCCATGCTATGTAAATTAAGACGCCACTCCCACTTCTAATTTTCAGACTAGACGCCCAATGGGCCAGAAATGACTCACCTGGATTAGGTTGATCATGATATGTTAGACTGTGCCATGGTGGCCATCTTGGCTATCAGATCAGATTGCCTTTAGCAATTCAGAATCTGATGTTGTTTGAAGAGTTTCAAGATTGCTACCATGGCCGTCATCTTGGATACTGGAACTGAATGATTCAGCAACTCTGAATCTCCATTTCACCCCGATGCCTCCCATCGTTTCGGCTCAACCTGACGTTTGGTGAATTTCAAGACGGCCGCCGTGCGGCCATCTTGGATATCAGAATGGAACGATTTTAGCAATTTTGAATATCTGTGTCACTGTGATGCCTCCCATCGAGTTTCAGCTCAATCAGACAGGGTTTAGGAGGAGAGATGTCGTTTGAAGAATTTCAAGATGGCTGCGCTGGTGGCCATCTTGGATATGGGAACGGAACGATTTTAGCAATTTTGAATCTCTGTGTCACTGAGATGCCTCCGATAAAGTTTCAGCTCAATCGGACTTAGGGTTTGGGAGGAGAGGTCGTTTGAAGAATTTCAAGATGGCCGCCATGACAACCATCTTGGATATCGGACCAGAACGATTTTAGCAATTTTGAATCTCTATGTCACTGTGATGCCTCCCATCAAGTTTTAGCTCAATAGGGTTTAGGAGGAGATGTCGTTTGAAGAATTTCAAGATGGTTAGCAATTTTGTATCTCTGTGTGACTGTGATGCCTCCCATCAAGTTTCAGCTCAATCGGAGGGTTTAAGAAGAGCTGTAGTTTGAAGAATTTCAAGATGGCCACCAAGGAGGCCATCTTGGATATCGGAATGGAATGATTTTAGCAACTTTGAATCTCTGAGTCATTGTGATGCCTCCCATCAAATTTCAGCTCAATCGGACTTAGGGTTTAGGAAGAGATGTCGCTTGAAGAATTTCAAGATGGCTGCCCTGGCGGCCAGCTTAGATATCGGAATGGAACAATTTTAGTAATTCTGAATCTCTGTGTCACTGTGATGCCTCCCATCAAGTTTCAGCTCAATCGGACTTATGGTTTAAGAGGAGATGTCGTTTGAAGAATTTCAAGATGGCCGCCATCTTGGATATCGGAATGGAACAATTTTAGCAATTTTGAATCTCTGAGTCACTGTGATGCCTCCCATTAAGTTTCAGCTCAATCGCGCTTAGGGTTTAGGAGGAGATGTCGTTTGAAGAATTTCTAGATGGCTGTGGCCATCTTGGATATCGGACCGAAACGATTTTAGCAATTTTGAATCTCTGTGTCACTGTGATGCCTTCCACCAAGTTTCAGCTCAATCGGACTGAGGGTTTAGGAGGAGATGTCGTTTGAAGAATTTCAAGATGGCCATCCTGGCGGAACGGAAGGATTTTAGCAATTCTGAATCTGCATGTTGCCACAATGCCTCCTACTAACTTTCAGCTCAATCCAACTTATGGTTCTGTCAAAAATGTGAAAAGCTAACAATGGACGATGGACGGACGACGGACAAGAGGCCATTGCATAAGCTGACCTGGAGCAAAGCTCCAGGTGAGCTAATAATCAGATAACTTGATCAAAGCTGTTGCTTCAAATTCACATACTTAATGCCAAACAGTGTAACTCTAGATCAGTTGGCTTCAGAAGACACCAACTGATCTGGATCTACACTATTTGCAAATGCAGGGCATATCCGGGTTCTGCAGGACTAGGGTTGAATTATTTATTTTTGTGGGATTTTGGCTATTAGGGCAGACATACTAAGTTCTGAAAATAAAAATTAGTGAGATTCTAGAAAATAATTAGTGAGATCTCCATTTTTACATTAAATATAAAGGGAGATTTCTGGAAAAAATAGTGAGACAGCACATAAAACTGGGTGTTTGGAGCCAAAAATTAGTGAGTCTCACTAAAAAATTAGTGAGACTTAACATGTCAGCCAGGGTCTGTGACTTAACCCTTAAAGCTCTAAGCACAACTGCAGCAGACAAGATTTTGATTTTTATTTGTACTTTTCAGTGACATTTCATGTGTATTGTCTGCCCAGCAGTTATTTCACGTAAATTGTCTGCATAGCAGATGATTCACATGAAATGCCAAGTCTTATTTTCTCTGAAAAAATAATTCAAAATAATCAGACTTTCATCTGCTATAATTTTGCTCAATCTGCTACAATTCCCCAAAGCTTTCTTGGTTCTGGAGAAGAAGATTTTTAAGTGTTTTTACCATATATGTGCATGGCGGCCATCTTGTTTGATGGTGCAGAACCATTTGAATAAATTGGCAATACCCTTTTGACAGAAGGCCCCATGTGAAATCTGGTGAAAATTGCTCAAGCAGTTTAAGAGAAGACATTTAAAAATTACACAATTTTATAGATGTATATTGCCCAGGGGCAAGGGCAGATAACCCCCTGGGGACAAAATTTTGATTATAACTAAAATGTTTTACTACTTTAATCACTCATTGTAAGCTTCAGCCATTAGTCTTTAATACATTTTAAGAAAAAGACTTTTCAACATTTACCCCACACAAATGCATGGGGATAAAATTTGAACTTGCCGTAAAAAGGTCAAAGGTCAACCTAGGGTCATCATTTGAACAAACTTGGTAGACCTTGAGTCCATGATGCTATATACCAAGATTCAGCCTTGAAGCTTTCTTGGTTCTGGAGAAGAAGATTTTTAAGTGCTTTTACCAAAAATGGGCATGGCAGCCATCTTGATTAACGGACCATAACCATTTGTACAAATTTTCAATCCCCCTTTAACACAAGGCTCCACATGAAGTTTGAAGAAAATTGGCCCAGGGGTTACAGAGAAGAAGTTGTTCAAAGTTGTGGATGGATGACGGACAGACGATGGACGGCAAGTGATCACAATAGCTCATCCTGAACCTTGCTCAGGTGAGCTAAAAAACAAGTCATTTTCATTATTTGTCCTGTGCTGACCTTGAAAGTGATATCAAGGTCATCAAAATCTAATCTGCTTGAAAGCTCCCTGAATATTTGATGAAATCCACAAAAAATGGTTAAAGATATATCAAGTACATAAGACTGTATATAAATTTGATGTAAATTTATGGCATTTGTCCTGTCTTGACCTTGAAAATGAAGTCAATGTCACCATAATCTAATCAGCTCAAAAAATTGTTTCTATGTATGATGTATCCCTTCCCAGCAGACAAATGACATGAAATGCCATGCTTCATTTCCTCTGATTTTTTTTAAAAAATGTCATCTGCTACAACTTCCAAACACATTTTATTATTTTATATGTTTAGATATGTCAACACAACAAATGGCACATGGTATAAACCTGGAACAGAATTTACTGCCTAATACAAGAAATGAATGTTGTTTTGCTTACAGTAAAGACACTATGAGACATGATAGTGACAGCAGGTATTTCTCATTCTTCATGCTGGTGTAACATTTTGAAATATTCTTAAAATTCTTTCCCAAAAATACTTTGGCATATTTTCTGGTATAAATAAGAAAAATATCATGAATTTGTCATCTGCTGAAAAAAAAAAAAACAACAACAGAAAATGGCAAAGGTTATGAACACTGAGAAGCAAAGGCCCATTTTTAATAAAACTTTAATCAAACATGAAATTGTTATTCAATGACAGATATATTGGGTAACAAAATTAGGTGTTTTCAATGTCAAATGTGGAATCGTGCATAAGTCAAGCAAGCTGTATGATGAGGGAGCCAAGCATAATTTAACTATAACGTCTGAAGAGAACAAGTATAATATTATACGATTCAAACTCCATTAATTTAGTGCAGTTTGATTGGCTGAGGCCGTAGGGCTGGGTACCATGAAAAATAAAGTACCACGATATACCTCGATATTTAGCAGATTACCGTGGTATGTACCACAGAATACCACAACAGTATTAAATTTTGCAGAGTCATTGTGAAATTGCCAGCAGTAGTTGACATTTGGTTGATATGCCAACATCTGATGGTCTATAAGTTTAAACCACCTCAATCATCTGTGCTGAGTTTTATTTTCAATGAAATATTGATTTACATTGTTTATTGTAATAGAAATTTATATTTTAAATTAAAACTCAGCAGTGGAGGGTGGAGACTGGAGATACATGTAGGACCATGTCAGCAGTTTCCAGCACTTAATGCTTTAGTAACACCTTCTGCTTATTATCAATTTTATAACTGCATACTTGTTTACATCCCTATAACCGCTGTTATACTTTCATAAAGTATCAATATGTATAGTTAAATATACATGTATTTACAACAAGTAATGTTGCAGGTGTAATTAGTACACCTCATCTATTGTCTAAGACATTAAGGGTTACCATTTGCAAATGAAATTCAATGGTTTATAACTGAAGCACACCATTTCAAGCTGTTTCAACTTCAACTGTTTCAATATTTTGGAGATTTATGGTTTCTTACAATAGACTGTTGCCAAAAATAGAATCATCAGAATACTGCGGTACAGGCAAGTGTACCACAGTACGTACCATGCCAAAGAAATACTGCGGTATACCGGTGTACCAGTATTTTTGCACACCCCTAGTAGAGGGCTTTATTCAGTTTGTCAGTGATTTGCCAGCATTTAAATAATTTTATAAAAGGCTATCAAATTTCCACAAAAATGAATTTCATTCCTATATTCTAATGCAGTGCGCCTATATAGGCAATGGAGAAAACCAGTGATTTATTCTGGAACAAATCACTGGGGGAAAGCACGCAATGCTATCTGGTACCATTCCGATGTCACTTTGACACTTGCTGATGTCAGTCTTTGTTGCCACGACGTTAGATGGTGTAACATGGTTTTTCTCAGTCAACAACATAAGAAATGCATGTAAACATCAGCTTTACAGACAAAATTGTTGATGGGATTTCTTTATGGGATGATGGAAAGTTAGAAGAATCTGAAGGATACAATCACTTTTTTGTCATTTTCAATGTGTTACATGGGTGAAAGTCCCTGAATTCCTCAATACTGAAAACCCACTTTTCCAATACTGAAAATGGCCCTTTTCCTGTTCTTTATATAGGACAAAAATCTTCTCAATACTGAATTCAGTACTAATACTGAAAACCTTCAACCATGGTGTTAGAATAGAAATAGATCAGCTGTTGTGCGTGATTTGTAGAGAAATAAATCACAGTTTGTCGGCCAGTTGAAAGCAAATAAATCACTTGCACATACATGCCATAAGCTGTGGACTAAAATCTGTGAGATAAGGCAAAATTTTAAGGGAGATTTGACAAAATTCTGTGAGATTTTCTTAAATATCTCTTTGGAGCTCCCACAATATTGTCTAAGGTCTTCTTTTCATGTTAGAAGCTTGTAAAAACCACAACATTGTGTGATTTATGTTTATTTCTTCATAAAATCTATTGTAAAATGGTGTCAAAATTCTGTGAGATTTGAAATTTTTTATAGCAATTGCCTTCCAGATGGGCCAAATTCTGTGAGATTTTATCTCACAGTGGGAGATATGGCATGTATGCTTGTGCTCTGCATTCCTGATTTGATCTACTTTACAACTGACCTTCAAACAGTGATATATTACTCAACAAATCATTGCTTGAGCTGGTGTACTTCCTAAGTAAATCAAGTGGAAAATGAAGTGTAACACAGAAAATACCAAAAATAATGCATGCAACAATACAATGTACAATAATAGGGTAAATGCCCTAAAATTTCGTACACTTTATTATCCCCACGCTTTTCGAGGAAAAAGCGGGGATATTGTGATAACCCCTGTCCGTCCGGCCGTACATACGCCAGATATATTGGAAGGTTAGCATTTATATTGGTGTCTGGTTTTTTCCGTCATTGTGGGATTAAAATTGTGTAATGTCATACCATTGCTCCTAGACCATTTAAGCTAAAATCTCAAAACTTTCACAGGCAACAGCCCTATGGATGAGGACTGGAGGTACACATCGGAATTTTTATGTAACCCCTGGGGGCAGGGCCAGAGGGGTGTGGCCTCGAAGGGTCCAAAATCCATTTTGTACAAACATAGTCATGTTGCATATCAAATCGAAGGTAATGAAGAGTACAATACAGTGGTGCAAACAATTTTGCCCCAGGGGCATGTCTGGGGGTCACCAGAGGTCAAAAAGTAGGATTTTGGATCCTTTTTTTTTTATTGTCACACAACTCCTCTTAGGCTTTTCGAGTTAGAACCTTGAAAATGTCACAGGTAATAGCCCTATGGCTGAGGACTGGAGAAACACATTCAGAATTTTGATGTAACCCCTGGGGCAAGGCCAGGGGGGTGTGGCCCCGAAGGGTCCAAAATCCATTTTGTACAAACATAGTCATGTGGCATATCAAATCGAAGGTAATGAAGAGAACAATATAGTGGTGCAAAAATTTTGCCCCATGGGTATGTCTGGGGGTCACTAGAGGTCAAAAGTAGGATTTTGGGTCCTTTTTTTTTTTTGAATTGTCACACAACTCTTGGCTTTTTGAGCTAGAATCTTGAAACTGTCACAGGTAATAACCCTATGGATGAGGCCTGGAGGAATGCATTTGGAATTTTGATGTGCATGGAGATAAGCGATGGCACTGGCCTGGGTATATCCAATGGCGCACCATCGACTTGCTCTAGTTCTATATTTTTTTGGCCTTATTGTTGCTTTTAATGCAGTTGTTTCTTTAAATACTTAGTGGAAAGGCAATCAGTGTAGACCCTGATCAGACTGTTCCTTCAGGAGCAGTCTGATCTGGGTCTGCACTGTTTGTATATGCCATTTTGTCAGCCACTCTGATGTACCAAATTTTGGACATTTATCGTAATCCCAAGTATTGGTACAGGCTGGACTGAGCAAACAGTGTAGATCTAGATCATTTGTCAAAATATGTGTTGTCTGGTCAATGTCTACACTGTTTGCAAAGCACCCAGGACCCAGTTGTTCAAAGCGTTGTTAGCTTAACAAGCTCGTTAAGGGTCATTCTGTTAACTATTTTAGCGGATTCAATGTACAATATTCTGATATTTTTTGCTGAAAAAATGTGAGTAGCTTTTGCACTGCAAAAGCTACTCACATTTTTTCAGCAAAAAATTTCAGCATATTTGCATATCACTTGATGTAAATTTTAACGAATCGCTAACTAATGACATCGTTAGCTTTGAACAACTGGGCCCAGCTGTTTTTCAGACACATCAACAGTTAGTAAAATAGGCCGCTTTCAAACTTTACGATGAGTATCGTAATGAGATACAGTGTCCCAATATTTAAGGTAATGTAGTAATGCCAAAACATCTGCCAATCTATGTAGGTGGCATAAAGGCTGAAGGATATAGAAGTTGCAAGACTGAAGCCAGCGTTTTAGAGATTAAAAAACAGCTAATACATTGATGCTTCAATGTGATAAATTGTACAAACTGACACATGCACTCAGCAAAGATTCCAATCAGCCTGTGCATTTGCAGTCTGATTAGAGCTTGCTGTCTAAGTCAGGAAAACTTGGACCCTTAGCTACCCAAACAGCAAATGGGGTTGGGTGCACATCTGGGTACATTTTTTCACACTGGGCTTGTTTCTTCTGTTTATCAGGGCCCAGTTGTTCAAAGCGTCGTTAGCTTAACGAGCGCGTTAAGGGTCATTTCGTTAACTGTTTTAGTGAATTCAATATACAATATTCTGATATTTTTTGCTGAAAAAATGTGAGTAGCTTTTGCACTGCAAAAGCTACTCACATTTTTTCAGCAAAAAATTTCAGCATATTTGCGTATCACTCAATGTAAATTTTAACGAATCATTTACTAATGACATCGTTAGCTTTGAACAACTGGGCCCAGCTGTTTTTCAGACACATCAACAGTTAGTAAAATAGGCCGCTTTCAAATTTTACGATGAGTATCGTAATGAGATACAGTGTCCCAATATTTAAGGTAATGTAGTAATGCCAAAACATCTGCCAATCTATGTAGGTGGCATAAAGGCTGAAGGATATAGAAGTTGCAAGACTGAAGCCAGCGTTTTAGAGATTAAAAAACAGCTAATACATTGATGCTTCAATGTGATAAATTGTACAAACTGACACATGCACTCAGCAAAGATTCCAATCAGCCTGTGCATTTGCAGTCTGATTAGAGCTTGCTGTCTAAGTCAGGAAAACTTGGACCCTTAGCTACCCAAACAGCAAATGGGGTTGGGTGCACATCTGGATACATTTTTTCACACTGGGCTTGTTTCTTCCATTTATCAGGGCCCAGTTGTTCAAAGCTAACGATGTCGTTAGTTAACGATTCGTTAAAATTTACATCGAGTGATACACAAATATGCTGAAGTTTTTTGCTGAAAAAATGAGAGTAGCTTTTGCAGTGCAAAAGCTACTCACATTTTTTCAGCAAAAAATATCAGAATATTGTATACTGAATCTGCTAAAACAGTTAACGAAATGACCCTTAATGAGCTCGTTAAGCTAACGACACTTTGAACAACTGGGCCCAGAACGTCAAAGTGGACATGAGAATGTTATGCACTTCTATTCTACCAGAAAGTTTCTGAAGCTCACCTTTTGATATTGATCCTGAAATATTAACACTGGACCAGTGACTTATACATATAAAATCTAGTAGATTTTCCACATTTTACTAGGGAGACAACTGTATTCCCTCCACACAGAGCCCCTTCTGAAAAGAGTCTTTTCTCAAAGGAAAGAATATGCTCCCAAGGGGAGCAAATTGTTTCCTTTTAGAAAAGACCATTTTTCCCAACAAAAATGTTTTTTCTTAATTCTCCATAAAAATATGTTGTTCTAGAAGTGCCTCACTGAGGCCTTCTAATGAGTACCCTAGCATGTTTTTGTGGAGAAATAAGAAAAAAAAAAAGCATGTAAAAACCTCAGAATTATCTAGCTATCTAAGTTCATGGAATCTTTCAATACTGAAATTGCATGTAAATTCCATCTTCTAAGATGTTAAAATGGTGTATGCTTTCAAATTATACATGCATATAAAAAAATTACAGAGTTAAAGGTTAGTTCGAACCAACCAATCACACATCTTTGTCCATTCAATCATCAATTTTCATGCCAATTAGTTCTAAACAGTACTTCTGGCTTAGTAAAAGGAACAACTTCTGAGACTATCTAAAAACTACCACATTTACTGAAATGACTTGGACAGATAGGTTTTAGCAAACAGTGTAGACCCAGATCAGATGCCTCAGAGTGTGCCATCTGATCAGGCTCTATACTATACATGTATATTTGACCTATTTATGCCTAGAATCCCACAAAAAGGGTAAGTATGGCAAGGAGTGTCCAAAAACTTAGGATAAGTTTGGTAAAGGAATCTAATGTATTTACCCTATTCAGACACCTTAACTCCTTACAATACTCGTTCTAAAATTTGAACAAGTATAATTTACTACCTGATGTGTCTAAAAATTGCTGAATGGGTGGCAAACAGTGCAGACACCAATGAGACGCTGCGTTCTGCGGCGTCTCATCTGGGTCTACACTGTTTGCTCAGGCCTGTCTGTCCAAATACATGCAATAGATATGGTAGTAAAACTTTCATTACCCTATTCAGACACCTCAACTCCTTACCATACTCATTCCAAAATTTGAACAAGTACAATTTACTACCTGATGTTGTGTCTAAAAATTGCTGGATGAGTGGCAAACAGTGTAGACCCTGATGAGACGCCACATTCTGTGGCGTCTCATCTCGGTCTACACTGTTTGCTCAGGCTTGTCAATCTGAATACATATGGGAAATACGGTCCTGTGAAGTTTACAATTATTCTTTATTGGACTACTAACAAACTGGAGGGAGATTGGAGGGACAGTATAATACAAATCTTGAATCAGCTGAATTTAAATATCAGTAGACAAATTTTTTTTTAATCTACGTTTTTTGTTGTTTTTTTTCTTGAAAGAAAAAAGGCTTGTCATTCAATGCAAATTTAGCTGTTTCCATGCTTATGGTTAAAACACACAAATCTCTATTCCAAGGGTCTAATTAGAACTCAAGTGTTAATTCTTATAAGAACCTGCTACAATAATTTTGCTGACAGCACAGGAAGTATGATTTCATGGAAAAACAAGAAAATCTATTAATCATAATATTTAGCATGGTGTATAGAATTTCGGCTGATAACATTCTGAGACAATTTTTCTTACATTATAATTATAGGGTTTGACATTTCATGCAAATTGTCTCCCTTTTGTGAAATGTCAATCCTATTTTCTCGAAAAAAAATTATTTCAAAATATCCTCTGCTGAATTTGCCTGTTGGTTGCTAATGGTTAATATTCAGCTTCACTTACTGTGTGACATACTTCGACCTCTGTTGTTTTTGGGAGGAAGATGACGTCTTTGGGGTTGGTGTTCTCGACGTCTTCGATGGGGTCTTCTTGTCAGGTGTGGTGCGCGATGAGCTGGTACTGGTACCTGGCCTGCTAACTCTGCCAGTCCTAAAGAAATCCACAGATAACAGTGCCATAATTATTCTAAGTATTCAGATATTTGTTTGTGTTGTGGTTTTATAGCTCAAACAACCCAATGGGGTCATGTTAAGCGCGGTCAGTTTACCTTAATACATTTTTACTGGGCAGGCTTTGTTCTCTAAGCAGTTAACCAGTATTGTGCACATTCTTTCACCAGAAACTGACAACTGCCGTTCTTGAATCAGCAGAAGGGAGAGAACAAGAGGACAATGGGCCACGGCTCGCTCACCTGAGTGACATAGCCACTGCAGATATGCAGATGTTATGCAACATTTTTCCAATCTTATCATTGCAACTAATGAAAGGATCATCATTTAAGCAGTTCTTAGTTTTGAAGAAGAATACATGGGCATGACAGTCAATGGAGCGTTATCATTTGAACAAACTCTCAACCACATTTCAACAGTAGGATCAATGTGAAATTTGGAGGAAACTGGCTAAGTGGTTTCTGAAGAGTTGTTTAACAATATCATGATTTTATACATGTTAATAGCACAGGGGCAGGGAAATATAATGACCATCAAAAAGATTGCCTTTGGAAACAAAGAACTCACTATGGATTAGAAAATGAAAGTCTCTTGATAAGCAGTAATGAAGTTTGCAACACTGCTTACTGTGATTTTGGAGGAGCTGTCATTTAAAAAAATCATTTTTTTTTAATTTAATGTTACCATGGCAACCAAACAAAATCATCACTTGTCATAAAATACATAAATTGGGTTGACAATCATCCAATGATC
The DNA here is from genome assembly GCA_964016985.1 of Anodontia alba. Taxonomy (NCBI): domain Eukaryota; kingdom Metazoa; phylum Mollusca; class Bivalvia; order Lucinida; family Lucinidae; genus Anodontia; species Anodontia alba. The sequence goes on along the minus strand of OZ024821.1, from coordinate 105,871,751 downwards.
ATAATTGACAAATATGGTTCACATTACTTCAATGGTTATGGAGAAAATGCAATTTAACCATTCTCTCATATAAGTCTATGGGAGTTTTCTGTTGCCATGGCGACCAAACCAACAGACAGATTGGCAGACTTTTAGCTATTTTCAAGCCCTTATCCATTTAACATTTGCACCAAATTAGAGTCCTACTGCTTCAGTGGTTTTGGAGGAGTAGTCATTCAATATTTTTTTTTAAATTTAATGTTGCCATGGCAACCACACAAAATTGTCACTGGTCATAAAACACATAAATTGGGTAGACAATCATCCAATGATCATAACTGCCTAATATGGTTCACATCACTTCAATGGTTATGGAGAAAATGCAATTCAACCATTTTCTCATGTAAGTCTATGGGAGTCTTCAGTTGCCATGGCAATCAAACCAAGAGACAGATTGGCATACTTTTAGCTATTTTCAATTGTCCTTACCCAAGCAACATTTGTACCAAATTAGAGTCCTACTGCTTCAGTGGTTTTGGAGTAGTCATTAAAAAAAAAACTCTTTTTTTTTCAAATTTAATGTTGCCATGGAAACCAAACAAAATGGCCACTGGTCATGAAACACAGAAACTGGGTAGACAATCATCAAATGATCATAACTGCCAAATATGGTTCACATCACTTCACTGCTTATGAAGAAAATGCAACTTAACAATTTTTCCATTTTAAGTCTATGGGAGCTTTCTGTTGCAATGGCAACCAAACCAAGAGGCATATCACCATAATTTTAGCTCTTTTGAATTGTCCTTACCCAAGCAACATTTGTACAAAATTAGAGTCCTATTGCTTTAGTGGTTTTGGAGATGTAATTTAAAAATTCCTCTTTTAAAATTAAAATGTGGCCATGGCAACCAAACAAAATGGCCATTGGTCATGAAACACATAAACTGGGTAGACATTCATCCAATAATCAAACCTGCCAAATATGTTTCACATCACTTCACTGGTTATGGAGAAAACGCAATTTAACCATTTTCTCATTATAAGTCTATGGGAGTTTACTGTTGCCATGGAAATAAAAACAAGAGACAGATCACCATAATTGAAGCTACTTTGAATTGTCCTTACCCAAGCAACAGTTGTACAAAATTAGAGTCATACTGCTTCAGTGGTTTTGGAGGAGATGTCATTTAAAAAATTCCTTTTTTAAAATTCAATGTTGCCAATGCTTGATGAGTGGCAAACAGTGTTGACAATGATGAGACGCCGCGGCAGCATCTCATCTGTGTCTACACTGTTTGCTCAGGCCTGTCTGTCAGAATACATATGATAGATATGGTAGTAAAACTTTCATTTGCCCTAAGTATTCGGACACCTCAACTCCTTCCCCTTACCATACTTGTTCTAAAATTTGAACAAGTACAATTTACTATCCGATGTAGTGTCTAAAAATTGCTGGATGAAAGGCAAACAGTGTAGACACTGATGAGACGCCACATTTTGTGGCGTCTCATCTGGGTCTACACTATATGCTCACGCCTGTCTGTCTGAATCATACAGTAAATACAGGGTTATTTTATTTTTTTTTTGTACAGACATTTAGGTTACTGTATTTACACTAATTATTCGGACATATGTGTCTTATCAAGCAGTGTATACCCAGATGAAAAGGCTCCTGCACCTACTGTTGCTCAGGTACCTAAACAGGGTTTGCTCAGTTTGCCATTGATCCAGTACTTTTTATACACATCAACTAGTAGTCAAATGGACTGCTTGAAATTTTAACCCATTTCAGTCTAGAAATCCTAAATGGGTAATTGGCAAACAGTGCAGACCCAGATCAGACGCCACAGTATATATGTGATATATGCTTTAAAGTTAAGTCTAAGGCAGTATACATAACAAAGCTCGCATTCATATCAAATTCTCTACTCACTTGACAATAGAGGACAGATCAATATCAATTGCTACAGGTTCCAAGCTGGTTGAAGACACAACTGGTGTTGGTGATGGTGATCTTGCACTGTGGCTGCTCTTACTTGTGCCTGGTCGGGAACCTAAATATATGATACACAGACTTAACCCTTCCATCCCTGCTGACCAGTACAGATACTTTTGCAAACCGTGCAGATCAAGATGAGATGGCTCATCATGAGCAGTCTCATCAGGATCCACACTGTTGGTCATTGTTACTGATTTTTGACTGAAACCCCATGCCCTGCCACAGCACTTACATGAAGCAAGTGCCATAACTCTGTCAAAAATAAAATCAAAGGGAAAGTGCATTATTCTTTCCCTAATATTATCAACATTGATGCACTGGATTAAACTGTTCAATGTGATTGTTTCCTTTTTTTCGTACATAGTAGAAATGGCTGTTTTCAAAGGACCACAACTCCAAAAGTAGGTTAACCCAAGTTACGTTTTTTATGTTCTGCACATTGTCTCATAATGCTTTACATTTGTGAGAAATTTCATAATAATATCTCGAACAGTTTTCAACTAACAGAACGGACACAAGTACATGGTAAAAATGGCTATGAACAATGTTCAAAGGGCAATAACTCCAAAAGTAGGCAAACCATAGTTACAGTTGATGTAATTTGCAAGTCATCTCATAATGCTTTACATTTGTGTGAAAACTTGTGAAAATAGCTTGGACAGTATCAGAGTTATGGAGCAGACACGAATGATGGACAGACAGATAGACAGACAAACACTAAAAATTTCAGATGCCTCTTTTTGTGGCCGGGCATAAAAATGGCAGAAAATCTATCAGGTGTATCAAGTCCGCATAAAGTTGTCATAAACAAAAAGATTTTCTTGAGGAACATGTGCCAGTGTCTCATCCAAATGCTTTGTTCAGCCAGAATCTTGTAAACAATGCAAAGGATGGAATGAGTTGTCAAGCTGCTGGTTTAACGCTTCACACTCTTGGTAAAATTTTCAGTAGTCCACATACTGAAATATTTTTCTTATTTTTCCCAGAAAACAGAATTTGACATTTCATGCAAATTTGCATGAAATGTCAAATCCTGTTTTCTGGGGAAAAAATAAGACAAACATCATCAATAAGTCATCTGCTGAATAAGCCAAAAGAGTGGTAAAGGTTAAGTTCTGCAAGGGATGAAGTTCTTTATGTGTGATATGTGGTAATCATTTCATCATGCCACCTTCCTGAAAGCTTACTGATTATAAGTGTTCTGTAGGATTTAATCAGCTGAATCTCAATGTACTGGGGAAAAAATCAGTAGACAACATTTTGAAATATTTCCCAGAAAATAGGATTTGTCGTTCAAGCAAACTGCCTCCTCTGAAATGCCAAACCTTATTTTCTGTGAAAAATAAAAATATCAATTTACTATCCGCTGAATCTGGCCAGGGAGGGTTAAATACCAGTAGACAATAGTTTTAAATATTGTTTTACTTGAATACATGGAAATTTGGTCAATACTTTATTTTTATTTTTTAAATTTCCATTGATTATTTTGAGCATAAATATTACAAAAATACATCTTTCAGACCTTTTATATAATCAGAATTCATTTTAAAGGAAATTAAAAGAAAATGGCCGTGCCATTAAACTAGCCTATCAGGTACGTCACTGTATTGGAAAACCAATGCAATACACCTCTCAGACTGTTTCATGAGTGCCAAATGGCTTTCTGACACTGGAAATGATTCAGGTAGTACTCAAGGAAAATAACTCTGATACATAAACAGTTGTCTCCCTTCTAAAAGGGGGCTAATCCCTCCGCGAGCATATTCTTTCCTTTAAAAGTAGCCCCAATTTTTGGAAGTTTTGAACTATTAGGGAGGCTATTTCCTGTCTGCAAAAGTTAAGTTGTCTCCAATTGCAAAATAATGCCGGAATCTTCAGATGTATCCATTCACCACAGAGTATATAGTATTAAACATTAATTGACATTCTAACACAGCACGCCTATATAGGCAACGGAAATAAACTGTGTTTTATTCTGCAACAAATCATTGGGTGGAAGAGCTTGACACAAGGAGCTGCCATTTCGAGATGTTTTAAAGAATTTTTCTGACATCATTTACCGTTTCCTTGACGTGTGTAACATTGTTTTGTTTCAGCTGATATGTTACAAATAGATGCAAATGCATGTGTTACATGTTCATCGAACAATAATAGAAGGTAGGCAGAATCTGAAAGAATCAACGTCATTTTTTGTCCATTTTTAGTGTGTTAGAATTGAAATAGAACAGCTCATGTGCTTGAACTGTTGAGTAATAAATCACAGTTTGTCGGTCAGTTGTAAGTAGATTAATCACTAGCACTACGTGCACATTATTTGATCTACATTACAACTGATCTCCAACCTGTGATTTATTATTTAATAACTCATGGCTAGAGCTGTTCTATTTCTTAAGTGCAGTAAATGAACCCCTTCAATAAGAATATAACATATGCACTAATATAAATTATAGCAGCCTGTTCAACTGTCCATTCTGATCAAGGTACACTCTCTTTGCTCGCAGATTAGTTAACGCATAGCACTCTGAGTAAAATTTTCAGCAGACAATGTATCAAAATAGTTTTCTTATTTTCCCAGAAATCAGGTTTTGACATTTCATGCAAATTGTCTCCATTGGAGATTCCTGTCAAATCCTGTTTTCTGGGAAAATATGTCGTCTGCTGAAAATTTAACCCACAGTACTAAGTGTTAAGAAAAAAATACTTAATGCCAGAAACAATGTAGATCAAAAAAAAAATATATATATACTGGCTGATCTGGATCTACACTACTCATATATGTTGTAAGGTTCATTTCAATTTGGACGGGATCAAATAATACTTACTACTTGGTCTAGGTGTCTCTTCCTCACTGGAAAATAAAATAAATGTGCCATAGTTACATGTAGGAAAACAATCAACTTAAAACCCCAAGCATAGGGGCAGACAGGCCTGAGCAAACAGTGCAGACCCAGTTCAGATGCTGAAGATTGTGGCATCAGATCAGGATCTACACTATTCACCACTCATCTAAGAATTTTTTTTTTTTTTTTTTGATACATCAACACTTAGTAAAATGGACTTGTTCTCATTTTAGGACAAATATAATAAGTTTAGGTGTCCCTAAACTTAATAATTATTAATAGTTCGTCTGTCATTACTGACAATGACCAATCTTAATCACATGCGAGAAATGCTACAGTTTGTGTGTTCTAAGATGGCTGATTTGACCAATTCTAGCTCTAAACTGTCTGTTGCAGATGGAACAATAGAGGTCAGAGCATGTGGTGATGCCTTAGCTCTGGCTTTGCGCTGTGCATGTTTCTGCTTGGCTTCCCTGATTCTTTTGCCTCATATTCACTAGCACCTCTTCTGATGAGGCCTCGCCACTTTGCTCGGTCCTGTGCAATTCGTTCCCATGACTCTGTTGGTATGTTGAAATCCTTGAGGGATGCTTTGAGGATGTCTTTATATCACTTCTTCTGACCAACATGGGAGCGTTTGCCCATTGCTAGTTCTCTATAGAGGATTTTCTTTGCAAGCGTTCCTCAGGCATCCTGGTAACATGGCCTGTCCATCTTAACTGTGCCAGTTTCAGAAGAGTATGTACACTCTGTATCTCTGCCCTTTTCAGGACTTCTGTGTCCGGAATCCTGTATTGCCACTTGGTCTTTAGAAGTTCTCTAAGACAGCTTGTATGGAAGTGGTTCAGTCTTTTGGCAAGCCGTTGGTAAACTGTCCACCTTTTGCATGCATACAATAGTGTTGGCAGCACCACAGCAGGGATCAATTTTAGCACTTGCTAACTTGCTAAATGCTGGTTAATTTCCTCAAAAAGCAAGCTGCAATTTTCATCACTTGCTAATTCTAGCAAGTTGGAAAGATTCTCTTTAACTGGCAGAACCTGAGGCAATGTTGCTGAAGTTTTGCAATTTCTTTTCCAAAAGAAAACAGGTTTTGACATTACATGCAAATTGTCTCCATAGGAGACAAATTGCATGTAATGTCAAAATCTGTTTTCTGGGAAAAATTAAGAAAACTATTTTAAAATGTCTGCTGAAATTTTTACCCAGAGTGCTAAGGTTTAAAGCCACATTTAACAGAGTTTATAAGTGTGAAAAAGCAAGTTGGCTGAAAGATTTAGCAAGTAAAAAATAATGCCACTTGCTAATTTTAGCAAGCTGTCAAAAAAAGTTAAATCTGAACCCTGCACAGCTTTGTAGTTGTAATAACTTAAGGTAATATGGTAATGCCCATATACTATAAGTGAATACCTAGACTAGCCTGAGCAGAGACACAGTCTGCATAGCTCATACTGTTAACAGGAACATTTTTCAATAAAAAAATGTGCTGATATTTATCTTATTTCTCCATGAAAAATATATGCTTCTAATGAGTACTGCAATGAATGTTTTTGGCATCCAATAGACAAGGCAAAGAAGGCAGAAGATTTTTTGTATTTCCTCTATTAGCCCCATACAAATTTATCAAAAGCAGCTGAGGGATAATGCCTAATTTTGACAATGTAGAAGGGGAAAATACCCAGCCCCCACCTCTTAATGCTTGACATGCTGATTAAATTAAGAAGCCACTCCCAATTCTAATTTTCAGCAGATCAGATCACTTTATCCAGGTTACTGATACAAATTCACAAAATGACAAACAGTGTAGATCCAGATCAGCTGGCTTCTAAGAAGCCAATTGGTCTGGATCTATACTGTTTGCAAATGCAGGGCACATCCTGGTTCAGCCAGGCCCGTGTTAATGAAAGTACTGTGAAATACAAAAAATATTTATCTGGATATTCCCTCTTATCAAGATAGCTCTCCGATATTTTTTTTTTAAGAACAAAAATAATATGGATGTTTTCTACTTCTTCATGAAAAAATATAAGTTGTGGGAACAGATTTCTCTTGGTGAAGTGTTGCAAATGAGTGTTCAAGAACAATAATGTAATGTGCACTAAACTTCCCTGTTAAGAGAAGGGAGAAAAGTTTAATAGTTTTTAAGTCCTAAAATATGAATTGAACTCCCCTCCTCATGGTTATACATCTCTATGTCTTTTGCAGCTTCAGACCTTATTGTATTAATTCATATGAATTTCATTTTATTGTATAAATTCATATAAATTTCATTTTAAATAAAAAAAACTTAGTCCTAATTTCAGGGTTCTCCAGTTTAATGCTACCTAATTCAGCACTTTGCACATTCTGGCAGATTCAGCAGACAACAAATAGATAATATTTTTTCTTATTTTTCTTAATAAACAGGGTCTGACATTTCTTGCATATTATCTCATATGGAGCTAATTTACACAAAATGTCAAACCCTGTTTACTGGCAAAAATAAGCAAATATATTTCAAAATGTTGCTTGCTGAAAAGTTTACCCAGGAAAGCTTACTCAGCAATAACCCTTGTCCTGTTGAATAAATTAAGATGCCACACCCACTTCTAATTTTCAGCCAATCAGATTACTTGATCCAGACTGTTCATGCAAATTCAAATACTGAATGACAAAGAGTGCAGATCCAAATCAGTTGGCTTCTTCAGAAGCCAATTGATCTGGATCTACACTGTTTGCAAAGGCAGGACATATCCAGGTCCAGCAGGACAAGGGTTAATTAACATAAAGAAGTTAAGTTCAATAGCACCAGTCATATGTACTTACTCCTGCATTCTGTCAAGTAGAGATTTCACCCGAGACTCATCATAGTCACACACTTGTAATGCCATTGTTATAACAGACTCATCAGTATCCTTAAACTGACTCTTTAATTTTGCAAGCACTGAAATTAAACAAGATATTGTTCATTAAAGCAAATTCATTCTTCATATTTAAAATGAAACAGGCTCATATAAATGATCTCTATAAGGCACTTTTTTTCAACCCAAAATAGTTAAAAATTTAATTATTTTAATTACTTATGTTGTGGTTATGTTTAGAAATGCCTCAGTAAGGCACTTCTAATGATAATCCAAAACATTAAGTTTCACAGAGAAATAAGAAATAGTCTGGCTACCCATCTAACCTAGAATAATGTATGAAGGAAATATACAAGGGTCTATTTTTGACCCAACGTATCTTAAGGTTACTTATCGGAATGACTTACAAAAAGAGCAAAACTTTTCCTAGCCCACTGTAGTCCGGAGACCTCTAAAAGGGTAATTGGCAAACAGTGCATACCCAGATCACACGCCGCACAAATCGGCATCTGATCAGGATCTCCATTGTGTGCAAATGGTTTAGCCATTTTTTTCTGTAGGAATATCTAAATCTCATATCAGCGCATATCTAAAATTGAAAATGGACTTTTCCATTATACAGTATGGGAGAGTCTATGCAGTCTACAATGGGCTAAATAATTTCCATAATTACACTACAACCTCTTTATAAAAAGGTTTTGGATAAAACACGGTTCAAACATGGATCCCAAAAATATATAGATTATATTGAAAAATGACCATATATGGTCATTTTTCAATATAATCTATACATTTTTGTTTGGATATAACACGGTTGTTTAACTAACACGGTTTATGCTATGGACCACAACAATAGTGTTATAAAGAGGTTGTGGTGTACCACTTTATCTGTAACTATGTGGATACATGAATTTCATTGCATTTAAAACAGTGAGGGCCCTAACCAGACTGCATCAATGCATATGCTGATATGGCATCTCCCTAACTATATTATTTGTTTGTGTTGAGGTTTTACTGCCCAGTCAATCCATTTGGGTCATGTTGAGCATGGTCAGATTACCTAACCACACTTGTTCCTGGGCAGGCTAGGTTCTCTCAGCAGTTAACCAGTACATGCACTCTCTTTCGCCAGAAACTGACAACTGCCCTTCTTGAATCGGCAGAAGGGAGAGAATGACCATAGGAAATATTTCATGATCAATATCCACGAAAGAATGCTGCAGAACCCAGGGGGATCAAACCCATGATCACCTAATCTCCAGTCTGACCTGCATCTGACTGAGCCACTGAGGCCGGCCCCTATCTATATATTACAAGTATTACTTATTTCTCAGATCTGGATTCATCTGCAATGAGTGGGTCAAGCCACAGACTAAATCATTACGAAAACGTATCTATTCAAATATACTGAAAATTTTACCACCAAAAAACAAAAATTTTCAGATAAAAAATTCTCATATTTTTCTAATTTCTGTTCAAAACATAAAGTGTGGGTAATCGTTAGAACTGCCTCAATGAGGCAGTTCTAACAAGTACCCACAATCTATGTTTTGAGCAGAAATTAGAAAAATTATGTATACCCATGTAAACCCCAGTTTTACTATATAAAAGTGGGGTTTAAGGGGGTCAAAATTATATAGGCAGGTTTTCGTGATGTGATGGCTCAAACCCAAATCCACTCTAGAAGGTTGTGCCTGACCTGACTCGTTTGTGGGCAGGATGACTATGGTACTGCTAGTGACTTTCTTCTTAATATGATGCACTTAGCAGAGAGCAACGGTATGGGCCAGCATTTAATATGACATGATCCGCAGGATATGGGTTAAAACTCTTTGGTTGATGATGGTTTGGGCCCAGTTGTTCTAAACTAACGATGTCGTTAGTTAACATATTGTTAAAGCTTTAATCATTAAATACGGCATATACGCTAATATTTTTGCTGAAAAAATGTGAGTAGATTTTGCATTTGCAAAAGCTACTCACATTTTTTCAGCAAAAATACCTGTGAATTAGACATTGTACTTACTAGAACAGTTAACATTTTGAATACTAATGATCTCATTAAGCTAACGATGTTTTGAACAACTGGGCCATGGTATTTTACTTCCCTTTCAACATTATTCAAGTCATATTAAGATGATGGAAGGGTGATAATGAAAGGCTCCGAGCAATAAAGGACCGTACAGCCACGAGCTAAATTTCACTCCTGCAAGATTTGAACCAGAGACCTGGTGATCAGAAGTCTGTAGCATTAATCATTTGGGCACCCAGGCGCTTCAAAGAGAACTAAATACAATGAATGCTCTGTAAAACTCTGCTACCAGACACCTTTACCATACCTTTAGCTTTCTGTGCATCAGACATAGATGGTTTAGCAGGGGATGCCCTTTTAGGGGATGTCTCCCTAGCTGGTGACACACTCCTCTTAGGTGATGGATCATGGGTCTTATGAGTGGGTGCATACTGGGCCCTATAACCAATGGCCTCAAGCTGAGCCCTGGCATCTTTCTCATCATAGTTGGCCCTGAAATATACCAAATTTACCCTAATTATTGGGACACTTTAACTTTTTACCATAATTGTCTTAGCGGTAAACTTTGAAAGAGTCCATTTTACAATCTCTTGATGTGTCTAAAATATTGCTGGATGAGTGCCAAACAGTGTAGCCCCTGATAAGATGTCTTGTCTGATTTGGGTCTACACTGTTAGCTTAGAACAATACTTAGGGCTTTTATGGTAGAACAATAATTAAATCTACCAGCACAACTATTTTTTTATTTACCACTTAGTATGCTAGGTAAAAATTTCAAGACTACACTTTAAAACATTTTCTTATTTTTCCCAGAAAATAGGATTTGACCATTCATGCAAATTGTCTATTCAGGAAATGTCAAATCCTATTCTCTGGGAAAAAATAAATAAAAAAAATCATCAATATGTCAGCTGTTGAATTTGCCCAAAGAGTGGTAAAGGTAATAAACAAATTAACTCTTACTAGTATATAGGGCACTATCAGGAGACAATCTGCAATGCCAGCGCCTATTTTCTGGGAAAAATGAGAAAATAAGAACTAATCATCTGCTGAATTTGCCCATAGAGTGTTAAAGGTAAAAGGATCTAAATATTTAGTATTAATTATGGTATGACTTGAGTCCCTCCCATTAGAAATCAACCTTGTAACATTTGATCCCCACAAGAAAAAGCTGGCTTGGGGCATAAGATAACAATCAAAGTCCAGATCAGCAAGTAAGGCTGCTTAATCGGCACATACCATATTTGACCTAATTACCGCACTGTGCGCTTAGGTTTTTCAAAATTCCTGGAAAAACTTGCAGTAAAATATCCACCTAATAAAGAACTTTAAAGAAAGATCAGCAGAGGTCTTCATGAGGAGCATATTAATTGATGCCTAGGCCAGAGAAAATTAATTATTAGATTCTCATCCAGATTTAAGAAAAAAATGGAGTGGATGGGTAGATTTTATTTTTTATTTTTTATTCCTGGGTCATACAGTGAAGATGTCAGTCATAGCAAAACAAGATAACTGACACTAACAACCATGTACAAAAAGAAGAAAACCTTGTTTTAATACTCTTTCCATAACAATTATTCATTTGCAGTTCTTAAAAGTGGTATAAAATCTGTTTTCAGCAGAAGTCCAGTTGTCTCTGAAAAAGTTTTCCAACTAAAAATTCTTTATATAGTCAGAATTTTTTTTGGGACAGGTGGGGATGAGAATCTAATAATTAATTTTCTCTGGCCTTATGCGATATTATTTTCTGATTGCCTTTATAAAAAAAATGTATGTTGTAGGTACTCGTTTGAATTGTCTCGACTTGTCAAATGAGTACCCACAAGATATGTTTTTATAAAGAAGTAGGCAAAAGTATACTGGTTGTAGTCTAAAGACTACTAAGTTGCTTGACTATGTGCTTAAAGGAGCATGTGCGGTAACTAGTTCAAATCAGTAACTCTTCTACACTATCCAATGATCCTGTAAGCAGTCTATCAGGTGGATTCAAACTTGGGATCTTATGGTCCAAAGTTGGGAGTGCTTACCATTCAGCCACCATTACGCTTCTAACTGGTGGGCAAATGGACACAAGTATGGCAAGAAGTTAAGCTGTTGAATATTCTTGATAAAATATGATATGATTAGATTAATTTATACGAATGGCTAAACTCACAGATTTGGAAAATGAGTGAAGAGGAAACTGATGAAGGAGATATTACTTATTGGTGAAGGATATAACTGACAAGAGTGAGACTGGTGAAAGAGATATTACTTACTGGTGAAGGATATAACTGACAAGAGTGAGACTGGTGAAGGAGATATTACTTACTGGTGAAGGAGATATTACTTACTGGTGAAGGATATAACTGACAAGAGTGAGACTTATGAAGGAGATATTACTTACTGGTGAAGGATATCACTGACAAGACCAGGATTGGCAGTTGGGTACATGGCCCTAAGTCTCTCTAGCATATCTACAGCCCTTGGTGGAGGATGGCTAGTTGCTTCTTCCTTCTTGTACCCGGCTGCTGACAACTGCCCTGTCGTCATTCCCATCACATTGTTGTTACTGTGTAGGCAACATAAAACATGCAATATTGAATAACTATGGTGGGAAAAGGTATCTATTTTACTGTATAGGCCCTACTGTCCTTTCAACATCTTTCAGAAAGTTGATTTTTGCCTGGCACTTTACGCAGAAGTCTGAGGACGTAAATTTGCAAACTTTTGTTATGATTTAAAATAAAACCATTTGTTACTATGTATACACAAAATGTTTTATTCTATTCACTGATTTTAAAAAATTCGAATATTCTCACTTTTCCCATAGTTAAAATGACTGCAAAATATGCAGAGATTGGTAGGGTAGGTAAATGTGAGGCAGGTTTTCAACAAATTACCCTTGTTTAAAATTTCTGAAATTTTTACAATATTGTTATCAATAATTTAAAATCCATAAAGAAAAGCAAAAAATATTTTCTAATAAAAAAATTCCAAAACTCCAGTTTACTCTAGAAACTGAATGGGTCAGACCCATTTTTGGCCATTAAATTAAGTTTACTGAAAATATTTGAAAACAAAGCAGAGAAACAGTAAAGACAAATGGTCCCTGATAAGATATTGTCAATCAGAAATTAATAATTCCATTTAGAATAAAATGCCAAGCGAAAAACGTCAAACGCAAAGCATATATTCGGACACTTTGAGGGGGCTGGATACATGATAGATCTTCTACAATTTTTCACAATTTGTCTCCACTTCTGTAACTTCCTGATTGCTTTTTTGCACAAGCCCCTTCTGAAAAGGGGTCTACTCTAAAAGGAAAGAATTTGCTCCCAAGGTTGTCCCGATACTTCCTACTAAGTTTTGAGTCAAATGGCCTTTTGGTTCAGGAGAAGAAGCTCCATCTTGGGTTTCAGATCAGAACAATTTTAGCTATTTCTGATCTACAAGTCACCCCGATGCTTCCAACTAAGTTTCGAGTCAAGTGGCCTTTCAGCTCAGGAGAAGCCAGAAACTAATAACTGTCCTTCTTGAATCAGCGGAAGGGTGAGAGTGACCCTAGAAAATATTTCCTGATCAAGGCTCCACCAAAGAATGTAGCTAACCTGGTGGGAGTCGAACCCACAACCTCCTGATCACCAGTCAGATGAACATCCGAGCCACCGAGGCTGGCTTACAAAGTTTTCCTTTGACCTAGATTTTGACCCCAAGTGATCCAGTTTCAAACTTGACCTAGCAATCAACAAGATGAACATTTTGAGCAAGATTCATGATGGTTTCTTCAAAATGTGATCTCGAGAGTGTTAACAAAGCTTTTCTTTGATTTGGGCTGGCAACCTAGTTTTTGACCCCAAGGACCCACTTTTAAACTTGACCTAGATTTCATTGAGGCAAACGTTCTGAGAAAATTTAATGATGAGACCGAGTCTAAACAGTGACTAGTGTGTCAGCAAACCAACTGTTGATGATGGACTACGAACGCCGGACAGGTGATCACAACAGCTCACCCTGAGCAATTGCTTAGGTGAGCTAAAATAAACTTGAAGGAAAAAATTTAACCAAGGATAACACTGTGGTGATAACAACAGTTTTACCTAGGTGATTTTATTTTGTCAGGGTCTTCTGATAAGATCCTCTAGAGCAAATGGCAACAGCTTCTTCAAAAGCTGTTAATATATATTTTTTATTTCTCCATGAAAACATATATATTGTGGGTACTCATTTGAAACACCTCTGCGAGGCACTTCTAATGAATACCCACAACCTATATTTTCAAGAAGCAGTAAGAAAAATTTTTGGATACTCCCTCTTATCTGGAGCTATGCTTACTTTATCAGGGCTCTTCTGATAACATCCTCTGGAGCAGATGGGAATAGTTGCTTCAACTGATGTAGTTTAGCAATGTCCACTTTCCTCTCATGGTCCTACAAAAGGTAAATAACCCATTTTAGTCTGGAGACCCCAAAAAGGGTAATTCACAATCAGTGCAGACCTGGATTAGATGCCACATATATGCAACGTCTGATCAGTCTCCACTATTTGCAAATAGTTTAGTCATTTTTCTGTAGGAATATCTAAACCACACAGCCTGGCATACCTAATTGAAATTCGGCTTCCAATATATAGTGTGGGAGAGCCTATTCAGCCTAAAATGGGTTAAAAGCATTGCAGACAGAGTATGATACTCTACCTCTGCAGATATCAAATATAAAAAACACTGCTGTATATCTATGAAATTTCAGCCAGATACTGTAGCAAACACAGGAATTATAAGCCAAATTTCCCTTTTCAAATACATCAAGGGCATATAACTCAAGCACTGGAACAGCCCAAAAAGCAGTCTTTGGGCACATTATATATATAGTCATATATTTTTAACCCCTTGTCATGCCGAATAAATTAAGAAGCCACGCCCATTTCTAATTTTTAGCCAATCAAATTATATTCTTCAGAAGTCAGCTGATCTGGATCTACATTGTTTGCAATGGCAGGGCCTATCTGGGTTCAGGACCAGGGTTAAAAGCAGATAACTCAAGAACTGGATCGAACAGCTAAAGTAGCAGTCCTTGGCCACAATATGAAGCCTCTAGTCTTTTAAACATGTATGAAATTTCATTCAGATATTTCATAAAGCAAATAGGCTATAGGCCAAAGTCTGTTTTTCAGATACATCAGTCAGATAATTCAACATTCAACAACATGATCAGCCAAAGTAGCTGTGTCTGTGGTCATTACATGTAGCCATGGGACCTCTACATCACTGTAAAGTTCCATACAGTTATTCCACCTAGTAAAGGATTTAGACGTCAAAACATTTCTCAGACACTGTAAAGGGCAAATGCATTTTTTTCAGACACTGTACAGAGCCTTAAGTGACAAAAAATAATGGGTTTTCTCATTAACAATTCCAAACCACTTATCCCCAATACTAATATGTATGTAAAATTTAAAATCTGTTAATAAATACTTGTTATCAATCAGAAACAGTGCCGAGAGAAGAATGGGTGGACAGACTCTGAAGGGTATAATATGAATTTTAACCCTTTAAGCCTGGTAGGCACATTATACAAAAAACCAACAACTGTGCAAACAATACGGATCAGATGAGATGGCTTGTAATGAGCGGTCTCATCTGGATCTACACTGTTTGCCATTCTGTTTTTGATTTTAGACAAAACCCCTACTTGCATCAGCGGACAAGTTCAAATTCAAGAATGGAAGAGTCCACTTCAGAAAACTCACGCATGAAAGGATGAAATCTGTATCTTTGGATGCTTCATTATGTCCTCCTGATACAGTAAACCCCCTTTATACCGACACTCAATACAACGACAGAATTCATTAGAACGATAATTTGACGGACACAAAACCTTCGCTTAAAAGGTGACAATTAATCAGACTTTATGTAAGAATAATGTATTTAATAATGTAAGAAACATATATTTGGATATTTATTAGAATCCCCTCAGTGAGGCAATTCTAACAAACATCCAAATTATATGTTCTGTGAAGAAATACAGACAAAACTAATCCTTTCTTATATATCATTCTGCTGCATTTAAGGGTTCTTTACAGCAGCAAATCCATTTTAACGGCATCATCTTTGGGAACAAATGCTGTTGTTGTAACGAGGGTTTACTGTATAATTGAACAAGAAACACACACAGTGTAACCCAACATATGGGCCACACCAAGCAAACAGGTGTTGTCCAGCATGCACAAAATGCACAGATTCAGATTCATCCCATGTGCAAACTCTTATCTGAGCATTTGCTCTCCATGTTTTCGAATGGTGCTGCCCATATCTGAATACATTCAGAGAAACTTACACTCCAACAGGACAACCAGTTAACTAGAGTTTTTCAAGCTGATTCAAAAATTTACATCAAGCCCAGATGCAGGAACTGTTTTTCATTGTTTCATTCCATTTTGCTGTAACACAGGACTTTTTTTTTTTTCGGATAATCTCACCTGAAATGACTGGGAAAGTTTGATCATGCTCAGTTTAGGCAAAAAAAGCATCATCAATTTTGTGACAGATTTTTGTTACAGACCAGAATCGTTTCGTTGAAAAGTAGTCACCATTCTTCAACAAACTGGTGTCCTCCAAGCTACTTGTTTTAGCTTAACCTCTACTTCATGACTCCAAAGTTGAATATGATATACAGGCTTCCTCTGTTATCACCAGGGCCTGGTTGTTCAAAGCATCTTTAGCTTAACGAGCTCATTAATGGTCAAAATGTTAACTGTTCCAGTAAGTACAATATCTAATTCACAGGTATTTTTGCTGAAAAAAAAAAAAGCTACTGCTAAAGCAAAAGCTACTCACATTTTTTCAGCAAAAATATTAGCATATACGGCATAAATAATAATCAAGGTTTTAACAATACGTTAACTAATGACATCGTTAGTTTTGAACAACTGGGCCCAGATTATTACAGTAAAACCTCAATGACTAAAACACTGATGGCTTGTTTACCATGGCTAATCTGAACTTGTTTTTGAATCCTTAGAAATTCTCGATAGCCCAAGAATATTGAGTACATAGAAATCCAAAAGACATCTCTAAATAAAATATATTTGCCACCTGACCTGGGGTTATAATTAACTCACAGAGGCACGAACTACCCATGTCTACAAATTTACATGGTCCCAAAGGTGTTCAAGTTATTTAGGTTCGACTGTATGGGTAAACTATGCCACTACAGATGTGTAATTAAACTGGGTATAATGCTGTAATAGCCATACATTTAATGGGTACTATAATATACACACAATTAGATACATACACATCAGCTGCGTTGTCTGAAAGCATACCTTCAGACATGTGCATCCAGCAAAGATTCAGATCAGCCTATACATTCGTGCAGTCTTATCAGAATCTTTACTTGGTGTATTTTCATTTTGGGTAACCAAAGATGCAAAGTTTCTTCATGCAGACAAAGAAGACTGATCAGACTGTGTTGATGCGTAGGCTGACTTGAGTCTTCATTGTGTGCACATATCAGACAGTACATTTTCTCACAATGCAGCGCATATAAATGGGCATAGTTATATTACCCTTCACATTCAGGGCCCAGATGTTCAAAGCATCGTTAGCTTAACGATCTCATTAATAAAAAAATCATTAACCGTTACAGCTAAGGTATTTTCAAATACATTGATATTTTTGCTGCAAAAATGTGAATAGCTTTGCATTGCAAAATATATCAATGTACATGTATTTGCCATATTTCAAGGTAGAAATTAAATTAACGTCATGTTACAATGTAGCCAACAACTTTGTTTAGATTTGAACAACTGGGCCCAGATAATTTGAGTTTATTTTCAAACTTTACTTATACAGGGAATTCCACAGATATCCATATTCAAAACAAGTTTCTCCCCTTCCTTAAATTGGCAAAATACAGGATAATTTAAAGTCATAGCAAAGACAAAATTAAAGTTGACACCTCTTTTTAACCAATCAGAAGAAAGGAGTGCACAAGGAGACAATTTGCATGAAATGTCAACCTTATTTTTCCGGAAAAATAATAACAAGAGGCCCACAGGCCACAATTCGCTCACCTGAGTGACATAGCCACTGCAGACATGCAGATGTTATGCAACATTTTGCCAGTCCTATCATCGCAACTAATGAAAATATCATCATTTGAACAGTTCTTAGTTTTGAAGAAGAATATATGAGCCTGACAGTCAATGGAGCATGATCATTTGAATAAACTATCAAACACATTTCAGCAGAAGGATCAATGTGAAATTTGGTGGAATTCGGCTAAGTGGTTTCTGAATTTTAACAGAAGGATCAATGTGAAATTTGGTGGAAATTGGCTAAGTGGTTTCTGAAGAATCGTGATTTTATACATGTAAACAGCACAGTGGCAGGGAAATATTATAAATATAAACCAGATGATGGCCATCTCAGATTTCCAATCAGAACAATTTTAACTACTGTTGATCTACAAGTCACTTCGATACTTTCAATATAAATGTATAGGGCCCACACAAATAGGGAAGCAAATTTGACCTTGGAGGCAAAAAGGTCAAATGTCAACATAGAACCATCATTTGAGCAATTTTGGTAGGTCTCCTGTCTCCCGTAATTTGTGCAAAGATTAGGACCCAGGGCATATTTGGTTATGGAGAAGACGATTTTTAAAGGTTTTTACCATATATGGGTATGGCAGCCATTTTGATCAATGGACCATACCCATTTTAGCAATCTTTCATTCTCCTGCCCACGGAGGCTCCGCATGAAATTTGAGCAACACTGGCCCGGAGGCGTCTGAGGAAAAGCCATTTGAAATTATCAACATTTTTTCCATATAAATGTATGGGGCCCATACAAATGCATACAGAAGCAAACTTGACCTCGCCCTAAAAAGGTTAAATGTCAATGTATGACAATTATTTTAGCAACTTTGGTAGATTGCCTGTTCCAGATGATATATGCAAAGATTCAGCCACAAGCCATCCTCGGTTTTGGAGATTAAGGATTTTAAATGTTTTTTCCCATGCAAATGCATAAGGAAGCAACTTGACCTTGCCGTAAAAAGGTTAAATGTCAATGTATGACCATTATTTTAGCAACTTTGGTAGACCCCCTGTCCCCGATGATTTATGCAAACATTCAGCCCCAAAGCATCCTCGGTTCTAGAGTAGAAGATTTATAAAGGTTTTTACCATATATGGGCATGGCGCCCATCTTGGTCAACGAACCATGACCATTTTAGCTATCTTTTGTTCCCCCTACCTAAGGAGGCTCCATATGAAATTTGAGCAAAATTGGCCCAGAGGCTCCAGAGGAGAAGTTGTTTGAAATTCTGAACATTTTTCCATACAAATGCATAAGGAAGCAAAATTGACCTTAACGTAAAAAGGTCAAATGTCAATGTATGACCATTATTTTAGCAATTTTGGTAGCCCTCCTGTTCCCGAAGATATATGCAAAGATTCAGCCATAAGGCTGCTCGGTTTTGGAAAATAAGATTTTTAAAGGTTTTTCCCATACAAATGCACAGGGAAGCAAACTTGACCTTGCTGTAAAAAGGTCAAATGTCAACGTACGACAATTCTTTTAGCAATGTTGGTAGACCTCCCGTCCCCAATGATTCCTGCAAAGGTTCAGCCCCAAGGCATTCTCGGATCTGAAGAAGAAGATTTTTAAAGATTTTTACCATATATGGGCGTGGCGGCCATCTTGGTCAACGGACCGTGACCATTTTAGCAATTTTCTGTTCCCCCACCCTAAGGAGGCTCCATATGAAATTTGAGCAAAATTGGCCCAGAGGCTCCAGAGGAGAAGTTGTTTGAAATTCTGAACATTTTTCCCATACAAATGCATAAGGAAGCAAAATTGACCTTACCGTAAAAAGGTCAAATGTCAATGTACCACCATTATTTTAGCAATTTTGGTAGCTCTCCTGTTCCCACAGATATATGCAAAGATTCAGCCATAAGGCATGCTGGGTTTTGGAAAAGAAGATTTTTAAAGGTTTTTCCCATACAAATGCATAGGGAAACAAACTTGACCTTGCCGTAAAAAGGTCAAACGTCAACGTACGACAATTCTTTTAGCAATTTTGGTAGACCTCCCATCCCCGATGATTCCTGCAAAAGTTCAGCCCCAAGGCATTCTCGGTTCTGGAGGAGAAGATTTTTAAAGGTTTTTACCATATATGGGCGTGGCGGCCATCTTGGTCAACGGACCGCAACCATTTTAGCAATTTTTCGTTCCCCCATCCTAAGGAGGCTCCATATGAAATTTGAGCAAAATTGGCTCAGCGGTTTCAGAGGAGAAGTCGTTTGAAAATGTTAACGGACGGACGGACGGACGGACGGACGGACGGACGGACGGACGGACGGACGGACGACGGACGAAAAGTGATCACAATAGCTCATCCTGAGCAGAGCTCAGGTGAGCTAAAAAATAAGAGGCCCACAGGCCACAACTCGCTCACCAGATATGCATTTGTTATGCAACATTTTTTTTCAATTCTGTCATTGCAACTAATGAAAGGATCATTATTTAAGCTGTTCTTTGTATAATAATGTATTTTTTACACATTCTTCTTCTTCAAATTACTATTCTTGGTTGAGGGGCTAGCTTATGCATTTTAAACTGAATAAACCTCAAAGTACTTCATAATTATGTCCAAAATAGACCAAAAATAGCTCCTAAGCCTTGGATGTTCGCCCGAACAGACAGACGGACAATCAAAATTTCGGAAATTATAACAATACACTTGCCACTTTTTGTGGTGAGGCATAAAAATGCAATTTAACTATTTTCTCTATAAGTCAATGAGAGCTTTCTGTCACCATGGCAACCAAACCAAGAGACAGACCTCCATAATTTTAGCCATTCTGAATTGCCCTTACCCAAGCAACTTTTGTACCAAATTAGAGTCATACTGCTTCAGTGGTTTCGATGTTGTCATTTGAAAGTCCTTTTTCAAAATTGAA
Organism: Anodontia alba; assembly: GCA_964016985.1. NCBI lineage: Eukaryota > Metazoa > Mollusca > Bivalvia > Lucinida > Lucinidae > Anodontia > Anodontia alba. The sequence continues at coordinate 105,851,108 of OZ024821.1, read as the reverse complement.
TGTTGCTGTGGCAACCAAACAAAATGGCCACGGGTCATATAACATGTAAACTGCTTAGACAATCATCAGCTGATCATAACTGCCGAAGGTGGCAGCACATCACTTCACTGGTTATGGAGCAAGTGCAATTTAACCATTTTCCCATTATAAGTCTATGGGTGCTTTCTGTTGCCATGGCAACCAAACCAAGAGGCAGACCGCCAAACTTTTCACTATTTTGAATTTTCCTTAGCCAAGCAATATTTGTACCAAAATTAAAGTCCTACGGCTTCAGTGGTTTTGGAGGTTGTCATTTAAAAAATTCCATTTTTTAAATTAAATGTTGCCATGGCAACCAAACAAAATGGCCACTGGTCATCAAACATATAAACTGGGTAAACAATCATCTAATGATCATAACTGCCAAATATGGACTACTTCACTGGTTATGGAGAAAATGCAATTTAACCATTTTCCCATTATAAGTCTACAGGAGTTTTCTGTTGCCATGGCAACCAAACCAAGAGGCAGATAACCCCAATTTTTGCTATTTTGAACTGCCCTTTCCCAAGCAACATTTGTACCAAATTCGAACATACTGCTTTAGTGGTTTTGAAGGTGGTATCATTAAAAAAATTCTTTTTTTAAAATTTAATGTTGGCATGGCAACCAAACTAAATGGCCCCTGGTCATTAAACATACAAACTGGGTAGACAATCATCAACTGATCTTAAATGTGAAATATGGTTCACATCACTTCACTGGTTATGGAGAAAATAAAATTTAACCCTTTTCCCATTATAAGTCATGGGAGCTTTCTGAACCAAACCAAGAGGCAGATCACCCCAATTTTTGCTATTTTGAATTGCCCTTACCCAAGCAACATTTGAACCAAATTAGAGTCATACTGCTTCAGTGGTTCTGAAGGAGTTGTCACTTAAAAATTCTTTTTTTGAAACTGAATGTTGCCATGGCAACCAAACAAAATGGCTGCTGGTTATCAAACACATACACTGAGTAGACAATCATCAGATGATCATATGTGCCAAATATGGTTCACATCACTTCACTGGTTATGGAGAAAATACAATTTAACCCTTTTCCCGTTATAAGTCTATGGGAGCTTTCTGTTGCCATGGCAACCAAACCAAGAGGCAGATCACCATAATTTTAGCTAATTTGGACCGCCCTTACCCAAGCACCATTTGTACAAAATTAGAGTCATACTGCTTTAGTGGTTTTAAAGGAGTTGTCATTTAAAAAGATCCTTTTTTTCAAAATGGAATTTTGCCATGTCAACCAAACAAAATGGCTGCTGGTAATAAAACACATTAACTGGGTAGACAATCATCAGATGATCATAACTGCCAAATATGGCTCACATCACTTCAGTGATTATGGAGAAAATGCAATTAAACATTTTCCCATTATAAGTCTATGGGAGCTTTCTGTTGCCATGGCAACCAAACCAAGAGCCAGATCACCATAATTTTAGCCATTTTTAAATCCTTACCAAAGCAACATTCTTACCAAATTAGGGACAAATCGCATCAATGGCTCTGGAGCAGGTGTCATTTGAAAGTGTTAACTGACGGATGGACGGACAGACGCACCGACGGACAGACGACGGAAGAAAAGTGATCACTATAGCTCATCCTGAGCATAGCTCAGGTGAGCTAAAAACTATAGTGATGCATTTCTATAGACCAGTGTGAGTCATAATAGCAGTGGATAACATCCTCGGCCCAATTGTTCAAAGCATTGTTAGCTTAACAAGCTCGTTAGTGGTCAAAATATTAACTGTTCTAATAAGTACATCTAATTCATATATTTTTGCTGAAAAAAAATGTGAGTACCGGTAGCTTTTGCAAATACAAATGCAAAAGCTACTCATATTTTTTCAGTAACAATATTAGCATATGTGTCATATTTAATGATCAAAGTTTTAACCATACATTAACTAACGACATTGTTAGTTTTGAACAACTGGGCTCTGAATTTTTTTTTTTTTTTTTTTTAATTATTTCTTAGGTGAAACAAAGCATGGCATTACATGTGAATCATCCAAAGGATGGATGATTCACATGAAATGCCATGCCTTATTTTCTTTGAAAAAAATGAAAAAAAAAAAAAAAAATGAAAATGTTGTCATCACACTTTGAGGGATTAGGCAAACGAAGTGCATCAAAGTAAAACCACTGGGTAAATGCAGAGTTCATCTCAATACATATGAATATAGTAATATATCCACTGGTGCTAATGGTAGATCTGTTACATTTATGGAAAATAAAGCAAACAAACCAAAAACATTATACAGTTTTAAAGAATGTGCGATTAACTTATGCCAAGGCCAAGGTACATCAAAAATAATCACAAACCAAAAGAAAAAACAAAAATAAACATGCTGTTTCGTACCATAAACAAAGTATATATTATCGAAATTCACAATCACAAGTAGAAGTGTTTTTTTTATTCTATATTTCACTGTTTAGTAAATGCAAGAAAAGAACTTAAAGAAAAATAAAACAGTAAATCAGATTTAAGGAACTAATTTTCTGCAAAGGAATATTACATTTTACTTTTCCTTCATTTTAACATAGCTCTTATTATTACATAGTTAAAAGGAATGTGAGGTGAAATTTATTTCGTATTTCTCTGCAAAAACACATGTTGTGGGCACTTGCTCATTAGAAGCATCACAAGGAGGCACTTCTAATGAGAATCCACAGCATAATCATATTTTCATGGAGAATTAAGAAAAAATATCAAATTTTTTTTACTGAAAAAAAAGTGCATTACGGTAAGTGTCAGAAAATTTTGTACACCTTAGTGTCTGACAAAAGTGCATATGCAAACAATGCAGACCCAGATCAGAATATTATTTTGAGAAACAACTGTACAAAAAGCTAAAATTCGGCCAAAAAAGGTATGGAATAAAGTGTTCGAAATTTTAGGACATTTACGGTACCTGGTGGAGCTTTGCTTGATGCTGTAAGTTATCATATATGGTATTTACCCTGAGCAGTCTGACAGAGGTACTCAAGCCCATAAAACTTACTCCCAAATGAATAGTCTGAGCAGCATCTACAGATGCAGAGTGCATAGTAGTGGGGATCTATTTTACGTGTATCATGTAGGGAGAACTCTTATCAGAAGGCACTGTAGCACAGCCTGTTAGGGGTTTTCATTGCATGGACCAGGCTCAGTTATGACTGGGACCACTTTCCTACTTTGTGCATCAGTTATATACTTGAATACTGCCTAAATTTGCTTAATATCATCGCTTACCGTATTTACCCTAAGTATTCGGACACCTCAACTCCTTACCATATATGTTCTAAAATTTGAACCAGTACAATTCACTACCCGATGTTGTGTCTAAAAATTGCTGGATGAGTGGCAAACAGTGTAGACCCAGATGAGACGCCGCGTTCTGCGGCGTCTCATCTGGGTCTAAACTGTTTGCTCAGGCCTGTCTGTCCGAATACATATGGTAAATACGGTAATACTAGTAGTAAATTTGCCCAGTGCTTATTATTGTGTACTACTTGACAGCTAGACATATGTCTGTCTGCATGTGGGGGTGGTCGGCTGTGGCGAAGGTGTCATGTATCTTACGTCACCGAGGCATCCAAATGCTATTGGCTTACAGTTGGACAAGGCCTGTTATCCTTGTAGCAGGAAATCGTTTTTATTTCTTCTATTTCTTCACTTTCATTCCTGTTCCTCTCTTTTCCCTGTCCCTATCTTTCATCTCCCCTACTATCTCTCTTCTCTTTTTTCCCTTTCTCTGGGAGACGACACACAATGACCGAAAGGATTGATGTGTCGTTAAACCCCAACACAATCAAATTGTCTGCATGTAAATGTAAACATGAGAAAAGGCATAATGTTTATTAAGCTGACTCTTGTATTGCTTTTTCCATGTATTAACCCTGGTCTTGCTAAACCCGGATATTCTGCCTTTGCAAACAGTGTAGATCCAGATCAGTTGGCTTCTGAAGAAGCCAACTGATCTGGTTCTGCACACTTTGTCATTAAGTATGTAGATTTGTATCAACAATCTGGATCACGTAATACGACTGGCCAAAAATTAGAAGTGGGTGTGGCATCTTGAAATGGGATGACCATTTTCTCACATTAATGCTTGTGTTACATGGTACACCAGTCACCATTAAAAATATATAAACTAGAGCTGGTGTTTGTAAAACACTATACCCCCAACTGCCTGACTCTAACACTGCTTGCTCATGACGGTAACAACAGTACAAATATACAAGATTTCAATGTTATTTTATTAAAAGGGAAATAACTCTAAAATGGGAGATAATTTGGATAGGAAAAAAAATACGGGTCACCTATTTTTTCATGAGGAATCCATATATGAAATTTCAAAACCCTAGCATGCAGAGTTCAAAACTTATGTTATGCATCAAAAAGTATGCAATGTAAAAATGCCCAAAGTTATAAAGGGCCATAATCATGAAGTAATTTTCAGAATTTATTCAAACGTTAACCAGGTCATCAACTCATCAATATCAATCTATTCACCAGGTTTCAAGGCTCTAGCTTCAATAGCTTTTGAGACATTTTGCTGACAAGATTTCATCCATATTTTTTCAAAGGGCCATAACTCAGGAAAGGGGCATAATCCTGATAAGAAAAAAAATATGTTGCAGCTATTTTTTCATGAGGAATCCATATATGAAATTTCAAAACCCTAGCATGCACAGTTCAAAACTTATGCTATGCATCATAAAGTGTGCAATGTAAAAATGCCCAAAGTTATAAAGGGCCATAACTCATGAAGTAATTTTCAGAATTTATTCAAAAGTTAACCAGGTCATCTACTCATCAATATCAATCTATTCAACAGGTTTCAAGGCTCTAGCTTCAATAGCTTTTGAACTATTTTGCTGACAAGATTTCATCCATATTTTTTCAAAGGGCCATAACTCAGGAAAGGGGCATAATCCTGATAAGAAAAAAAATATGTGTCAGCTATTTTTTCATGAGGAATCCATACATAAAATTTCAAAACCCTAGCATGCACAGTTCAAAACTTATGCTATGCATCATGAAGTATGCAATGTAAAAATGCCCAAAGTTATAAAGGGCCATAACTCATGAAGTAATTTTCAGAATTTATTCAAAGGTTAATCAGGTCATCTACTCATCAATACTAATCTATTCACCAGGTTTCAAGGCTCTAGCTTCAATAGCTTTTCAGATATTTTGCTGACAATATTTCATCTATATTTTTTCAAAGGGCCATAACTCAGGAAAGGGGCATAATCCTGATGGAAAAAAAAATACGTGTCAGCTATTTTTTTTCATGAAAAATACATACATGAAATTTCAAACTTAGCATGCGCGGTTCAGAAGTTATGCTATGCATCAAAAAGCGTAACGGATGGACGCACTGAAGGATGGATGCACGCACGTACGCACAAACGTCCCAGAAGCAATATGCCCCTCCAACTCCTTCGAAGTTGGGGGCATAATAAATAAACAAATAAATAAATAAATAAATGAGAGTAAAATTAAACGTTTGTTTGAGTTGAGGTTTTACGGCCCAGTCAACCCAATGGGGTCATATTGAGCGCGGTCAGTTTACCTAACCACATGTTTACTGGGCAGGCTTAGTCCTCTAAGAGGTTAACCAGTATTGTGCACATTCTTTCGCCAGAAACTGACAACTGCCCTTCTTGAATCAGCGGAAGGGAGAGAATGACCGTAGAAAATATTTCATGATCGATCTCCACGAAATATTTTCTACGGTCATTCTCTCCCTTCCTCTGATTCAAGAAGGGCAGTTGTCAGTTTCTGGCGAAAGAATGTGCACAATAAATTAAACGTCACTTGATCACTGGATAATAAATATTTCTTGATTCTTTTCTGTATCCCTTCTTTCATTATCTACTCTGACTTATCCTACAGCCTGAAATATAGTACCACTTGGTGCTAACTTTGTATTTGTTTTTGAAAACTGCACTGCTTTATTGTGACTTGAGTACATGTTTATTTTACGATATTTGTCCTAAGTACCACAAATACCACTATATTAAAGCACACAGTCAAGCAATTCCATATTCTTCAGAGTACAGCCAGTGTACTTTTTGTCTTCTTTATAAAGGCATATGTTGTGGGTACCGATTTGAATTGCACTGACTTGTCAATGCAATTCAAATGAGCACCCTCAACATATGCTTTTATAAAGAAAGTCAGAAGAAAAAAAAACAAAATGCAAAAACATCGCATAAGCATAATTTGATAAGTCCGCTGATCTTTTTTTTTAGTGTAGCCTTTGTATAGGTGGACACATATTTTAGTATTTTACCATAAGTTTTCCCAGTAATTTTGAAAAATCTAAGCGCAAGGTGCAGTAATTAGGTGAAAGACAAGAAACTGTATAGTTTACCATGTTTGTATTGTGTCACAACATTTTTCAACACCTCACTGAGTAGTCAAATGGACTATTTCAAATTTAAGAATAAGTATAGTATGGAGTTAAGGTGTCTGAATTCATAGAGTAAACATGGTAGCAAACAATATTTTTTAGTAAACAGTGGCAGACAAGGCAAAGCATTTCATGTGTTGGTAGTTTTCAATAGCTGCATACATGTATTACTTTATATGCACAAAAAAAAACAACAAATCATAGGGTTTCAGACAGCTAATCAGTAAATCAAGACATCACTTTCAATACAATACTAATATGGATGTATATGTGATGACATGCTTTTTTATGGCTATCAATCTTTCTGGGTATAAGAACACAGACAGCATATATATGAATACCCTCTTCTGACAGATAAATAATATGCCAATATTTAACCTTTACCGCTCTCTTGGCTAAGTCAGCAGATGACAAATTGGTGACATTTTTCTTGTTTATCCCAGAAAACAGGCTTTGAAATTTCATGCAAATTGTCTCCATTGGAGACAAATTGCATGAAATTTCAAATCCTGTTTTCTACAAAAATATATGTCGTCTGCTGAAATTTTTACCCAGAGTGCTAAGCATTAAGGGGACTGCGCACACTTGGTAGATTTTCTGTCATATTCACATGGGAGATAACTTTTGTGACTTCCCATTTGCATTCCTATACTCCTAACTCCTTGGGAACAAAGTCTTTCCTTTAAGAATACAACCCTGTTTTTTTTTTTTTTTTGGAGGAAAAAAAAAAAAAATTGAGAGTTATCCCCCCTGAAAGTGCATACATTCCCTGTAGCTATGGCATGATGTGACACCGGCAATGCTTAGTACATGTAATTTAGGAAACACTCTGAACAAATGATAAAAGGTTTCTCTGCTTTGCATCTAATGAACATGCTATATAAGGGGAAACATGCATAATATCAATGCCTCAAGACTATCTTCATACCAAAGAAGCCCATCACATTTCAAAAGAATTTGGTAAAAACTGTAGAAGAGGTGTACCCATACACCAGCTCAGCAAATAAAGCTAAAATGTGCCCAAGAGATACATATGCTCCCACCTAGCATTCCTATCAAACCTAAGACCCTGGTTCTTTCATATGACACAGTGTCTTATTTTGGTGTACTGAACACATGTGCTAGGATATTTGAAAATCCTTCAAAACATGACTAACTTACACAACAGATACAAACAGATACAAACCTGGTTATATTACATGTAAGAATTTTCAACAATTATCAGGGATTATAATTTATATCTGAACCATTGCTATGCTGAATAAATTAAGATATCACATCCACTCCTAATTTTCAGCCAATCAGATTACTTGATCCAGGTTTTTGATAAAAAATCACGTACTGAATGACAAACAGTGCAGATCCAGAGCAGTTGGCTTCTTCAGAAGACAAATGATCTGCATCTACACTGTTTGCAAAGGCAAGGCATATGTGGGTTCCACAGGACTAGGGTTAATTAACATAAAAATGCTATGTTTAAACAGAATCTGTTTAAATAGTAGCCAATAATTCACTATATAAAATAAATTCTCATGGAAACCAACTCTGAATGTTTATCAGGTGCTATAACTCATATCATAATGAACCTGTAAATGCCATTTTAGAAATAAGCATGTGCTTAATTGCCAATTAGTCATCACAGGTTGGACAAGAGAAACTCAATTTAATGGATGGAAACCAGATTTTTATATTTATCATATAACTCCTGTCAGCATCAACTCTTAAGGCCTTTTCAAAACAAACCGTGAGAGTTTTAGTCGTGAACACATTATATGAACTTTGTTTGAACATGATGAAAGCAACTCAAAGTTTGGACACATACACAAAACTGTGAATGCATACACACACAAAATTATATGCTCAAAAGTCATGTTGGTATTGACATGTTAAAACCATTTTCAAACAGAAGCTGTATGTGTTTTGTAGCTATTTCAACACATCATTTTTTTCTTAAACAGTAAAACTGTGGACACACAGACAAAATTTTGCCCAATTTGTTGCTTGTTGAATTTGCCCAGAGCTTGCTATGTGTTAATTAATATAGAAATGTTTTTTATGTTTTTTTCTGTTACATGAACACAAAGACCAATCCCACTTGCAGCAAAAAACATTTCAATTGTTTGTTGCTGTTTTTTTTTTGTTTTGTTTTTTTCTGAGAAAAATATAGTTTTAAATGTACCCCAAGACCTCTTTATAACATGGTTCATTATAACACGGTTTTGGATATAACACTGTTCAAAGATGGATCCCAAAAATGTATAGATTATATTGAAAAATGACCATAAATGGTCATTTTTCAATATAATCTATACATTTTTGTTTGGATATAACACAGTAGTTTAACTAACATGGTTTATGCTATGGACCCCAACACTAGTGTTATAAAGAGGTGGTGTAATCTGTAATCTTCTGCTTAGTAGATTATTCATATGAAATGTCAACAACTCAATAATTCACCACAGGGCTCTGTGCACTACAGTGGTTCAACATGTACATGTATACTGTGATAACTTGTTATCCCAAAAGTGTTATCTCAACATGTCAGAAAACCTGTTACCAACAATTCCAAACATTAAATAACACCAATCAGTGTTTGTACTTTATGGTTATGATTATCATGCATATGGGTATGCTCTTTCAGATTTTTTGCATTTTGTCTAATAAACAAAACAGTAAGTTTATAACTTGCACCTCTAGGTCACTAGCACCAGCAGACTGTTACTGGTCCAGTTTAATAAAATGATTAATTTATTAAAATCTATAATTATCTGACATAGCGTACATTGTATTAACCCTAAGTATTGGGATAGATAGGCCTTTGAAAACAGTGTAGACCCAGATCAGATGCTGCAAAATGTGGGTTCTGATCAGGATCTACACTATTTGCCATACATACAGATATTTAAGACACATCAAGAGGTAGTAGAATGGACTATTTCAAATTTTAGGACAAGCATGGTAAGTAGATAAGGTATCCCATTACTTAGGGTAAATACATAACCTTAACATGAAAATCCTACGCCTACGACCTTGATCTCTAGATCCCTGGCATAGATTGTGGCAGCACTCAAAGCAGAACTCTGAACCAACAGCTATCATCAGGTAAAAATGAATTAATCCCATCAAAGAGTTTAAATACTAATAGGGTGTTGGGGATGGGCCTACTTGAATACTCAGGGCCTCCAGAAACATAACTCATCTTTTAGTTCTGTTTTCAGATACAGGAGGGGATATGCTTTGAAAAAAAACCTTCACATGTCTGCATTCAAGGTCAATCAGTAAAATAATTTTCCAAAATCAGTCAGATTTCACCAATTCCTGATTTTCCTTTTTTTGTCTCACCCTATTTGATACAATAGGATTTTGTGCCAAACATGCAGAATCTAAACAACTTCCAATGATTAATAAGCACAAGTAATCAAATCCTTCCCACAATGCCCGCATAGAAATCTCTTAAGTTCTTAAAAATCTCGTGAAAAGCTACATGTAATCTCATGAAATTATTTTTATGTATCTTAAACAAACAAAGGTACTATCATGATGGTCATGTGACCATGGCTGAGCCCCTTATAATAAAGCTTGTCCCTTGTTACACTATGTGTACATGTCTGAAGTATATCAATGAAAATTGAGGAAAATAAAAGGTGCTCAGCACCAGGATAAGGATTAACACTGACAGAGTGGGTGTAAATGCTGAGGCCAATGCTAGTGGAGTGCAAAAGCTTTCATCACTTTCATACAGGTTAACTAACAAGAGTTGTCAGAAGACAACGCAGCTCGCCAGAAAGGGCTGATCGGATAAGAAAACAATCTTTAAATATTACCGGTAAAGATTAAACGCAGAATTTAAACATAGCTGTAAATGACAGAGTATGACCTGACTTTGATGTCGGAAGAATGTCAAACTGAGGGATGGGGTATATGCCATTGAAACATCTTCCCTCAGGTTGGACAGAATATGAAAGCTATATCTTACATGCTGAATCCCTTAGGTTGGTGTGGACGAAATATGAAAGCTATATCTTACACACTTCAGCAGTCATGTACACTTTTCAAAACTTAAACACAGCTGTAAATGACAAAGTATGACCTGACCTTGACCTAGGCAGAAGGTCAAACTGAGGAAGGGGTGTGTACTATTGAAAGGTCTTACCCTAAAGTAAGTGTGGGCCAAATATCTTGACTACTTCAGCAGTTACGAACACTTTTCAAAACTTAAACACAGAACTCAAACATGGGTTTAAATGACAAAGTATGACCTGACCTTGACCTAGGCAGAAGGTCAAACTGAGGAAAGGGTATGTGCTTTTGAAAGGTCTTACCCTAATGTTGGTGTGGGCCAAATATTAAAGTGGTATCTTGAATACTTCAGCAGTTACAAACACTTTTCGAAACTTAAACGCAGAACTCCAACACGGGTTCAAATGACAAAGTATGACCTGACCTTGACCTAGGCAGAAGGTCAAACTGAGGAAGGGGTGTGTGCTATTGAAAGGTCTAACCCTAAGGCTGGTGTGGGCCAAATATTAAAGCTCTATCTTGAATACTTCTGCAGTTATGTACAATTTTCAAAACTTAAACATGGGTGTAATTGACAAAGTAAGAACTGACCTTGACCTACATAAAGGGTCTAACTTGGGGATGACAGTATATGCTATTTAGAGGTCTTACCCTAAGGTAGGTGTAGGTCAAATATGAAAGCAGTACCTTAAACAGTTAAAAAACTATGCACACCTTTGAAAACTTAAACATTGTGCTGATGTGGACGTGGATGCCGACGCAGAAGCCGACAGACACCGACGCCAAAGACTGGGTGACAACATAAGTTCTCCTGGGGCACAGTCAAACCTGTGTTAAGCAAGCACCTATGGGAAAGCCAAAAACTGGCTGCTTAAGACAGGTGCTTAATACAGGCAGATTTCCACTTATTTGCTTTTAATGGGATCTGAAATAGTGGCCTTTAAAGACAGGTGACTGCTTAATGCAGGTGGCCTTTAGGACAGGTTTGACTGTACTTCCTCTGAGGTGTTGAAACAAGTCCTAAATGATGAACTGAATTTCTAGATAATAAACTATATCAAACTACATGAAATGAAAGTTGTTGGAAATAGCACTGTCCCACTTTTCAAAATATGTCTAAGAAATTGACAAAAAATCAATAAATCAGGAGAACTTACCTGTTTGTTGACATTTGGATGTCTTCTAAACATGGCCGGAAGTTCACATAAAGATTTTGAGTGCATAATCATCGGCTACCCCATACAAGATTACCAGGTGTGTATCAACTACAAAACTTCCCCCCCCAAAAAAAAGATAAAATTATTATCACAGCATGCTATGTTTAGTATTTAATATGTCAAAACTCTACATTACTGTGAATATAGCAGGAGCACTGGGACACAGTGTCAATTAACAAAATATTTGTTGTTGTTCTGAACAAATCATCCTAATTTCCAGTTAACCTTTACCATTCTCTGGGGTAATTCAGCTGAGGACAAATTAATGATAGTTTTGTAAATTTTTGCCAGTAAACAGGATTTGACATCTGATGCAAACTGTCTCCATTAGAAATGATTTGCATGAAATGTCAAACCTGTTTTCTGAGAAAAATAAGAAAAATATTTCAATATGTCATCTGCTGAAAATTTTACCCAGAATGCTAAGGTTAAATGACATATTTCTGGGTGTCAGACAGCTTACCCTAGTATTCACAGTAATAATGAGGAATCTATTTAAAACTATGTCTCTACATGCACACATCTACCATTATTTTTGATGCACCTTGCTACATATCTGGGTTAGGAGTTATAGGTACCATTAGCTAGATTGACAGAGCACATATCACTTGCCATACATGATCTAGACCAACCCTGTTTGTTGCATATAGCTAAAAATATCAAAATACTAGGTATTTAGATACATGTAATTAATCAACCATGTTATCAATCTTTAATCCAACATATAACGGAAAATGGATATAACTCTGAGGGAAATAACTCTGACAAGAATTCCCCTTCTTACTGGGGATACTTTTATAAGGAAAGAATTTGTTCTGTCTGGGAGCAAATCCTTTCTTTTAAGAATAGACTCCATTTTTTTTTTTGGAAGGTTTCAAATGCTATGAAGGCAACTTCCTGTTGCAAAAGTTGTTTCCCTTTGCAAAATGGCACCAGATGTATTTATTCACCCTAAGGGTACCTATAAGAAAAGGCTTAGCAGGTAGATTCTACCTTTTACCCACATACAACCGTTATGCTCTGGGGAAAAAAAAAAACAACATTTTGTTCTGTTTTGTTTAAAACTTAACCATTATCTCAGCTACATTGTATTTCAGCAGACGACAAATTGACAATATTTTTCTTATTTTTCCTGGAAATATATTTTGACATTTCATACATATTATCTCCTTACAAGACCATTTGCATGAAGTGTTAAAGCCTATTTTCTACAAAAAAAAAATATATATATTTATTTCAAAATGTCGTCCACTGGGCTACTTGGTGAAGTGCTCCAAAAGCACAGAATGGTAAACAGTGCACACCTAGCTCAAACAGATCAGCAGCCATTTGATCAGGGTCTACACTGTTTGCTTAGATATGCAAGTCTGAATATTAAGGGTAAACAGGGTAAAGCTTGACCAGCCTTGTTCTTTTCAGTTACTAATATCAAGGACATGTGCTCCGGCAACATATTTTTGTCAAGTATATCGAGATGATCCCATACATACACCAGTACTATCTTTGAAAGGTAGTTCTGTTTCCGAGTCCCAATCATTCTCCCAATCCTCATCATCAGAACCATCTGATCTGGTTGTCGTACCACCAAACTGTTTATACATGGTCGTCATGGGTACATGCTGACCTTGACCTGAGGTGGCGAAGCCCTTATTGAGGTTCTAGAACAAGAAACGAGCTGTATTTTTATTACCTTTTATCCATCTTTCCAATTCTGTAGGACCCTGAGAAGCTGCAGAGTATTTAGAAACTTATTTACTTACATCTCCATGGTACTAAATTGTGGGATATCATATTAGCCCATTGTAGACTGAATAAACTCCCCCACACTATATATTGGAAGTTCCTAATTTCAATTTTAGGTATGTCAGGCTATGTGATCTAAATATTTTAGTTGATTTGCAAACAGTGGAGACCCTGATCAGATGCCACATTCAGCGATGTCTCACTCTGATCTGGGTCTGCACTTTTTTCCAATTACCCTTTTAGGGGTCTCCAGACTACAATGGGTCAAAACTGTCATAGCAACAGATAAAGCCATTATCAAAAGATTTTTATTATCTACATTTGTATTAACACTTAGCATGCTGGGTAAAACTTTCAGACAACATACTGAAATATTTTTTTCTTATTCTTCCCAGAAAACAGGATTTGGCGCTCCATGCAAATTATCTCTAATGAAGTCAAGTTGCATGAAATGTCTGATACTGGGAAAAAAATATATCATCAATTTGTCGTCTGCTGAATTAGCCCAGAGAGTGGTAATGGATAATTCTAACACTCCTCGCCTATATAGCCAATGGTTAAACTCAATGATTTATTCTGCAACAAATCACTGGGCAGAAGTGTGCTATGCTATCTTGCACCCTTTTGACATCATTTTGACACTTTGCTGACTTCAGATTTTGTTTCCACAGCATTAAATGGTGTAACATTTTTCTCGCATCAGCAATGTAAGAAATGCATGTAAATATCAGCTTTACAGTCAAAACTGTTGGAGGGAATTTTTTATTTGATGATGGAAAGTTGGAGGAATCTGAAGGATACAATTACTTTTTGGTCGTTTTCTATGTGTTAGAATCGAAATAGATCAGCTCTTGTGTTATATGTTGAGTAATAAATCAGACTTTGTTGGTCAGTTGTAAGAGTATAAATCACTCACGCTCCATGCTTGTGATTTGGTCTACTTCACAACTGACCTCCAAACAGTGATTTATTACTCAACAAATCACTGCTAGAGCTGATCTACTTCTTAAGCAACAAAACACAGCTTGTGGTCACTCATTGGAATTGCCTCTATGATTCCCATGAGGGCTGGCAACTTGAGCGGCAAGATGTGTTTTGGTGCAAAAATAACAAATAACATTTCCTAGATTAACATCTGCAGCCATGACTCATAGATTGGCTCACCAGGTTATTCTAATGAGATAAAACAGCATGACAGGCAAGAGATAAGGGAGTATCAGAGTAAAATATCTTAATGTTTTGAGCAACTACTCAATTATTTTCAAAAACTTGGATATTGACACCCAAATGATTTGACAAAGTATCTAATTATTATCAAATTCAAGGGTGAAAATTAAATTTTCAAGGCCAGAAAAGCACATGATTACTATTTTATATTATGATTACTGCACTAATAGTTGTTTTTATTCTTTATATGACAAATACTACCATAAAACTAATAGAGTATAAAGAAATGCCATGTTTGAAATACCTAAACCAGGCTTTTTGTGCTCTTCTTTCTGTTTTAACTTTTATTACCCAATTAATTTTCATTTTTTGGGGTATCTCTACTCAAACCCAAAAATAGTACGTGTAATATGATTTTACCAAACAGACTAAATTTTGATGGGGATGAATACACATTTGGCCCCAAAATTATCTGTTGCTCTGCATGAGTTCAGTTATCATGGAGAACTAAAAAAGAACTAATAAAGAAGACATGCATTTTACTGTAAAACTAACTTTACTCTTTCAGCCCTGCAGACCAACACAGTTTATAAGCAAACAGTGAAGATCCTCATGAAATGCTCATAATGAGCCATTTCACCAGGACCTTTAGCCATTATGTTTATAATTATTGATCCAAACTCTGAATTGCAATAATGGTCAAGCCCAAATTCAAGAATGGAAGGGTCCATTTCAGAATCTCAGGGTTGAAAGGGTTAAGAGCCCTTAGTTAGGCTGTGTGTGCACTCACCTCTTCTCTTTTGTATTTTCTTCAACGGGTGTGTTTGCAAGTTTACATATAACATGTACTATATTTACCATAAATAAAGGGACATTCTTTACCATACCAGTCCACAGAGCTGAGCAAGTTACATGTAACTGACTACCAAGACTTGCTGATAAGTCTGAAAACTGCTAGATGAATGGCAAACTGTGTAAATCCTGATCAGATGCCAGATTTTGCAGCATCTTATCTGGATCTACAATGTTTGCTAAAGCCTGCTGGTCCCAATACTTAGGTTTATCCTGGTATTACACAGCTGGTTTATGGCATCACATGCCCAGAAAGCTACTGGCATAAAAGTCAATAGAATACAAACAGTATGAAACTATAGAAACAAACGACAATTAAAGTAAACAAAATAATCCCTTATCACAAAGTGAAAATCTGGTCCCTGTTTTAACCCTTGTCCTGCTGAACCTGGATATACCCTGCCTTTGCAAAGTGTAGATCCAGATCAGTTGGCTCCTGAAGAAGCCAACTGATCTGGATCTGAACTGTTTGCCATTCAGTATGTGAATCTATACCAACAGCCTTTTTCAAGTAATCTGATTGGCTGAAAATTAGAAAAGGGTGTGTCTTATTAATTTATTCAGCAGGACAAGGGTTAACATGGAAATCTAAGAACAGGTAACAAAATATTGTGGAAAAGTGGAGTTATTGCTCATAATGATCCTAACTAAAGAGCAGTTTCTCTTCTTTTCAACAATATTTTTCAATATATCTCTATCTTCTCTTAGTCAAATTACATATTCATTTGTTAACCCTTATCCTGCTGAATAAATTAAGATGTCATGCCCACTTCTAATTTTCAGCCAATCAGATTGCTTGATCCGGACTGCTGCTATAAATTCACTTACTTAATGGCAAAAAGTGCAGATCCAGATCAGTTGGCTTCTTCAGAAGCCAACTGATCTGGATCTACACTGTTTGCAAAACAGGGTATATCCAGGTTCAGCAGGACAAGGGTTAAAATGTTCAATTTTGTCCCCCTCAATTCTGCAAATCTGATATGTCAAGGTACGGGTATCTCGTAGAATTTCAGAGTCCTTTGGACGTCGAGATAATGAGAGTCAACCGTTTCTCAATACTTTTACACAGCTCCATATAAGGTTGTTTTTTTGTTGTTTTTTTCAACTAAAAAGCTCCAAAATTCTCATTTCTCCATGAAAACAGAGTTCCTTGTATTAACCCTTGTCATGCTAAATAAATTAAGATGCCACTCCCATTTCTAATTTTGAGCCAATCAGATTTCTTGATCCAGATTGTTGCTATAAATTCACACACTAAATGGCAAACAGCACAGATCCAGATCAGCTGGCTTCTTCAAAGGCTTGCAAAGGCAGGCTATACATGTATCTGGGTTCAGCAGGACAAAGGTTACTTAGAAGTACCTTAATGTAGTCAATGAGGCACTTCAAATGGGTATCTACCACCTATATTACGTTTTTTTGTTGTTGTTTTTTTGTTACAAGGAGAAATAAGAAAAATATTTCTCTGACTAGTCCTCTTATCTGGAGCTATGTATTTATTGCAAGTGTCTTACAGGAGGTGAGATGATGATGGCCTATTTATCTCGACTTATAAACAAATAAGGCAACTAAGGCACTGACATAATCATTGTCCTAAGCATGAAAACTATGGTAGATAAATGTATCCTAATTTTTTTTACATCAAAGTTTCTGACAAAATGGCATACGCAAACAGAGCAGACCCAAGAAGGACTGCTCTTGAAGAAAGAGCAGACAGATCTGGGTCTACACTGTTTGCCACTGCACTAAGTATTTTAAGAAACAAGACAAAATATTTAGACGTAAATGTCTAAATACCGGCGCAAATTTTGTTCATGTTATAATACTCAGGAATATGGGACACTGGTATACTAAAAACAACAATGTGATTCTTTTTTATTAAGCTTTATGAATTTTCTTGATCAAGCAGTATGCAAATCCTAGTCATATTGGGATCTCCATGAGATTTAGTTTGTACATTATTGTCAAAAAAAAACAACAAAAAAGAACATGCCAAAACTTAAATAAGTTACCAGATCTAATCTAGAAGCTTATTTTAGCATGCGTCAGATATGAATATGTTTGAACTTTTTAAGTATGGACCTGAGGTCATAGTCAAACTTATCAAAGATAGACTGCAGGTCATATTCAAACTTACCAAACTGCGCTCTGCGCTAATCAAACACTTCTCCATACATAAAAATCCAAAGCTATATTAAGAGACCCGCGCAAATCGCACACCCGCTAATAACTACATAACAAGAGGGCCAAGATGGCCCTGTATTGCTCACCTGAGAACCAGAGAAGTAACTCCTGGGGCTTGGCCATTTTTCACCCCAGGCTATAACTTGAACAAGTCAGCTCCAATTCAAATGAAGTTTTGAGTCAACTGGCCTTTTTGTTCAGGAGGCATCAGGTTGGAAATTATCAGATTTTCAAGATGACCAGCATGGTGGCCATCCTGGATTTCTAAACAGAACAATTTTAGCTGTTTTTGATCTACAAGTCACCCTGATACTTTCAATCAAGTTTCAAGGTCAATAGTCCTAAGGGTTCAGGAGAAGAAGTTCAAAATAGATTTTCAAGATGACAGCCATCTCGAATTTCCAATTCAACGACTTAAGCTTGTTTTGGTTTACAAGTCATCAGACAGTTCATACCAAGTTCCAGTCAATTGGCCTTTTGGTTCAGAAGAAGAAGTTCAAAACAGATTTTCAAGATTGTGGTTGTGGCAGCCATCCTGGATTTCAGATCTAAAGGATTTTAGCTATTTTTCATCTACAAGTCGATTTGCTACTTCCTATCAAGTTTCATGTCAGTTGGCTTTTCCATTCAGGAGAAGTTCAAAATACATTTTCAAGATGGCAGCAATGGCAGACATCTTGGATTTCCAATCAGAATGATGTTAGCTATTTTTGATCTACAAGTGGCCCTGGTACTTCCCACCATTGTGACCAAGTTTCAAGTCAAATGGCCTTTCAGTTCAGGAGAAGAATTTCAAAACAGATTTCCAATCTGATCTAATTTAGCTTTTTGTGATCTGCAAATCACCTCTATACTTCAAATGAAGTTTCGAGTTATTTGGCCTTTCGGTTCAGGAGAAGTTCAAAATAGATTTTCAAGATTGCAGCCATCTTGGATTTAAATCCTGCCATTTGATGTATTTATTAAAAATAAGAAATAAGAACAAGAAAAGTTAAAAAAAAATAAAACAAAAAACATGGCCCCTCACACCAACCAACCCCACAAGAGTTTCATTCTTGTTGGTGACAAGTTGTCTCACCCTGCTGGCCTGGTCTACATTTATACCAAGTATCATCAAAATATTGTGAGGGGTGTTCAAGTTACAGATCAGACACGAACTCAAGTTCAAACACAAGAAGATAAGGAGAGATCTCCAAGAAAAAAAAAGTAAGAAAGCTAAAGCTGTCATTCTTGTATGTGGCACATTGTCTCGTCGTGTTCTACATTTCTACCTAGTATCATAAAAAAATATTCCAAAGGGTATTTGGCTTACAGAGCACTCACGAAATCAGTGCTGTGCAAAACTGTCAAATATAACAAAGGGAAATAACGCCAAAAGTAAGAAAGGCACAATTATCATTCTTGTATGCGACACATCGTCTCACCTGTTCTACATTCTACAAAGGTACCATCAAAATATTCCAAAGGGTATTCAAGATTTGGTGCGAGATCTGCCATGCGTGCAGCAAGCCAGCTACCTGGAAGGGGGCCCACTGATGTGGATGTTGCCTCTGTATCTAGACATTAATCAAAAATCGGATGATAATGATGATAATGATTTGAGTTACAGAGCGGACAAGAAATGAATTTCAAAAACAAAACAAAGGGAGATAACTCCAAAAGTAAGAAAGCAAGAGTTTTCATTCTTATAAGTGACATGTTGTATTGTCCTGTTCTACATTTCTACCAAATAGCATAAAAATATTCCAAAGGGTATTCTACTTACAAAGTGGACACAAAATCAATGCATTATTACTGTCAAGTATAAAAAAGGGAGATAATACCAAAAGTAAGAAAGGCAGAGCTGTTCTGGTATGCTACACATCGTCTCATATTGTTCTACATTTCTACAAAGTACCAACAAAAAAATATTCCAAAGGGTATTTGATTTAAGGAGCTGACACAAAATCTATTTCAAACTAAACAAAGGGAGACAGCTCCAAAAGTAAGAAAGCCATTCTTGTATGCAGCATATTGTCTCATCCTGTTCTACACTGCTACCAAGTATCATCCAAAAGGTATTGGAGTTACAGAGCAGACACAAATCAAACTTAAACACAAGAAGGGGAGATAACTCCAAAAGAAAGCCAGTTGTCATTCTTGTACGCAACATGTCATCTTCTGTTGTACATTTCTATCAAATGTTATGAAAATATTCCAAAGAGTATATGTGTCATAGAGCGGACACGAAATCAAATTCAAACACAAGAATGGGAGATAACTTCAAAAGTAAAAAAGCCATTCTTGTATGTGACATGCTGTCTCATCCTGTTCTACATTTCTACCAAGTACCATTATAGCAACCAGCCAACGAGCTGTTGCTGTGAAGCATCATTCTTCATACTACTGTTTGTGTTACATGTATGATTTTTTTTATCATCATGAAACAAATGTGGTCCTGAAGCCTATTTTTCAATCCTAGTGCCATTATTACCATTTTTCTTGTTGGAAGACGGTCTTCTCAATCACCACCTACATATATCCCTTGTTCACAACTGCTCTTATTATGAGAGAAACAAATAGTTGCTTGTTTTAGGGGATGTATGTATCTGCTTTGCGACATGTTAACAATATCAATATACATGTACCATAAAATTCATAGTTTGCATTCATAACAGACATTAATGTTTCTATGAGATTTTTCTTCTGAAAAAGGCAAGTTTTCATTAAAAGGGAATAGAAGAAGAAAACCTTGTAATGTTTTATATGGGCGATTTTCATATGTTGTGTGTTGACGAACAGAGCAGTGAAATCAACTGAATCTGAGGTGTTCATGAACACAATGTAGCTGCTGCACAGACTTCTCCTTGTGGACAAAAGTTTGTAGGTTTTGTCTGCAGCAGAAATTCTTTCAAAAGCATGCTTAAAATAACTGGTCAAAGCAGAAAAATACCTACTAAACTGTCAACAAATTTCAAGACCATAAATAGTCATTTTAAATATTATCTATACATTTTTGTTTGGATATAACAAGATTGTTTAACTAACACAGTTTATACTACTGACCCCAACAATAGTGTTATAAAGACTTAGAGGTTGTGGTGTATTTTGGTAGAGATTCACCTAAGCAACATTCCTATGAATTTTTTATTGAAATTGGCCCAGGGGTGTAGGGATTGTAATTTAAAGCAAATCATTGATGCCACATGATGCACAATAAACTGATCGATCACAGGTGAGTTAAAAAGCAAAATCCAGGTAAAGGTATGGAATAAAGTCTTCAAACTTTAAGACTACTGTTTTTACCATAGTTTTACTTACCCGTGCAGCTGCAGCATGATAGACTGCAGGTTGCTGAGGTGCTTTAGGGGCTGCAGGCCAGCGAGGATCCTGCCAAGTGGTTGTCTTAGTTTGGTGATTGATGAAGAAACTGAAAAATACAGAAAATTACAAACGTTAAAGTTTCCATCAACCCATTCACTAGTTATGAACATCTCTCTATTACAAATAAATATATTTTAATATAATACGTTTACTTAAATTTTTATAAATACAAGGTAGAAAAACATAATCATTTCCACAAAATATACTTTTAAAACATTCTTTTTTGTCCATCTATTCATCCAGTCATCCACCCATACATCTTAATTGACTCTTAATAGACCAGGCTGATCTGAGTCTTTGCTTGGTGCATATTTAATTTAATTTTTATTTTCATCTGATTTTTTTTTTTTTCATTTTCACAACCACATATGCTTATTGTATAGACATGCCCAGTCT
The DNA here is from genome assembly GCA_964016985.1 of Anodontia alba. Classification (NCBI taxonomy): domain Eukaryota; kingdom Metazoa; phylum Mollusca; class Bivalvia; order Lucinida; family Lucinidae; genus Anodontia; species Anodontia alba. Next base: position 105,829,727 of record OZ024821.1, on the reverse strand, counting down.
GACTGACTGAGTTGGGGTTTAATGACACGTCAACCCTTGTGGGTCATTTTGTGTTGTCTAGCAGAAAGGGAGAAGAGAGATAGTAGAGGAGATGATAGAAAGAGACAGGGGAAAAACGAAAATGAATGACAGTGAAGAAGCAGAAGAACTAAAACCATTCTCCCTTCTACCCTTCTTCCAGATAGCAGGAATTGCCCAACTGTAAGCCAATATCAGTTGGATGCCCCGGTGACGTAAGATACATGACACCTTTGCCTCACCCAACCACCCCAAACATGCACAGTCACCCCTGTAAAGCCCACTTTATACTGGGAAAAGATAGGTAAACTTGACTTGCTTGTTTCTTCTCTAAAACATATACAGCCGTGTAGCCTAATGTGGCGCATCTGCCAATGCTGCTCACTCAAATATTTTCTCAAAAAAAAATCCCAAAGTATCATTTTGTGGGTGTATGTGATGAAACATATCAAAAGGTACATGGCCATTACAATTTGCATGGGGAATCAGGAGTTTATTTCAAAATAATGAGGAAAATGTTGTTTTCACTAAAACCAAAGGACCCCTTTCCCTGAACGTGAAATTTAAAAGGTGGTTTTGTCTGTGTGAACAATGAAAATGACACAAATATATTCTAAACTGATTAGTGATCATAGAAATGCATCTTTAATCTAAAAACATTCTTTATGTCCAAGGCAACAGACAAAATTCTAACAGGTGCGCGATATTGGCAGACATTTTTTATGACACACAAACAAGGGGGTGATGAAGTTGAGGGATTATTATCTGCTAAATTTGAAGAAGAAATTAAATGATATATAAACTTGTTTTATTTATAATAAGTTATTCTTCGTTATAGTACATTTAAAAATTAAAACTGGTCTAGCAATCATTTTTTAAATTCAGCTCAAATCCTTACATGTAGGTGCGCTGAATAGGCCGACAGCAGTGTATACAATGTACATGTAGTTGGTACTTGTTAGAACAACCTTCATCAAAATTTTCATCTGAAAATTGCCTGCTTTTTACAGACACACACACACAAATAGCATTGCAGTTAACAAACAGACTTGTGCATTAAGCTTTTGTGCAAATGGAACATAACAACAAATATTTTCATTGCTGTTATTGTAGCTACTGGGTAAACACAACTATTAAATATAACTAACCAATTACCACAGATCACCATATTACCGCAGGTCACCGTATGCGCAGACCTATCTGCTAGCTAAATGAGCCATCCATTCCAGCTCGGCCCCACTACAGTCACAGTCAATGAACCAATTGGAGGACACTGTCTCGTGTATAGAAATAATATGTCTATTATATATAGTTTGTTGATCTAAAAATGAAGTTTCCTAACATATGAATACAGATATTTTGGACTATGATCATGGCATGTTTTGGAACAGGGTCGAATGAAAAACAGTGTAAAATACAGTGCAACTGCAACTATCCAATAAATGAAACAATACATTTATTTTCAGGGGCCGAGTTTGCTAGGGGCCAAAATGTCCCGGAATAAGCTGAGACAATATGATCGAGATGATCTCAAAACAACTGGAACTCTTTGACAGACCCATTTCGCTGTCGATAAACGCTATGTAGCAAGTTGATATCGTCAGTTTGTTTGTGTTGAGGTTTTACTGGGCCTGGGATCATGTCGAGCGCGGTCAGTTTACCTAACCACACGTTTACTGGGCAGGCTTAATTAGTCCTCTAAGCGGTTAACCAGTATTGTGCACATCCTTTCGCCAGAAACTGAAAACTGCTCTTCTTGAATCAGCGGAAGGGAGAGAATGACCGTAGAAAATATTTCATGATCATTCTCCACGAAAGAATGTTGCCGACCTCGGCGGGGGTTGAACCCACGACCTCCTGGTCTCCAGTCGGACGGCGCATCCAACTGAGCCACCGGACGGCGCATCCAACTGAGCCACCGAGGCCATCCAAAAGGGACTGTACATACTGTCAGACTGGCTGTAGTCATATTTATCATATTTGTGAATATTTTTACCCTAAATTGTGTTTCAGCATGAAGCGAGCAAATAGAGGTTAACAGCTGCCATAGTCACACTGCTAATTTAGCCTTCGGAAAATGTTTTGGAATTTTTAAACCGTGATGCCAGGCACTCTGTAATATAATAATGCGGATTTCGCTGTATTATTTTACCCCACCCCAGCCCAATAGACTGACAAACACAGCATACAACTGAAAAATCCCTGAAATTATTATATGCGGGTTAATCAAAACCCATAAGCAGAATGATAAGATTATATAAACATACTAAGCCTTTTGATTAGGGTCCCATCTGGCTTCATAACCAGGGGGCAAAGGTGGAACCCAAGTTGAAGCCATCGAAAATAAATAATCTAAAAATAACAATCGGATTATTGCGTTAGGCGCACGGAATATTGCGAAATGATCTTCGTACATTATCGGCTTAACGTTACCCTGTTTATTAATTTATACCATCTACACCCACAAAATGTTCGTCAGTCCCCGTAGCGCAGTGGATAGCGCGCTGGACTTCTAATCCAGAGGTCGCGGGTTCGAATCCCGCCGGGGATGCATTTTTTGTTTCTTATTGAACTATTTCGTAGTTTGTTTGTGTTAAGGTTTTACGGCCCACTCAACCCAATGGGGTCATGTCGAGCGCGGTCAGTTTACCTAACCACACGTTTACTGGGCAGGTTAGTCCTCTAAACGGTTAACCAGTATTGTGCACATTCTTTCGCCAGAAACTGACAACTACCCTACTTGAATCAGCGGAAGGGAGCGAATGACCGTAGAAAATATTTCATGATCAATCTCCACGAAAGAATGTTGCCGACCTCGGCAACTAGTTCGTAGTACTTCAGCATATATAGATGGGGAAATCTTCAAGTTTTCAAAAGTTGAACCCTCCCAAGACAAGGGTGACATAACCTTCTTATGGCACTAATTGCTTTAGATTGGGACCTGTAGACTCGTTTGCGGTGAACGGGCCCTTGTATACAAATTAAGGGTTGTAAGTCTAGACGTACAGTGCTGTCGGCCATTCCTGCGCACTTAAGCTACTGTGCAGGTCATAATTTCAATACAGAGAAAAAAATAAAATGCATTTTAGCGACACTTCAGAGCCATGCCAATGTTGAGCCAGTTGGTCGTCGTTTTTTCATCTCTAGTTTTAATTTGTTATCAGTTTAGGCCATCAAACGTCGCTACCATTGTGTTTTTGAGACATTAAAATTTTCTGCTAATTCTGCGCACCTGGAGTAAATCACTTCCTTATTTTACAATACTACTATGATCTGGTTCTTCGAAAACACATTTGAGTAGGCCAGTGCAGTTGATGAAATGTGAATAATTAAGTTCATATTTTCTTGCGAAAGACTTGTTGAAAATTGCGATTTTCACACAGTCCCGTGTTAGTTTTCACATAAACACGTGTTTTCGTAATCATTTTACAAATATTTTGAATTTGCCATTTAAAAATGATTTTTATACTTCCATTCCATCAGTGTATTAAAATGATGTACCAAAATGAAATGGTTTTGATGTTTGTTCAAAACAATTTGAATGAGCAGGATTAGCCGATGCGCAGAATTAACCTACACGGCTGTAATGTTTATATCATTATAATATATTAAAATAACCCATGAACCCAGTCTCAAGTTCTGTATTTATTATCTACAGAATATACAAACAACAAACATAACGTTCGGTGTTAAGGTGTACTGTGCTTTCGACATATTTCAAAAAGTTGTTTTTTTTTTTTTTTTTTTTTTTTTTTTTTTTTGTTTGCTTGGCGCTTTCAACAGAAGAAGTAAATTTGCAAACTTTTGTCATAATTCAATGCAAACCCATTTGTGGTAACTACCTATGCACAAAAATGTTTTATTCTAGCCATTGTTTTTTTTGTTTTTTTTTTTAAGTCAAATATTTTTGCTTTTTCCCATAGTTAAAATGTATGCATATTATGCAGAAATCTGTAGGGTAGCCCTCGGACCTAATTATACCCGGACTTGTCACTAACGGAACTATTTTGGACAATAACTGAAGTTGTAATAAATTGTTTTAATAGGTTTGGTTGAAAAATGTCAAGTCACAATTAATAAGATTGAAGTTATAACTTCATTTGGGCGAATTTCTATGATTTTCTGCTAAAAGTGCCGAAAATAGCTAAAATGGGTAGCTAGTTTTCTCGTTGAAGTTTACAAAAAAACTGTTGGTTTTTCCTTAAATATAATGCTGCAGTCTTACAGGTAATATATTGACCTATTGCTTTTTGAGATATTTTGAAAAATAACTGAAATATGAGCATTTAAATTTCATCATACAAAATTATGAAAACTCAGCCACGACAACATATTTCCAATAAATACAATACCTGTACCGTAGTTACTAGTCCAGTGTATAATGGGTCCAAGGGTAGCCTAAGTAACTTGGCGGCAAATTTTCAACGTTCTGCTTGTTCATTTTTTTCTGGAGTTTTCACAGTATTGTTGTGAAACATCAACAGTTCAAAATAAAATAAAAATATATATTTTCTCAGACAAAACAAAAAAAAAAAAAAATCCAAAAATAATCACTTTACTATAGAAATTGCATAGGAGAGAACAATATTTGGCCACAAATTTAATTTTAGAGAATATTTTTGGGAATCAAACACAGAAAAAGAAAAGATAAATAAACTAAATAATTTCTGATCAGATATGGTAAATCAGAACAAAATGTTATCATTGGCCGGCGCGCGAATCGCGCCGGTCTCTTAATACATACACATATATACACATATGTGTGTCTCTTGATACATACACATATATACACATATGTGTGTTTGTGTGTGTGTGTGTGTGTGTTATATATATATATGTGTGTGTGTGTGTGTGTGTGTGTGTGTGTGTGTGTGTGTGTGTGTTTATGTGTGTGTGTATGTATGTGTATGTATATGAATATGTACATTTTTTTTCTCTCTCTCTTTTTTCAATCAAATGATGATAAAATTACTTTCATATCATTGTATAATATATTATGTCATGTTTGTATTTGCTTGCCTTTAACCCTTATAGGGTATAGTTGTGCAGTAAATAAAATTCTATTCTATTCTATTCTATTCTATTCTATTCTTAATATAGCTTTGGATTTTTATGTATGGAGAAGTGTTCGATTAGCGCAGAGCGCAGTTTGGAAAAGTTTGAATATGACCTGCAGTCCATATTTAGTAAGTTTGACTATGACCTGTGGTCCATACCTTAAAAGTTCAAACATATTCATATATGACGCATGCTAAAATAAGTTTCTAGAAAAGATCTGGTAACTTATTTAAGTTCTGGCATGTTTTTTTCTTTTTCTTTTTATTTTTATTTTTTTTAATAATAATGTTCAAAAACTAAATCTCGTGGAGATCCCAATATGACTAGGATTCGCATATTGCTTGATCAAGAAAATACATAAAACTTAATAAAAACATACATTAAAGAATTATATTGTTATTTTTACATATTACATTGAAAATTTATTAAACTTTAGTATAGCCGTGTCCCATATGTCCCATATTTCTAAGTAAACATGAACAAAATTTGCGCCAGTACAATTAGACGTTAACGTCTAAATATTTTGTCTTGTTTAAAATAAAACGCCATGCAAAAAAAAAAAAAAAAGAAAAAAAAAAAGTCTTTCCAAGTGATGTAGAAAGGATGTGGCAAATGATGCTAGACTCTGAGCACTGAAATTCACGGACAGTAGTAATCTTGTCACTCATGGCCAATTGTTATGCAAAGAAATAAGTGACGTGAATATCCGGACATGAGTAACGTGAGCTAAAAAAGTGGCTGTTTCAGGTGGGTTGTTGACAATCTGGGGCTTTTGTCCTCGGTTCCCAGTCAATTCGTACTCAAGTTAACTCGTACTCAAGTCAACTCGTTCTCATGTTGGTCAATTCGTACTCATCAATTTGGTCAATTCGTACGAATTGTTCAATTCGTCCTCATTTTGGTCAACTCGTACTCATGATTTTTGGTCAGTTCGAACTCATTTTGTGACCTCTATTTGGGGACGCAAACAAACGGAAGCAAAATGAAATATACTTAACGCCATTAAAACGCAAAATTAAGAGCATTTAAAAACGTTTGAGTTAGAGGTTTTAGGTCGAACACGATTCTTAGTTACTGGGTTATATTCAGGGACATAGTTCAAATTTGACTTTTTTTTGCAGAAGTAATGGCGTCAAGAAAATTTAAATTTTGCATATCTCGGGTGTATAGACGGACCAAATTCACCTGTCGCGTTGACCTTTATATTTACTATTCACCAGGATGCGTCCACTGTACAATCGCGCCCCTATATATTGGTGATACGTGTTGAAACAGTAAGTCTAAACTTATAAATATTACAATCAAACAATCAAAGCGACAGGTCAATTAGGTCGGCTTATAAAATGTTGAAAATAAACACAGCAATCTTTAATTTACACTGTTTTATTATTCTTTCAGTAGCAAGGTGTTCATATAACAAATAAAACACGAATCGCATAACATAATACATCAATACAAAAGTAACTAGATATCCCCATCTAGTCATCTTTTTAAATCTATATATGACCAATATCAGCCGATAATGGTGCTATAGGGGGAGGCGGGTGAGGGGGGAGGGGGGTTAACTAATGTTGAGAGAACTTGTGGCCCAACCCCTTGCATACATGTATATTTTTCATGTAAAGCTGCAATAAAATATGTTTATACTCTACCATAGTTTTAAGAAGATTGCTATCTGGGTTATACGTAGATGCTGAAGTAATCAAAATTTTCATCGTTCACGATAACTAGACTATTCCTAGCTAGCATGAAATCTATATCTGGCCGATATCGGCCCAACAGCAATTCAATTCTACCGGACCGATAACGGTCAAATAAAGAATTAAAAAGAATGCTATCTGGGTTGCATATACAAAATTTAGCACACTATAGACGCCTCATTAATCAAGCTTTGCTCGTTTCACGATAGACAGACTATTTCCATCTAGCATTAAATCTATATCTGACCGACATCGGCCCTCGGGCAGATAACGGTCCGAAATAAAGTTTAGAATAATGCTATCTGGATTACTTATACAATATTTAGCACATTATAGAGCCAAAGTAATCAAAATTAACACAGTTCATGATGAAATGAGGTTTGCTTGTTAGCATTCTACTTAAATCTATATCTGACCGATATCGGTCCAAAAGCAACCCTATCGGGTAGATAACGGTCCGCTAGATATTTAAGAAGACTGCTAACTGGGTTACATGTACAATATTTAGCACATTATAGAAGCCGAAGAAATCAAAGTTTGCAAAATTTACGATGAAATGAGTTTTGCCAGTTAGCATTCTACTTAAATCTATATCTGACCTATATCGGCCCAACAGCAATTTGTCGGGTAGATAACGGTCCGATAGATATTTAAGTAGAATGCTATCTGGTACAAAATTTTCACAGGTTACGAGAATGTTATCTCGGTTACAATATTTTAGCACACTGTTAGGCCATAGATTCCGGACACCGCCTTCAGCAACCCTGAGGTGGACAGCTCCCCATTGCTATACTGCTGCCAGCATCCGAATATTCGCGTCTGCATGGCTCTGTACATCTGTCCTGGAATCGTCGCACTTTTCCGTCAGATACCAGTTGAACCAGTGCATGCTGGCGATTCTGGCCTCTCGGTGCATGAGGTCAATGAGCACATAAAAGGGCGGCGTCATATTCGCTCTGTAGTTCAGCCGCCTGTGCCAACCTGTAACAGAAATTTAAAAAGTATACCAAGCGGGCACATGACGTTTGCACAACGTCGCATTAACGTCCATGCAATAGCATCGGCGTTGATGCGACGTTGCCTCAACGTTTTGGGTCCGCTGGAATAATAAGCTTTGTAAATATTTGAGAGCAATAAATTAAGGAACAATCAACATCTCTAACCAGGAGTCATGCAACTTTGAGAAATGTCGCATCAACGTCGACGATGCATCGACGTTGTATTAAAACCATCAAAACTGAATAAGAAATAAACGTACGGTAATTTCCGTTTTCGAAGTAAAAATATTATTTAATGTAACGTAAATATTGCTACACAGTGGTCACGTTTGTATAAATATACTGAGACGAAAAAGAAACGCACAGATGTTTTGATCAAATAACGTTTGATTAGATGATCTGAAAACTATTTGTTTTATATTATTAGCCTTACCTGGATACTCAAGATAGGATCCCATGAAAATCACGCAGGTCGATACTCGTGATATCACGAAGTTCACGTAACTCATGAAATCACGTTTTTCATGCTCAGTGAGCCACACGACTAGTTATAAGCTTGATTTTTTTTTTCTGAACCGTCATTCGGGATAGCATTACACTTTAACTTCAGTCGCTGAACGAAGAAACGTGGCAGATCATGCCACTGCTACATCAAACTGATCGTGATCGTGCCGTTACAATGTTGTTGCAAGATATTTCGCAATCTGATGTCTCCCGACGAGTTAATCATTCGACCGTCAGTCGACTCTGGCAACGTCTTCGTCACACTGGGACCACAGCCGACCGACCACGAAGTGGACATCCCAGGGTAACGACGGCGAGACTAGACCGTCATATAAGCCTTACTCATCTGCGAGACAGGTTCCAGACTGCAACAAAGACTGCGCTGAATACACCTGGTACACACAACAACCGTATCCATCCTCAGACTGTCAGAAATCGGCTGTGTGACGTCGGATTAAGGGCGCGTAGGCCATACATTGGGATACCACTGACGGTGCGTAGAAGGGCCATACGTTTAAACTGGCTGGAACGGCATCGACCCGTTAACTTTCCGAGACGGCGATAGCGCAACATACTGTTCTCCGACGTGTCCTGGTTCAGCCTTCATCGTGCAGACGGTCGGAAACGTGTATACCGAAGGAAGGGCGAACGTTACGCAGACGCAGACGTTATTGAACATGATCGGTTCGGCGGTGGATCGGTAATGGTGTGGGGAAGTATCGCATATGGTTTCAAACCACCACTGGTTGTTATCAATGAGACGATGAGTGCAGTAAAATACAGGGATGAAGTCTTAGCGCCACATGTTGTTCCTACTGCACAACAGCGTGCATTAACGTACAGCGTGCATTAACGTTTCAGCACGACAACGCACGACCCCATGTTGCTCGGATCTGCACAGACTTTCTGGCTCAGAACAATATTCACGTCATGAACTGGCCTCCTTATAGCCCGGACTTTTCCCCGATAGAGCATCTTTGGAATGAATTAGACCGTAGAGTTAGACGTCGTGTTAACGTACCTGTGTAGGTTCTATTAATCATAAAAGACGTCCTGTTTGCTCTAAACGAGTTGTCAAGTGTGGAACAAGACTCATCATCTGTGTTCGTTCTGAAAAATATAGAAAATATAGTCATCTTAAAGATAGATAGGTAGATAGATAGATAGATAGATAGATAGATAGATAGTGACAGACAGACAGACATCCAGATAGATAGATAGATAGATGGACATACGGATGGATAGATAATCCTGTCAATTATCCACTATTGAATATCGGCGATCAATTAAAGACAGTCAAATTGGTCCAAACTGTTACATTCCTAATAGTTTACATATTATGCGGTAGAAGATCGATTGTTTTAAATACATGTACTTTTGTTACATTTCTGTGCAGAAGATAATTATGTAACGCAGTCAAAAGAAAACAAAATTAGTTGGTATTTAATGGAAGTAAATGTTTATTGTTTTTCTTTCTTTTAGTCTTCCAATATTAAATTCATAAAGTTCGAATTTCTCATTTCTTTATTTTCCGTTATTTTTGGAAGTTCTTCTTGCTTGATTTTCTTCGGAATGTCGATTTTAATGTGAGATCAAAGGAAACATCTTTAATTGCCAATTAATGAAAGTAACTACTTGTTTATTACTTTCTTCCATTTTTTCTATACTTAAATTCTTAAAAGTTAATTAACTCGAATTTCTCAATTCTTAATTTTCTGTTATATTTGGAAGTTTTTCTTTCTTAAGTTTTTTTTTTTTCCAGAATAAATCGATTTTAATGTGAGATCAAAGGAAAACAAATTTAATTGGCAATTAATGAAAATGACTACTTGTTTAATAACTTATGTTTTGTTTTTATGTTATATTTTGAAGTTTTCTTTCGATCTTTTTTGCAAAGATTAAAATATAGAAAAGTGGATTGATGCGAATTTCTGGAATTTGTTTAATTCTGGCAACAATCACTCCGAATTTGGTGCCATTTTGGACGAATTGCCTATTAAAATTAATGTTTCCAGCCACATCTGCATCTTGCGTAACGACGAATTGGACAGACACCGTCATTTGGCATACGTATTACAATCATAACAATGCAAACCATCAATACAACAAAAACGGTGGGGAAAAATGCTAAAATTATAGGACAGAATGAGTAGCGCTAGTGGATATGAGTGACGAGATGTTTTATGAATGACGAGAGCAGCGAAATTGGTAGTAGATGTATGTTTCAGCTGTAAAACAAATGCTTATTTAAAAAATATTTAAAAAAAAAAGTAAGTCCTTATCTTGGCATTTAATGCCCCTACAGGCGCGGATCCAGGAGGACTTCCGAGGGAGTTCGATTTAATCATATTACCGTACATACTCCAAGTATTCAGACAGACAGGCCTGAGCAAACAGTGTAGACCCAGATAAAACGCCGCAGAACACTATTTGTCAATCACCCGGCAATTTCACAAACATTTACAGGCAGCAAAATTTGTTGAATTTTTTTAAGAGAAGTAGAAGGAAAGGTGTCCGAAATCCATCATATTTATCAAAATCTTCCAAAGTAAATGGAATTTCGAGTCAAAGAGAGATTAGATCTAACCCCCGACTCCCCTTTGAATCCGCCACTGCTCTCTATCCACAGGCAATGTCTTTAGCTATAGTTAGGCTCTTCTGTTCAACTAACACCCACGAATGCTTTAAATTCAAATCAGTATGCAATCGGGTAAGGGAAATACCCTTAAAATTAAACAAATAGAACATGCTAGCTTTATATTTTTTATTCATCCGATCAAGCATTTGTTTTACAAGCGGAAAGATACGTCCTGTACCTATTTCGCTGCTCTTGTCACTCATAAAACATCTCGTCACTCATATCCACTAGCGCTACTTATTCTGTCCTATAATTTTAGCATTTTTTTCTGTTTTTGTTGGTTGTATTGATGGTTTGCATTTTTATGATTGTGATACGCATGCCAAATGACGGCGTATGTCCAATTCAAGTTGTTACGCAAGATACAGATATGGCTGAAAACATTAATTTTACTGGGTAAATCGTCCAAAATGGCACCGAATTCGGAGCGATTGTCGCCAGAATGAAACAAATTCCAGGAACCGTGACTATGTTTTGATGTAAATTTTGTCGCTCGGTTGTATGGAATTTAATTCCGCACAGTATAGCCATCTCTGATTTTTAAAATAACGCCCTCCTAGACGACAAAAGCCCCAGATTGTCGACAACCCTCCTGAAACAGCCACCTTTTTAGCTCGCGCTGTTCATGTCCGGATATTCACGTCACTACAATATTGGCCATGAGAGACGAGATTACTGCCAGTGTAATTGAGGGGCACAATCTATGTTCTATACATGAACGTAAACATGTGACTGCTGCTGCGATTAGTAAGCAGGTGTGTATCAACTAAGAAATTATTGTTCTAACATGTGCAAAACAGACTGCATCATACCAATGCACTGTCTTGGCTCGGGCTTTATGCGAGGGCTTATACTGAAAGCTCGGACTTAATAATACCCGGACTTGTCACTAACGGAACTGCCTAAATATGTTGTCTTGGCTTGATTTTATGCTTTGTTACAGCACTGTGGTCATTAAAATGATTTTGGATAATTCTGAGGTTGTAATACATTATTTATAGTAAGTTTGGTTGAAAAATGTTCATTCATAATTAATAAAATTGAAGTTATACCATCATTTTGGATGGATTTCTGAAGATTTTCTTCTTAAAGTGCCAAAAATAGCCGAAGTGAGCACCTAGGTTTCTTGTTGATGTTTACAAAAAAAAAAAAAAAAAAAAAAAATGTTTGTTTTTCCTTAAATAAAATGCAGCAGTCTTAAATGTAATATATTGAACTATTGCTTTTTGAAAACAAATCTCAGATATTTGGAGAATTAAATAAAATATGAGCATTTAACCGTCATCATACAAAATTATGAAAACTCAACCACGACAACATATTTCCAATAACTACAATACCTGTACCATAGTTACTAGTCCAGTATATATTGGGTCAAAGCTGAAAGTTACAAGGGTTTAGCGGATAAACACCGATAGGTTCAGGAAGTGCAACAGTTTACGGTATTAACCGGGCCAATATTTTACGGTATAAAGCAGTTGATGAGATTTTAAATACAGCACAATCTGATTAATAAAAAATGTCATCAAATGGATGTTTTCGCATTGGTCTTGTTACAAGTCCTGGCCATCAGATGGCTGTATTGGCTCGAGGCTTGCCAATACAGTAATCCTATGGCCAATACGAATGCCCTCGTACCTGTAACAGGGCCAATATGTAAACACCCACTTAATAACATTATAATATCAAATACTTCACACCCCTCTTTTCAATAAAAAAATACATTTGAACCCATCTTTATAAACTGGAAAACATACGATTCGTAAAAGAAAAGCGAGATTACATGTCTTACAGAAATGTTTAATTCAGACGTTCCATTGCTATAAACTTGAAAACATACAAGAAAAGCGAGATTACATGTTTGACAGAATTGTTTAATTTAGGCGTATCTATAACCATGATAACATTGTTTAATATCAAGTAAAATGTCATTATTATCAACAGAGGAGCTAATTAAGTGAACCCAAACCTAAAATACTGAGCTTATTGAGTTCATAAACATATGGCACGCCGTTTTACTATTTACTCTATAAATCACATATCTGATTTAATACATCAAATATCTTATATAATATATATCTGATATATTACATCAGATATCTAATATATATAAGTTATCTTAATTGACATATAAGATATCTGATATGCTATATAATATATCTTATATAGGATATAAGATATCTTATTTACTGAAGATATCTCATTTATTCATTTGAATAAGATATCTCATATACTAATTCAGATATATATCCTATATTAGATATCTTATATCCTATATAAGATATTTAAAATAATGCATCATAAATAGTAAAACGGCTTGCCAGCAAGCCGTTTTCCTATTTATTCTTTAAATCAGATATCTGATTTAATATATCTGAAAATCTTAGATAATATATAAGATATCTGATATATCATGTCAGATATCTTATATGTTTATAAAGATATCTTATATGCTATATAAGATATCTGCCTTGACATTTAAGATATCTAATATTCCATATAAGACATCTGATATGTTAAGATATGTTATATAGGATATAAGATATATATATGTATATATTCTGAAAAATGGGTGGTTATTTATTTCAGATACGAGATGAAAATCAACTTTAGTAACCACAAAGATAAAGAAAAAAAATACACATTCCTTTTCTGGCAGTTTAGCCTACATCATAGTAAATGTTAATTATATTTTTATAACAGTATGTCTGATACAGCTAAATGACCCTGTGACCCTAAAGCCCCAGTGTTTTTTGATAAGCAAATGAAATCTTTATTAATTCTGTCAGTTTAAACGATGCCACCAAGAAGCGACAAAAAGGTTGCTGAAGTGTTTTGAATTTCTCGCCTTTCGGCTCGAAATTTAAGCATTTCAACAACCAATTAATACTTGTCGCTATTCAGAAAATGAGTTGTGGTACACTAAAACAATAAAAAAAAATCTCCATAACAGAAATGCGGCAGCTAGAAACTTTGCAAGCCTAATTCAATTATAATCGACCACCTGCAGTGATAAATCGGACATTGTTGATCCATTTTCTTGTATAGCTGGAACTGAAGTGCTCAGTGTTATAAAACTTACCACCTTAACAAGTATTTACATATTAGTAGACAACAATGTATTAAAATATAGTTTATTGCTTTTTTGTTGAAAAAGGGTGGTCATTAAGTTCAAATACAATAAAAAGGTCAAACTATAATACCCCGCCAATCGTACCGTGGGCAGAAAACTGTCAAACATTGACGAAATTTGCCCATTAGCAATCCTAAACCAGATCTCCTTCATATCAACGCATGTACCAAGTTTGGTTAAAATCTCTTGACATGAACTCAAGCAATCGTCCGAATACGAAAATATGGGCGTGTCTCGGGCATATAACTATGTCAAAATTTGACGAAATTTACCCATTAGCAATCCCAAACCAGATCTCCACAATATCAATGCACATACCGAGTTTGGTGAAAATCCATTGAAGTTTACTCAAGATATCATCCGGAAACGAAAATCGGGCGTGTCTCGGGCAGATAACTATGTCGAAATTTGACGAAATTTGCCCATTAGCAATCCCAAACCAGATCTCCACAATATCAATGCACATACCAAGTTTGGTGAAAATCTATTGATGTTTACTCAAGTTATCATCTGGAAACGAAATATGAACGGACGGACGGACGCACGACTGACTGATGGACACACAGACACATGGAAGTCTAACGTGAAATCATAATATCCCGCCACTATCGTGTGGCGGGGTATTAAAAAGGCAATAAAAATCAACTTTAGTAACCACAAAAATAGAGGAAACTAAGAAAGAAAGAAAAAAACAAAAAAAAACAAACAAAACAAAATGCACATTCCTTTTCTGGCAGTTTAGCCTACACCATAGTAAAGGATAATTATATTTTTATACCAGTGTGTCTGATACAGCTAAATGACCCTGTGACTCCAAAGCCGCAATGTGTTTAGATAAGCGAGTCAAAACTTAATTCTGTCAGACAATGCCTCAAAGAAACGACAAATAGGTTGTTGAAGTGCTTACATTTCTCGCCTAACAGCTGGAAATTTAATGACTTCAGCAACCCATACTTGCAGTTGCTAGGCAAAATTCGGAAATAGTACCATGCAAAATGCTTGCATTTCGCCAAAATACTGCTACCCAGCAAACATGTATATATGGGATCCAATATGGACAGAATCTGGGCATTTATCCCATTCGGATCCTACATGGGCCCATGAAGGCTTTTTTGTTTTGCCCATATAAGACCCGTATAGGTCCAATATTTGTACAATTCGGCCAACAAACATGCATATATGGGAACCATATGAGCAGATTCTGGGCATTTATCCCATTAGGGTCCAAAATGGGCCCCATATAGGCTTTTTGCCCATATAAGACCCATGCAGGTCCCATATTGGTAATATTCGATAACTTAAAAAATAAAGTCTAATATGTGGGACCCCCGCGATAAAATTGAAATAATCCTGGAAAAGCGATAATTTCAAGATACATAATTGGTGCCAAAATAGCTCCCATGCCATGATACCGTGGTTTTGTATCATGTAATACCCTGGCTGTATACTGTATATCTTTCCGATAGTAGGGTTGTGTGTGTGTGTGTGTGTGTGTGTGTGTGTGTTTTGCAAGGTCTCTACGATATATGTTTTTAATCTTTCGGTGAACTGAAAGGGCCGAACTATAATCTTGGTACCAGGTATAGGTATCGTTTTTTATTTCAATAAAACTAATTAAGGGAGGTAAGTACAAAATTAGGATTGGGAGAAGAGAAATTCGTTTTTGTGAAAATCACAGTGGTAAAAATGTCGTTTGCTAAACCTTGTGCTTTAGCTCAAGCAAAAACATCGCATTTAGGTTGGTCTACTATTGTATTTATTGTTTTATATTGATTCCGTAAAGAATTTTGTTTGGAACGTATGTTGTAGCTGAATGAAGATTACTGTCACCAAACTTTCATTTTGTATGGGAAATACCTACTTTCGTTTTACGATACAATATACAGCAGCACTCGTTTATCGTGGCTGATTAGAACTCGTTTTGAGCCCTAGGAAATTCTTCCGGATTTTCTTATTTTAACATGAAAATGTATGTTGTGTACTCATTAGAATCGCATCATCGAAGCGATTCTAATGAAAAAACACCCAACATTTCATAATTTTATATAAGATCGAAAAGACATCAGTAAAGTATCCTCATTTGCCTCCTGACCTGGCGCTATGATTAACCTTCATTGGCTCGAACTACCCATGTCTAGAACAAATTTCCATGATCTCAAAGACGAATAAGTGCGGACAGATTCTAAAGGTGCTGCTCCCCGTCTGTAAATATTCCAGATAAAGGTATGCTTACTATGATCCCTCAACTAACCTAACCCTAGCCTAGCCATCAATGACCAAGCTATAAGTTAACCCAAACAATTGGAATAATTGATAGGTGTGCACACTCACATGCTGAGGCCAGTGAATGATTTCGGACAGGTTCTTAAGTATAGTAAAGATATAATTGAAGGTTCGACTACACACACACACACACACACACACACACACACACACACACACACACACACACACACACACACACACACACACACAGAGAGAGAGAGAGAGAGAGAGAGAGAGAGAGAGAGAGAGAGAGAGAGAGAGAGAGATTATTATTATTATTGTATTTTTCTGAAGAGTTTCGTTTTGGATACATAAAATACAGCTTAAACTGACAGAAGGGACAGTTCTTTGATGTGTATTGATTTTTTTTTTCTCCAGGAATTACAATTTACATTTGCCTCCGGAGGAACGAATCATTCACAAAAAAAATATTTACAAGGGCAGAATATTTAATATCTAGCCAGTCAAATGTCTTATGATAGAAAATTACTTACAAGGGACAGAATATTTAATACCTAGCTAGTTAAATAACTTACGACAGAGTAATTTTTACACAGTCACATTTTTTGGTTATTTTGTATATATTTTGAACACAAGCTTGTTTTAATGACCTGGAAAATACAGAACTTCATTTGTTTTAAGAATAAGAAAAAGCAAATTATTTCAGGGGCGGGGACAGCAAGGGAGCGGGTACTCTTCCCCGGTGAGGGCTTTTATTACTGAGTGCAATATTCTCATGGGTTCTGCAGGGCTGCGAGAGGCTGAATGAGGCTCGCTGTTGTATGTAACTCCTACTGTTTTATTACCTTTTCTTGCGATTTGATATGAACTTATTTGTGTTCATCTGTTTGTTTCTATAGTAAACGCGATGTTTTAATCTATCTGACGTCGTCTTTATCACACAGTAGCCCAAATTCCCAACATTCAGCACGGAACATCTCGCGATGTGGTCGGTCTGCATTCGTGAAAATGTAATAAATCAGTTAAACAATGGTTCTGCGCATGTACGTGCTGACTCTCGGACATGATCACATCGTATATGCGCACGTATAACTAAGACATATCGTTGACTGAAACAGGATGGTTACAATGATATGAAAAAAGAGATAAGTAGGTGATGTACCGTATATACTATATATACCCTAAGTATTGGGACACCAAATCTACTTACCATACTTGTCCTAAAATTTGGAATAGTCTATTCTACGTCCTGTTGATGTCTGTAGACCCTGATCAGAGGTCGCATTCTGCGGCGTCAGATCTTGGTCTACACTGTTTGCAATAGCCTGTCTGTCCAAATACTTAGGGTTATTACGGTATTATAGTCTTAAGATAAGGTTGTGTCTTGCGAAAAAAAAAATGGATCACGCGACTTAGTACATCAAGACTACAAAATCTATCGACTAGGCCAAGAGAAGGAGCATACCAAATATGGTAAAATTTGATAAAAAAAAAAAAAAAAAAAAAAAAAAAAAAATCGGTCACTTGACGCACTACTTACCCCTGGAAAAATCTGTGTACGGATCGTACAAAAATAAATAAGCATCACCAAATCTGATGGGATCTTATTTTTAATGTATGTTGATGCTGTGAAATATTGCGTCACGGGACGCTGCCTGACGCAGTACACAGTTATAATCCTTGTTAAAACTCCACATCCGGACCGATTGTAGGACATAATCAAATCCATAATTGGTGGGATTATACACAAGATGACAATGTCACGAATATGTCATACGAACAAATTGGGGCACGTGATACGGTGCTTCCAGAGTTATGTTTATTGGTAAAATTCCGTGTCCGAGTCATATCTTCTAAACTGATTAAAAGAGTATTTCCTAATTTGGCGGGATTATATATTTTAATTTATGATGAATGCTCCGCGTACAAAAATGGGCGATGTGACACAGTAATTTCTGGGATATGGCAAAGGTACATATTTTCTTAATCCACTGACAATTGTGATGGGTTATTCATGTCACGGTGATGACGTTTCGCGTGCGAAAATTTGGGCATGTGGTGCACTATTTACAGGTATAGCCCTTGGTACAAAATCTAGAATCGGATCATATCTTCTTAATCGACTGAGGAACATTTCCAAATTTTATTGGATTATACGTTTTTCGCATGTTCAAAACTTTTATCATATCATACATTATTTCCAGGCTAATGGCTCGTGATACATCTTAACCGTTGGAGAACATTTTTGCAGCTGGAACATGTGTGTAAATCTGGCATTTTCTGGTTTATATTTCTTTTAAAACTGATTAATTTTATTGCTGATTTGAGTTGTCGGCTAAGTATCAGTTTAAAGGACAGTCCATTTGTGTTAGTTTTGCACGCTAGTGTTTCTTCTAGCGATAACAAGTGTTAGTTTTTTTCAAAAAAGCTTGTGGGTCGTTAAGCTTCAAACAATGCATGTTCGCTTTTGACGCTTTTACCGCACATGGTGACATATGTATTAAGATTCATTGAACTAACCTAAATGACTCTAGTTACTGTCCGAGTTTGGTTCGCTCCGAATTGTCAAATTTCTGACGTGTACACAAATAATAGGTGCCACGGACTTTGTTTCTTGATAGTTAATATTATCCTGTGAGTTTTTCAACGGTTTGACTATAACAGGTCACTAGATGGGGAAGTACTGGGCTAGTATTAGCTGATGCGACAATGGAATGCTTTTATTTTAATGCCAGTAAAGATACTCTTTGGACAGGCTCATTTCAGAGTTAAAGGGTGCCTAAATTGCTTTTCTTTGTATTAGCATGTATTATTATAGAGATTTCTTTACCTATTACAGTGTAGAGCTAGATCAGACGCCGCGTTTTGCGGCATATGATCTAGGTCTATACTGTTGCCACTGTCTCTTTTATGGGACGCAAGGCATAAATTAGTTAATAGTATACCCGAAAAAGACCAAAATTGGATAATAAAACATTCTATTCTGTTCTATTCATTATCAGATACACGCCTACTATGTCAACAGTCTTGGTAGTTACGTCCGCTAAGCTGGAGTTGGTATAATTCCCGTACTTGATGCGTGATTAACATAACTCCAAAATATGCGCCCGCAATTCATGATATTAAGCGCAGATCAATTGCGTTCCTTGTTTAGCATCGCCGGTTCGATAGAGGTGAAATACTTTGTTAGGAGCCGTATAACTACAAATGCCTCGGTGGCTCAGTTGGATGCACGTCCAGGAGGTTGCGGGTTCGACCCCCGCCGGGTCGGCAACATTCTTTCGTTGAGATTTGATCACGAAATATCTTCTGTGGTCATTCTCTCCCTGCCGCTGATTCAAGAAGGGCAGTTGTCAGTTTTTTTGCGAAAGAATGTGCATAATACTGGTTAACCACTTAGAGGAATAAGCCTGCCCAGTAAAAGTGTTGTTAGATAAACTGACCGCGCTCGACATGACCCCATTGGGTTGACTAGGTCGTAAAACCTCAAGACAAACAAACTCCAAATGCGTGTTCAAATGCATGGTTAGTATATGATAAATTTATCATTACCATTACTTCTACTTGCTTGGTGTGAACGAATACACTGTTATAGCGGCCTTCGTAATGCATTGCATATAGATAATGTGCCCACGAATATAACCCCTTCCGTTCCCCGCATCCCACCCGGCATGATGTGCATAGTTTATGCGAAAATCAGTTGCTTGTAACAATCAAGATTTTAAACGAAGTAAGATGAGATGCAAGTGCCATTTGGAACAATAACAAGACATGTGGACATGGCCGATGGATACTTTCACATAAACGTGGCTATCGTATCCTCCCCCACCCCCTCAACAGCCTTGCCCTTAGGCGGGGAGAGGGATGGGGAATGGACTTGTGCTCCAGACAAAAGTGTAATAACAGACGGATGGATGACCACAGACCACTACCATATCACCCTTCAACTGAACAATGCATTTCCTTTCAATGGCTTTTATCACTGTGTATAATTTGAACTAAAAAACATTGAATAGTTCTTGATGCATATAAGACAAATGACAAAATATACTGAGAGGGTAAAAGGGAGATAATAGCAAAATGAGGCAAGACAGAGTTATGGTTCTTAGACACTGGACTTCCACTGAATGTCCTCTACCTTGTATGCACTTTGAATTAATTCCCTTCAGCACTTCTGGAGTTCTGCCCGGACAAGAAAATTAAATAAAGGGAAATAATTAAAAAAACAACAAGGTAGAGTTAAGGTTCTTAAATACTGCACTTCCTCTCATCGTCCTTTATCATTTTATGAAGTTTCAACAAATCCCTTTAATAGTTTCGGCTATGCTCCAGACAGCAGTATGACAGAAGGACGGACGTATGCACGGAACGATACAATAACCATACTCCGCTTCAAGAAGGACTGAACAATGCATTTCCTTTCAATGTACGAGGGATGTTCGAAATGAATTGCTTATTGTCCTCTAGCTCGATATCCACGTGGGGCACGATAAAAACCAATACATACCTGTATAGGGTTATTCAATATCTACACAATGGTGTATAAATGTACATGTTAGACTAAGTGTAAGACATAAAATTTGCCATTTGAATACACGCAGTCATTGACCACTGCAGTAAAAATGGTTGGTAGAAGCGTCGACAAAAAAGATGAAATACGGGCTTACATCAAAGCTCGCTCAAAACTTGGTTGTTCTTTGAAGAAGCTGATGACTGAAATTTCTACTGCTTTTGGACCTTCTTGTGTGTCTTATGACACAGTTCGGCGGTGGAAAAAGAAATTTGAGTCTGGTGTAGAGTCCATAAAAAATGCACCGAAATCAGGTAGGTCAAAATCTGCATCTCGTAAAGAAATCGTTTCCAAAATAAAGGAAATCATTGAAGGAGATGCCAGATTTACAGTTCGTGATATTGCACGAAAGGTAGGCATATCACTTTCAACGGTTCACCTTATTTTGAAGAAGCATTTGAAAGTCAGAAAGATTTCTGCTAGATGGGTGCCACATCTGTTGACTGACAAGCAAAAGAGGCAACGAGTTAAAGTGGCCAAAAAGCTGCTTCAAATGTTTCCAAAATATGACAAAAAGCAGTTTGACAATGTCGTCACAGGTGATGAAACCTGGGTCCATTATTTTGAGCCCGTCAGAAAGGTTAGCTATAAGATCTGGGCCACTAAACACAGCAAACGCCCAATAATTGCCAAACGTTCTTTGAGTACAAAGAAGGTTTTGTATGCAATCTTCTTCTCTGGTGAAGGAGTCGCAATAAAAGTGCCAGTGAAAAAGGGCAAAAGCATCACCGGAAAGTACTACAAAGACGTAGTACTGAAGAAACTGAAAAAGTATTATCAGAAACGACGCCCTGCCACTGGTTTTAAACATGTCCGTCTTCTACATGACAATGCCCCAGCTCATACCTCCGCAATAGTTACGGCGTTTTTGAAGAAAGAAAAAGTAACTGTTTTGCCTCAGCCCCCGTATTCCCCAGACCTTGCCCCATGTGCTTTCTTTTTGTTTCCGAAATTGAAAGCATTCCTTGCTGGGCGGAAATACCAGTCCCGACAGGCACTTGGATCTGCCATTCATCAGTACCTTATTACTGTGCCCAAATCAGCGTACCGTGACGCCTTCAAGAAGTGGATACATCGGCTGAAACTTTGCATTTCTAGCCACGGGGAGTACTTCGAGGGCATGAAATGAGTACTTTTGGGCTAACTTGAAATTTGAAGTCTCCAGATAGAAATAAGCAATTCATTTCGAACATCCCTCGTACTCTGTCATTGTATACTACACGTATATGATTTGAACTAAATACCTTGAATAGGTCTTGATTCATATATATAACAAGTATACTGAAAATGTAAAAGGGCGATATAATAAATATGCTGAAAATGTAAAAGGGAGATAATAGCAAATGAAGCAAGACAGAGTTATGGTTCTTAGACACTGGACTTTCATTGAATGTCCTCTACCTTTGTATGCAATTTGAATTAATTCCCTTCAGCATTTCTAGAGCTATGACCTGGACACGAAAATTTAATAAAAGGGTATAATTGAAAAAGTAGCAAAGTAGAGTTAAGGATTTTGTACCATGCACTTCCTCTTAATGTTCTTTATCATTTTATGAAGTTTCAACTTCCTCTTAATGTTCTTTATCATTTTATGAAGTTTCAACCAAATCCCTTGAATACTTTTGGAGTTCTACATCGGACAAGTGTGACGGACGAAGACCATTACCATATCCCGCCTTTACCTTCGGCGGGGAGTTGGGGGGGGGGGGGGGGGGAGGGTAGGGAGAAGGGGGCGTGGGCGATAATTGGCCATTGGACATATTATTCTTTTTCGACAGAGACGAGTAAAGCGAAATTCGTGAAAAAAAAAGTTTACTAATTTAAAAGAAAAGTATGCAGACGCTTCATATAAATCATAGAGTGACTAAAGTGACTACATACACAGAGGCATCGGGAGACGCTTTCAACAATACCATCAATTAAGAGCTGACAACGATTACACAGGCTCCTAATGTTCACTAGAACCGCTATCCAGTGGAATCAACTTCCCAGCTAGACGTGCATGGCAGAGTCGCTCGAAGTGTTCAAGCCAAGATCGCGAAGACCGAGCACCCAGACTCAATCAATTTTCAAACTTCTTCTTTCTTGTCCTGCTCTGCCTTTCCTAATTTCTACTCGTCTACCTCATCATTTGTAGTTTTCTAATTTATAACCCTTCTCCCACTCCGCTGGTGATAGCCCTTAAAATTTAAGACATCCTAGTGTAACGGCAAAAAAAGAAAGTCCAGTGATACGTATCATTTTTTTTGCTTTCAGCGGAGCCAATGCGTTTTGAGCGTTCACCAAAGAGCAGAGGACATTTGTGTTATCAATGGATCCTTGACAATTATTTGGTCAACTGGTACAGAAACAAACAAATCTCAGCTGCGTTTTATAATGATATAGTAAAAGAAATAGATGTTCTGAGTAAAACAAAGTATGCCAGAAGCAAGATCTCTGGAGAACCACAGGTAAACAACTTTTCTTTACAAAAACATGCCTATTCCAATATATTGAAAATTTCACCACCAAACAGCTAAGAGTTTTCAGATAAAAATTCCGATATTTTTCATATTTCTGCTCAAAATATAAAATGTCGGTACTCGTTAGAACCGCCTCGCCGAGGCGGTTCTTAAGAGTACACACAATTCATGTTTTTGAGCAGAATTAAGAAAAATAATGTATACTCCTGTCAACACCAGTTTTACTATATAAAATGGGGTTTAAGGGGGTCAAAATTATATAGGTATGTTTTTGTGATGTTTCATATTTTATTTTTTCAGTTCACCCGAACGAAATCATATTATCTATCTTTTAATATTTTGCAGTGGATGACAATGGGAAATCATAGTAAACAGACAAAACATTTTAGTCATTACAAACGATAGGCTACATAAAGCAATACAAACTCGCCGTGCCAGAAAACTAATACCATATTAAATTTAAAAAAAAAAAATACGTGCGTTTTTAATATGGTCTTATTATTATTTCTTTTCATAAATGTTATTATCATAAATATAAAAACTATAACCTAAAAACAGACTGTCTTTCATTTTTTGTTTTCATAAATATTATCATAAATATAAAACTAGCTCAATTTTTTCTACTTGGACCAGTCATATGGTTCGACTTTAGAATATCTTTAATTTGTGGATTAATAATAAGTAGGCAATTATTTTGCCAATTATTTATTTGGCATATAATTATTGTACAGTTTGTTTGCAAACTTTTAAGTAAAATAATTTGATTTTATAACTGCTATTCAGCTTTTGACAAAGGCGTCAGCACAGTGTATTTTGCTCAGTCCATGTTACTGTTTTACTATGTGCCAGTATGAGTGAGAAAACCCAAACGAACTAATTTACACCCTTTAAGATCAACGGCACTCGCAGAGGAAGCCTGACCTCGAGATTTTAAAACTTTTTTCATGCTCAACTCAGCTGATCATGGAAATTTCTCTGCTAATAAATACGAAAATGCGAGCTATTGTTGGCATTTTCATATTTATTAGCAGAGAATTTTTCATACTCAGCTATGTTAAGCAAGAAAGAATTTGCAACTGTTAGTAATTTGAGATTTATTAGCTAGACAAATTTCATGCTCAGCTGAGTTGAGCATGAAAAAAGTTTTATAGCCTCGGGGCCTGATGGATATAAGCCGCGTCATGGGAAAAGAGCCACTATAGCATATGCGAATAGCACGCGTCCATTACAGCTATTACTTGTGCATCACTATATCTACTGCTATATATTATTAAACAATTATTGACTTTTGAGGTACATGTATTGGATATGACGTGACATCCACCAGAGGATACCAATATTGATCGAGGCGAAAGTCGAGGTCAATATTGGTATTCAGTGATGGATATCAACGTCATATCTAATACCTCAATGGTCAATACTTGTTTTATTATATGGTTTGTTTTTTCTCCTGATAATTGTAGCAATAACAGTCAACACCACACCCCATAAAAATAAAAAGCGTGCGTAGCGTCGGCGTCACTACTGGCGACGTCACTAAAAGTTGATATCTACTTTTAGAAACTAATATTCACTGAAAAGCGCGCGCAAACGGGTGAACATCAGATATATTCAGTGGGCCGAAAACGGCTCTCAGCCAATGAAAGACAGTCTATTTTTAAGTTATATAGTAACACGTTCTATCCAATACGCGACGTATCCGTCACCCCCACAACTTTATACATCACCTCATCTGCCGCATACATGACGCAGTCGCAGCATCCATCATTGTTGGTACCACATAGACTATTGACTCTGCCATATAGACCACGCATCCATCCGTCACCACTATCATCACACACAAATGTACATACACCGTCACATTGGCCGCATACACCGTCACATCTGCCACCTGCCATATATACCAAGCGGCCGCTACATCCATTGCTGTTACTACCTCATAGACTCCGGCCCTGGTGGCTCAGTTGGATGCGCGTCCGACTAGTGGTTAGGATATTTCGTGGAGATCTGATCATGAAATATTTTCTTTGGTCATTCTCTCCCTTCCGCTGATTCAAGAAGGGCAATTGTCAGTTTCTGGCGAAAGAATGTGCTCAATACTGGTTAACCGCTTTGAGGATTAAGTCTGCCCAGTAAAAGTGTGGTGGGGTTAAACAACCGCGCACGAAATTGGGTTGACTGGGCCATAAAACCTCAACATACACAAACAAAAACCTCATAGATTATTTGCTGTACCTCAACTACCTCGCATCCACCACCGCTAATGGCTATCAGCCCATACGTACACTACCACATCTGGTGCATATATCGCCGTATAGGCCACTTGTAGTGTCGCATCTATAATGCGCAAATATACACGTTTGCATCAATCATTCGACAATATTTTAATATTATTGTAATATTATTTAACATTAGGACTCTCGTGAAAGGAAACAAATGCAAAGGTGCGGACAGCCTATATTGTGGATCCAGCAACTGCTATGTGATATACTCCACAGCCACTGACGCCGTCAGATACGCATACCCAATCGCCACCAGCGTCTAAATATATCCCAACAGAGACACAACGTTAAAACAACGTCGTTTCAACATGAACGTTGAATCGACGATGTTTCAATGTTAGGTGGCAGCTGGGATTAAATAACAGTACTTAGTCCAATAAAAAGGGCTGATTGATTCACACTTCGCCATGTATTCGTACATAGACTTTTATTCCTGAAGTACACTTAAACCATTTATGTTATAAACCCATTTATGCCGAGTGGAATCTCTGACATAGCTCTTTGGACTGGTCTATTTCCAATAGAAAGAGTATGTTGCCGTTAAATCAACATTGAATCGATCGAGATGTTTCAACGTTGTGTGCCCACTGGGATTAAATAACAATACTAGGACTGACTCACACTTCACCATGTATTCGTACATATACTCTTATTCCATAAGTACACTTAAACCATTTATCTTTTTAACCCATTTATGCCGAGTGGACTCTTCTACTTAGCTCTTTGGACTGGCCCATTTCCAATAGAACGGGTATGTAGACGTTGAATCAACGTTGAACGCTAGGATTAAATAACAGTACTTAGTCCAATAAAAGGGCTGATTCACACTTCGCCATGTATTCGTACGTAGGCTTTTATTTCATAAGTGTTTTAACCCATTTATGCCGAGTGGATTCTTCTGCTTTAGTTCGTTGGACTGGTCTATTTCCAATAGAAAGGGTATGCGGTTAGTTTTTATCATTACCATGTTTTATAGAAAATCCTGTATTTAATGCGAACAGTTTAGACCCTGATCAGATGCCGCGTTCGGCAGCGTCTGATCTAGGTCTACACTCTTTGTCAATATCCCTTTTACGAGACGCTGTGCATAATTGGGTTAACTAACAAATTACAGACATTTCATGGAATATAAATCTGTATACAAATACATTGTAGAAGGGTGGCCTTGGTGCTTCGGTACACTATGTTCTTTAAACAGGAAGTAAAGAATCTAACACTTGTTCCCGAAATTGATGAAGTTCAATGGTTGCCATCGAATCCGTCTCTTGGAGGGAAACCTAAAGGGAATAATCTGAAGCGAGGAATTAATGCAAACAATCACAAAGATGGAAACACACCAAATACAACTAAACAACAAGCTTTTGTTTCTGAAAACAAAATAACAGCCAAAGGAGATTCGCAAAATGTGGACGAAAATGGTCAAATCCAAGCGCTTAAAATTGTAAGTCTGAAAAAGGAAATAGAAAACTTACATTATCTGCTTTCGCAAGAAGAGGAGAGTAATAATGAGTTAAACATTCTTCTGGCAGATTCCCGAGCAAATTGTCAGGAGTTGGAACAAAAGCATACACTTACACGGAGACATTTACAGAAGGCAGAAGAGACTATCCAGGAACTAACAAAAAGGTAGTCAGCTAATGTTGAATAAAATTTGAACCGAAAATTTAAAGCGAATACAGCTCGCGACGCGCTTCGCGAACGAATTGAGCTCTTCGGTAGGGAATATGATCAAGGAAAAGTAACATACAACGATATATACTTTCAGCAGAAACCGCTCTGACCAATTTTCTTCCTTTTTTTCTCCCGGAAGTTGTCATCGGAAGTTGGCAGAACTGACTGGGGCGTGTCTCACTAATAAGCGTCACGAAGTGACAAGAAACGAGTGTCAATACGTGTCATGAACATATTTTGCTGATTATTTTTATTATTAATTATTGATTTACATATATTATATATACTGATATTCATTCTTTAATGATTCTGTGAAGGACTTTTGAAGAGACTACAGATAGGTCTGTGCTGTGCTCGCATTTAGGCTAAGCCTATTTTCATATTAAAGTTTACGTTGAGAAGGTGGATCTCAACGTAGTCGGGTCAGGGTATTCTCTGTCCGATTACAGAATCGTTGGATAAAGTAGAGAGTTTTTAATATAACAAAGGCCATGATCGGACTCCGTGCACCAGTATGCTGATATGGCCCCTGTTTCCAGATTTGCAACGTCTATCCAAACGAACCAAGTTCCACTCAACAAAGCTAATATCTGTGATACCGAAGCCCCATGTGTCAATTCCTGTTGATTTAATCCTTACTAAAATTACTACAAGCGTAATGACTTTGATTTTGGTATTGCTAAGTTTCCGGTTTAAAATGACGACGTTTTACAATATCTTGTTGTGCACATATTTCTCAGCCTTTTCGTTTTGCTATAGCATCTACCCAGCTAGCATTCTACGTAAATCTACATCGGGCCGTCATCGGCCCGTCAGCTACCCTGGCGGGCCGATGACGGCCCGATATAGATTTACGTAGAATGCTGACTGGGTAGTCAATTTAGTGACTTTAATGCTAGGAATGAACTTTTAACTGCTAAAGTCGTAAAACGGGGAAATCGGTATATTAAACTGCATAAAACATTTTTAAATTGCATCGCCGCCATTCTGAATTAATTTCCAAATCTTACTTTGGCTTGAAAATATTTCTGCATGGAGGGCTATTGGAGCACGAATTTTGTGGCGACTTAGAATATAATGTTTTTAGTATTGATTTTCAAAACATAAAAAAGTAAAAAAAATATTATTACTCGTTATAAAAAGAGAGGTTACAGCATGGACACATGGACGCTATGCGGCAAACTGCATTATTATTACTTAATCATGGTTGAAACCTTGCTATCTTCATAAATTGCACGTCGGACCACAAGCTGAATGACGGCACCTTCCTAGCTCAGTCTATTTCAGAAGGTTGGCGCTTTACTACATCGCATAGTGATTGGAGCTTTCGTGGGCCTACGTAAAGACTTGCAGCCCATAACGTCGGTTTAAACCTTGCTCCGGCTATCCCATGTAGTTTTACTACTGACCGCTCAAAGGCGATTGTTCTTGTGTCGTTAGTTATTGTGGGGCCATGGGACTGCACGCATCGAAAACGTTTTCACTTTTGTCCTGTTGATTGTTTTATTGTTGTGTTTAGTTGGTCCCGTCTGGCATTGTAATCACCTCATTGGGGAAGAGGGGGCTGATTATTTTGATTTCCTTAGTTGGTATTGCGTGTCCTGCCCGTCGTAGTTTTATTTTACTCTTTCTCTAGGTGTCGTGCGACTATGTTCTGTGACTGTGGCTCTTTTTTGGTTTTTGTTTGCTTTGGCATCGAAATGCCCGTCCCTTTACTAATGACACACATCAAGCACAATACCACTGAAACACCGCATTTGGAAGTGTCTGCTTTGCGTGCGGAGCTCGTGTGTTCGAAACCCTGAATTATATACACTAGTAATGTTTTCACTTGACCCCAGCATTGAGAAATAGAGCTAAGACTTTAGCCTGGTGGCAGGGTAATTTGACGGCTGGAATGTCACTTCGGTGCCTAGGATAATAGGATGACGTTTCAGTGGGACAACCTATAAAAGTGGGTATTAAGCTCGTCACATCAAGGCACCATCGTGCAATGACTGAAAGGTTGTTGAAAGCATTGTGAAATCCAGCCCTGTACGCGGTCTTCGGTCAAAAAAAAAATGCCTCTAAATGCTGGTCTGAGCTTTCGATGTTCGTATGTTGCATAAGTGTCATCGTATGTTACATAAGTGAGGTGTTCTTTTGACACGGCTCAAATGCACCTATAGTCTGATTCTGTATCTTGGGGGAAACAAGCCATTGTCATTGCTTGCACTTATTTTTGTGGCAGCAATATGTCGATTTGTTTCTTCAATTTATTAACTTGACGCAGTGTTATTTTGTCGTTACCTGCTGTTATCGTGAGGCAGTATCATATGAAGTCGTTGCCTCAACGTATTATCTTGAGGCAATATGTCATTATGTCGCAGCTTGATCTTATCTTTTGGCAGTACCATATTAAGTCATTGTCTCAATGTATTATTTGAGGCAACATGTTATCATGTCGTTGCCTGATCTTATCTTGTAGCAGCACCATATAAAGCCGTTGCCTCAACGTATTATCTTGAAGCAACCTGCTATTATGCCATTGCCTGATCTTATCTTGTGGCAGCACTATATTGAGTCGTTGTCTCAATGTATATAGCTTGAAGCAGCATGTTATTATAGTGTTGCCTGACCTTATCTTGTGGCAGCACCATATTAAGTCGTTGCCTGAATGTATTATCTTAATTCTGTTATTATGCTGTTATCTGATCTTATCTTGTGGCAGCCCCATATCAAGACGTTACTTCAACGTATTATCTTGAGGCAACATGTTATTATGTCGTTGCCTGATCTTATCTTTTGGCAGCCCCATATCAGCTCATTGCCTCAACGTATTATCTTGAGGCAACATGCTATTGTGTCATTGCTTGATCTCATTTGAAGAAAATAACATATTAAGTTGTTACCGCAATGTATTATCTTGAGGCAACATGTTGCCTGATCTTATCTTAAGGAAACAAAGTATTAAGTCCTTGCTGCAATGTAATATCTTGAGGCAACATGCTGTTATGCCGCTGTCCCTTCTTGAGGCAACAAGATATGTTCTTGTCTCAGTTTTATCATCTTGCGTCAACACCATATTAAGTGGCCGCTCAACTTATTATTTTGAGGCAAGTTATTAACTTGAAGCAATGACATGATTTTGGTCTCTTATTCAATCTTATTAGGACATTCGTTGCCAGTTTTAGAATTTGTTGATACATTTGGCATATGCTTGAAGACACACTGTCTCTTGAAGTGGCCTAGTATGTAAAGGACATCCACTGTGCCTGAAAGGGTGATATTAGCCACAGTCATTTTTATAAAGGGAACTTAAATGCATAGCATATACTCAGTTTTTGAATAAAAAAGAACCCCGATTTTACAAAACTCATTATTTTAACAAGTTGTTGAAACGACAAAAATATCATGTTACTTCAACTAATAATCTTGTTGACTCAAGACATATCTTGTTGTCTGAACATAATAAGTTGGATTAACGACTTAATATTTGTTGCCTTTAGATTATAAGTTCTGGCAATGAATTAATAGCTTGTTTACTCGAGAAAATAAGTTGAGACAACGACGTAAATACATTGTTGCCTCAAAATAAGAAATTACCACAAAATAACAAAAAGTGTCACTATGTCCCTTTCAGGTTTCGGAAGTTTTAATGCCATGATGACCCTTTACAGACAGACAGTCAAAGATGAGCAAACCGTATAGACACAAATCAATCTGCTTTATGATCACCTAATAAAAGAGAAACGTCACGGCCTATATATGATGTCATAAGCCGCATGTTGCGTTGATATTTAGACGTCATGTAATCCAGACATTCAGTATGATGTCATTAAGCATGCCTATAGTTAACTGAGCATGTAAGAATATGATTGTTGTCAAGAAATTGTGAAAATCGATGATATAGACGAAATATTTATTTGTATGTTTACTCCTGGCGTTTTATATTAGATATGTTTGATTCAGTATTTTCTGAAGGCATTTCCAGTAAAACGGCGAATTAGACTATTATAAAGACAACCCTCTTTATACCGACACTCGATACAATGAAAAGATTCGTTATAATGACAACTTTCGCTTAAGAGGTAACTATTAGTCACAAATTATACAAAAATATTGTATTTAATACTTTAAAAAAACATATGTTTTGGATATTTGTTAGAATTGCCTCACTGAGGCGATTCTAACAAATATCCAAAGCATATGTTTAAACAAATAAGAATAAAACAAGACTTTTTTACATATTAATTTGCTCATTAAGTATTCTTTACAACAGCAATGGCAACGTCTTTGAGAACAAATGTTGTCGTTGTAACGAGGGTTCACTGTATTTTTACAGACTTAGTAAGATGGCTGGCGATAACCTCCGCTATGGCAATCCCAATCTTGCAGATTTAAGTGATCCATTCAGACCTACAGAACTTGGGAAGTTATTTTCTGAAATCTATGACAATGAATGGTCGGATGCTTATGAAGACGTAACTAATGATGAGAAAGGAAAGATTCGGATTCTTTACGATATAATGATGGTACTGTTTCTCTGTATATTTAAGTTGTTATACAGATAAAATAAGTTTGGTGTCTCTATCTAGAGGGACATGGTTTGTGGGTTCCCTTTGATACTGACAAAATAGCATATTACACGTATCTTCGTTATAGAGTATCACGGCGTAATATAGTTGATATACCTAGGATATCAATCAGAATGAAAGATGACATTATCAATGTATTCGCAGTTAGACAGAGCTAATTTTGGCGATTTCCGGTTGTAGCAATGAAAGTACGAATATGCATGGGAAAATATTATGAACGTAGATTGGCAAAATTGAGAATTGTGTAGCTTTACAATATTCAGGACTTAATGAAAAAAAAAATGAATAAGAATCTATCCGTCTGTCTGTCCATCCGTCCGTTCATCTCTCTCCCTCTCCCTCTCTCTCTCTCTCTCTGTCTCTCTCTCTGTCTGTCTGTCTGTCTCTCTCTCTCTGTTGTAATTTATACAAATGAGATTTGTATCTAGATGCTTAATATGGACCTTGTTTAGCGGGTTTGTTTTCTGCAAAAAAAAAAAAAAAAAAAAAAAAAGAAACTAGCTTATTCCCCATTACAGTATAAGGTTTATGAATAAAGTACCAGTGCCACCCCTTTATGTGTCAATCAAATTGTAAGGTGACAGTAGTGTTATAGTGGACATCTGTAGAAACAGGTTTACGACTTTCTGGTAGTAGTCTGGGGGTGGTCGGGTATGGTGAAGGTGTCGTGTCTTACGTCACAGGGGCGTCCAATTGAGATTGGCTTACAGTTGGGCAATGCCTGCTATCCTTGTAGCAGGTAAGGGTAGAGGAGGATTGTTTTTATTTTTTCTGTTGCTTCACTTTTATTCCTGTTTCTCTGTCTTCCCTTTTCCTCTCTTTCATCTCCTCTACTATATCTTCTAGCACTTTTCTCCTTTTCTCTGGGAGACGACACAAAATGACCCACAAGGGTTGACGTGTCGTTAAACCCCAACTCAATCAAAAAAAAATTCTGGTAGTAGTCTGGCAAATATGAATCAAATGCACTAGAATATTGTTTTGGTTTGACTATACCTGACATAAATGTTGTTTAGTTAAAACAACATATTTCATGTATATTAACCCGGAAATAATCACAGTAAAAAGGTGAATTTCATGTTATCGATCGATCGGTCGCTCTATCTGTCCGTCCGTCCGTCCGTCCGACCGACTGCCGACTTGCCCATCTATCTGTCTTCATCCAACTCCAACAGTCTACATCATTCTGG
Source organism: Anodontia alba (assembly GCA_964016985.1). NCBI lineage: Eukaryota > Metazoa > Mollusca > Bivalvia > Lucinida > Lucinidae > Anodontia > Anodontia alba. Next base: position 105,796,700 of record OZ024821.1, on the reverse strand, counting down.
CAATCTTGTCAGGTCAAAGAGCATTTCATCACGAAAACATGCCTATGTAATTTTGACCCCCTTAAACCCCACTTTTATATAGTAAAACTATATATACATTATATACATTATTTTTTCTATTTCTGCTTAAAACATAGATTGTGGGTTCTCGTTAGAACCGCCTCGTCGAGGCGTATCTAATGAGTACTCATAATCTGTGTTTTGAGCAGAAATATGAAAAATATCAGAATTTTTTATCTGAATTTTTTCATTTTTTGGTGATAAAATTTTCAGTATATTTGAATAGGAATGTCTTCGTAATGAAAGGACACATAAACTGAAAAAATAGTGTCATATGATACATAACAATCTATTTGACGTTTATTGACAGTTACAAACGAACATACTGACATGTGACCACTGCGATTTTTTTACTAATAATTAATGCTGCCTGATATCAGAAATGTAAATGGGTTTTCTGCCCTAACAAAATAACATCCAATAACACTATTAATCATTGCCATCTGCATTTCTTCACCTTGTGTGTCATTGCTATGCGCATTTCTTTCGATCAATTTTTCTTCTTTACTTTTTTCACCAGGGAAGCTACAGATTCTGTTGCGATGCTTTAGAAATGCAAGAAAACACCATTGACCAGTGTTTAATATGTCCACTAGTTAAGGTTAGTTTGTCACTTTAGTTTCTAGAACTAGGTTGACCTTTTTCAACTCTCTTTGGAAATTCAGTAGACGACAAATTGATACTTTTTGTAATTTTTCCTAGAAAATAGGCTGTAACGTTTCATGTAGATTGTCTTTCTTTGCATAATATCTGAAAGCCTATTTTCTAGGAAAAGTAAGATAATATTTCAAAATGTCGTCTGCTGAAATATTTATTCTGCTGAGCGTTACAGTAGGATATCTTCTGCATGTAATTTCTATATTCATCGTTTTTTTTCAGAGCTTCGTGTATTACTGTTTCACGACTTGAACGTTGTGATTTGTGTGCCGGATAAAAACAGCTCTTTTCGGAGAGAGAAACCCAACATATAATAACAAATTAATTGTACTTGTTTTGTACGGTTTTGTATGGTTTTAAACGATTGTCTCCTGTTCAAAAGTAACCCAAGTATGTTTTGTGGGTGAAACCACAAAATCTGTATGTTCTTACGAAATATTGTAAATCATAAAATGACAAAAATAGCATGGAATGGAAATCTAAAAGGCTGTTTTGGAAACAAAGAACACACTACAGATAGAAAATATGAGTCTCGGTTTTATTGAGATTCTTCATAAGCAGTAATGAATTTGGCAACACTGCTTACGCCCTCTAGTGTGCACTTGAGCAGAAATCCATTCCAAAGGTACCACAACAGGCCCAATGACCCAAGAGGAAATGAAAGTATAATCAGCACTATGGTGAAGTACGAGGAGACGTTCTATGGCCGCCATACGGCACTAACATCAGCAGCAGTGAAGTAAAATAAAAATCTAAAAAGTTATTTGTAAAAACGTAAAACGAAAAGTCCACAATCACAAGTCGCAGCCAATCCCTGACACCAAGAGGAAGAGGGAAGATACACAAACCAACATGCGCACAGCAAACAAATGCACGTAAAGCATACCTGTAAACCAGCTTTCTCTCTTCCCCAATTCCGCAAGCGATGTAATCGCAATGCTAAAAGGACTGAAAAATAACAAGGACAAAACACAAGGCATGACTTAATATAAATCGCCTCATAAAATTAATCACATAGCTAAACAGAGTAAACGCAACACCAGGACCATTGCCTTAGAATGGTCAGTAGTATAAACTACCAGGCGGGGTGGGGGGGGGACGGGGGGGGGAGGTTAAAACACTTCTACAGCCGACTAACTTCACCCTGGCGGAGGTTAAAGCACTTCTACAGCCGACTAACTTCACCCTGGGTCCCGATGTTACTCTGAACACAAAAATATATAAAATTCGGTTCGCATAATGGCTCCCACTCAGTCGATGCATCATAGCGAAAACACAAAAATCAAATAAATCGCCAGATAAACAAAGACGAGTATGGAACGCAAAAGACACGATATTGTTAATGTCCTTTGCTACACTCAGAAGGACATCAGTTCAGTACCATTTTATCTCACCTGAGCTTGCTCAGGGTGAGCTATAGTGCTCAATTTTTGTCCGTCCGTCCATCTGTTTACATTTTAAAACGACAACTTCTTCAAAGCTGCTGACCCGATTTGTCCCGAATTAGGTAAGAATGTTGCTTGGGTTGGGGGATTTAAAAATAGCTAAAATTATGGTGATCTGCTTGTTTTGTTTGTTTGCTATGGCAACTAAAAGGTCCCATTGACTTATAATGGGAAAATCGTTAAATTGCATTTTCTCCGTAACATGTGAAGTGATGTGAACCATATTTAATCCTTGTGTTGAAATGGGATTGAGCGTTTGTTCAAATGGCCATGCTCCATTGACTGTCATGCCCATATATGATAAAAATGATCATAAAACACATTATTTTTCTTCAAAACTAAGAACTGCTCAAATGATGATCCTATTACTAGTTGCAGTGACAGAATTGTAAAACTACTGCATAACATCTGCATATCTGCTGTGATTATTTTACTCAGGTGAGCAAGCTGTGGCCCATGGGCCTCTTGTTATCATATAGCTATAACATTTAACGTCATTTGCAACTGTTTAAATCAGCTTCTTGGAAAGACATGTAGCACTTCCAAACAATGTCAATATTATTGGTACGTCATATTTTAATGTGACGTTATCGATAAATCACCTCATCAAAACCGATCTCATGTAACGATCGACAATATACGAAGTCTTCCAAATGGAAGAGTGTAGTGCCCATTTAGCCTGCCGATATTCGAATATCAGCATGCTAACTCCTTAGACTTATTCGCATATACTTTTGCTGTATAATAATTGCATAATATCTGCACTTTACTTAGAATACATTTTTACTTAAAGGATATGGGACCACCGCTCCAGGAGTATAAAACAGATACAGTCCGGACGGATGAAGGTATCCGAAATGCTGTGAAGGATACTCGGAAGAAAATGGCTTCAGAAACCGCTAAACAACTGGCTGAGGTACAAGATTAATTATACATTCAGTAAAAGATGTCTAGGAAGTGCCACAATCACAGAATATGTCTTACCAATGCCACCAAGAGGCAGAGCTAGCAAACAAACTATGATGGAACAAGGAAGTAAATACATTGCCAGACACATCATTACCTCATGTGAATGAGTCACTAAATAGGATTTAATTTAGGTTTCACCGTGATGTTTCAAAGATGAGGTAGAATACACGTATGCGGTCCGAACATATCATCACGAAAACAGGCCTATATAATGTTGACCGCTTAAACCCCACTTTTATATAGTAAAACTGGGGTTTACAGGGGTATACATTATTTTTCTAATTACCGCTCAAAAACATAGATTGTTGGTACTCGTTAAAACCGCCTCGCCGATTCCTTACGAGTATCCACATTTTATGTTTTGAGCAGAAATAAGAAAAAATATCAGAATTTTTTATCTGAAAATTTTCCTTTCTTGGTTTTAAAATTTTCAGTATATTTGAATAGGCGTGTTTTCGTAATGATTTGTAATTTAGAGGCGCACTAGAATTAACGCGAGTAAAACTAGTTTAAGCTCCCCCGCCTCCCCGAGTAGTTTTCCTTCTGACCGTTTCAAGGCGGTTCTTCTGTTGCAGTTCTTCTTTTTTTTTGCGTCTGTGGTTTCATGTGTGGCGCCTGGGTTGTCCTTATTTGTTCCTCATCGCTCCTTTCTCTTCGTTTGGTGCCTCGGGAGAGTTGTGCATCGTGATTGTGGCAATTCCTTGGTATCTTCTCTTATATTTTTTATTAACCTCAACGAAAGAAACATTTGGATTTTTGAAATGTCCGTTTAAACTATTTACATGCAGTACATTAGAGATAAGCTAATGCATAAACCTAATTTAAGAATCCAAATTAAAGCATTAAACTCCTCCTAAGTGTTAATTGCGACTACTTCAGTTGGTAGACTATTCCACTGTGGTGTAGCCAAGGGAAAATTCAATACTTAAGGGCATCGCTATAGGAGAGGTACCGTGTGTACTGTAAGTTATAGGATTCCCCAGCTTGTTTGTTTCAGAGTAGGTGCTGGGATTAAATATTTAAATTTATTAATGGAATCCATACCAATATGAATCTTATGGTAGAAGGATAGAGCTACCAGCTTCTTCTGACGGCTTCGAGCATTGGCCATTTCAATTCATCTAGCATTTCATCAACACGGTTAGTGTTTCTCCAAAGCATGTATAGTAAATAAGTGAACTCAGGAAATGATACAATCAGATCTGCATCAAGTTCTCAACACAAAAGGGAAAAACAGACAGATACAGTTAAACAGTCACAAAAAGAACAGATGGCAAGCAGAGTTGGCAGCCCTTTCTAAGTCCATCGATTCGCAGCTGTGCACCCTCACTGTTCTGTATGAAGACTTTGTTCCCTACAGATTCTTTCACTTGGCATTTAAGTGTACATTTTGACACTATTACAATTCTTTACTGTTTAAAAACTTGTTACCTTAATCTTAATGTACATTAACGATAAACGTTATTATTATCCCAGCTAGCGTTCTTTATAAATCTATAGCGGGCCGTTATCGGCCCGTAAGCTACCCTGACGGGCCGATAACGGCCCGCTATAGATTAATGCAGAATGCTTACTGGGATAACGTTTTCTTCCAAGAAATTGAATAGACTGAATACACTTGTTAGATCTTCCGCTATTTTTATAAATCAGAAGGTGTTTGCGAGCTCCCGAAAGTGGTCTGCTTTAAAAGAAAAGCATTTACTACCAAGAGAAACATTTTGTTTTCTTTAAGAGTTAATCCTTCTGAAAGAAGTCAAATAATTTCAACAGAGTTTCCTCCACTGGTAGTATATCCGTTGCCCTATATCGCATTTGAAAAACAGCAATCCAATTAACAACTGACACTTAGTGTGAAAATATAAGCGAAGATACCCAAGAATGAGAGGTACAACAATCAAGACACACAACCTTCCTGAGGCTAAAAATTAGGAGAGATGAACAATCAAAACAAACATCTCTTGTGAAATCACAGATGCACAAAGAAAAATTGTAACAATGAACCGCCTTGGAATGATTAGTAGAAAAACTACTAGATGTGTGTGTGTGTGTGTGTGTGGCTAAAACCAGTTTTACTCGCGTGAAACTTCACCCTTAATTCTGATGCAGCTCCAAAAAAAAAGGAAAGAGAAAAGTCCAGTGTGTGCCACAATCACAAAAAAGGTAAGAGAAAAGTCCAGGGAGTGCCACAATCACAAACCGCAGCCCTACCCAGACACCAAGAGGAAGAGGAAACCGACAAATCCAAACAAGCACAAATCGAACAAACGTACGAAAAGCACTAAGATTAGCTCTCTGTTCCCCAAGCGAGGTAATCGCAATGCTAAAAGGACCGAAAAACACAAGAAAAAAATGACACCAGGTAAGACATAAAACAAATCGCCTCGTAGAATAAACCACAAAGCAACAAGGAGTAAGACCAACACCGGGACCACCGCCTTAGAACGATCAGTAGAGTAAACCACCGGGAGGTTTAAAGCACTTTTACAGCTAGCCAACTTCACCCTGGCTTTAAATCCAAGTCTTAAAATATAAGTTTGACTCTAGTTTCTGATAGAAGAAAACTATAATAAACTCCACTTCTTCAAATAAAAAAATATCGTTGATATAATTCTTGATTCGTTTATGGTTATTATTGCATTGAAGCCTAAAACGACGACTAACAACGTCTACAGCCACGTCAGTAAATTATATATATATATATATATATATATATATATATATATATATATATATATATATATATATATATATATATATATATATATATATATATATATATATATATATATATATATATATATATATCATTTACTATACAGCTTATCCCTTTTCAAATCAACAAAGCCAACTAATATATTTAAACCTGGGGTCGGTCAGAAAGACAGGTCAATTTATGCCAGCTATACTGTATGGGCTTAAAATGCAGAAAATACTATAGATGTCCAGGAAAAGCCACAATCACAGAACATAGCCTACCAATGACAACAAGGGGAAGAGCAAACAAACCAAGACAGACAGAACCAAACCACAAATCAATGAAAAGCAAAGCAACCAACTTCCGCTTCCCCAACAAGACAATCACAAAGCTAGACAGGATCCACTAAACACGCCAATAAGACAATGAATAAGAAAAAATAAGAAAAAAAAAGGCTCCGCAAACTTGAAAAGAACAAACAACATCAGAACCACCGCCTTAGAATGGCCAGTAGTAAAAACTACCGGGGTGGGGTTAAATCGATTTTATCGGAACCAAACATTCACCTTGGGTTCAAATGTTGTTAAAATATAAAATGGTTGTTCAGGAGCGTAGAGGCTACCTAAAATCAGTGAAACACCACAGAAAACGTAAATCAAATTAAATAACTGTGATGAAACAAGGATGAGAGCTCGTGACAATTAGACAATGGCAGCCAGGGCCCAGTTGTTCAAAACTAACGATGTCCTTAGTTAACGTATCGTTAAAACTTTGATCATTCGATATGGCATATAGGCTAATATTTTCGCTGAAAAATATGTGAGTAGAGCAAAAGCTACTCACATTTTTTCAGCAAAAATACCTGTGAATTAGATATTGTACTTACTGGACATCACGAAAACATGCATATATAATTTTGACCCCCTTAAACCCCACTTTTATATAATAAAACAGGGGTTTACAGGGGTGGTTTACAGGGGTATACAATATTTTTCTTATTTCTGCTCAAAAACATAGATTTTGAGCAGAACTATGAAAAATATCAGAGTTTTTTATTTGAAAAGTTTCATTTTTTGGTGGTAAAATTTTCAGTATATTTGAATAGGCATGTTTTCGTAATGAACAGTTAACATTTTGACCAATAACGAGCTCGTTAAGCTAACGATGCTTTAAACCGGGCCCTGATCAAGAGAAACCAGTTTAACCACGGAGGGCCCGAACAGACACAACATTAGGCATCAACATAATGAAAGGTTTACGTCGGCACTTTCGTAAGTCTAAAACCCGACGTACAGTCATGCAATTTAAAGTCTTCTTCAAATCTGCACTGTTTTGTGTGATTTAATATGGTCTTAAAAAATTCTGACCTGAACAGGGATTCGAACCTACAAACAATCCCCGGGTACCAAGTTGGGCAATCTCATCAAAGGGACGATCGGCATGGAACTCTTTGGGCAAAAGAAACACTAAAAGTTATGAAATTCGCCATTTTGTCTCATTCGATAGAGTTGATAACCTTGGTTTTCTTCGCCAATAGTAACTGTATTTTAGTTGGAATATTTCAAAGAATATGTTTAGATTCATTAAATCCTACCAATGAGCACAAGAACAGCTTATTCCCTCTTACCAAAAGCAATTGCGTTTTAAATAACTTTACAATTTTTTCACGTTTTGTCAATTGATAAATGAATAATCTACAACAATAAAAACCGAGGATTGTACCTCCGTGGAGGGAAAGCAATGGCGGCTGTCATCACGAAAACATACCTATATAATTTTGACCCCCTTAAACCCTACTTTTATATAGTAACACTGGGGTTTACAGGGGTATACATTATTTTTCTTATTTCTGCTCAAAAACATAGATTGTGGTACTCGTTAGAACCGCCTCACCGAGGCGGTTCTAACGAGTACTCACAATCTATGTTTTGAGCAGAAATATGAAAAATATCAGAATTTTTTACCTGAAAATTTTCCTTTTTGGGTTGTAAAATTTTCAATATATTTGAATAGGCGTGTTTTCGTAATGAACGCCAGCCCGTTCGTCCTTATTAGGTCACTCATTTGATAAGGAACTATGTTTTACAGATATATACCACAACGGAGTTCAGAAAGAAAATAGACCCATCTCTGTCTGGAAGAATACCTCAAAAGCTGGAAAGATATGCCAGGAAATGTGCAGAACTTTGTTGGTTTATGGTAATTTGTGATCCTCCTTTGGCATTTTCGGAAAACAAGAATGGAGAAAAGTTTAACAGTGACATATTCCGTCCTTATACAAGATCTCAGAAGGATTTAAAAGACCCTGTAATTGAAATGACTGTCTGGCCAGCACTATACCTGCATGAGGGTGGTCCTATGTTATCAAAGGGAGTTGCACAACCAGTCAGTGAGAAAGAGGTTGGGATCCACAATAAGTGAACAGACATATCTGCATTTGAATGCGCTGAAAGGTTTTTGTTACATTTATGGTCTCAGATATTATAAGCTTATTTCAATGGTGAAACCTTAAAACGAAAATCACAACTGCAGCAGACATTTTGAATTATTTTTCAGGGAAAAATCAGGCTTGACATTTCACCCGAGTCGTCTGCTAGACTGAAAAAATAGAATGTCATCTTTTATAATTTCGCTAACACTTTAAGGATTGATGTATGCTGTAGCGGAATGTTTTACCTGCGTTTGTTTGATCTATGGCATTCTTCGCATATTTACACTTAAAGCTTTAAGGAAATTGAAGCATACAACAGTCTATTTTTTTAGCATTTTTTTTTCAGAGAAATTAAGACTTGGCATTTCATGTGACTGATCTGAAAAATCCGCTAAAAAATCAAAACATCATCTGCTGCAGTTGTGATTACCATATTTACTGCATGCATTTGGACAGACTGGACTGAGCAAACAGTGCAAACCCGGATGAGACGCCACTGAATGCATTGTCTCATTAGGATCATGTGGCATCCCTTCAGAGTCTGGGCGGTTTGCCACTCTTCCAGCAATTTTTAGACACATCGGGTAGTAAATTGTACTTGTTAAAATTTTAGAACAAGTATGGTTAGGAGTTGAGGTGTCTGAGTACGAAGGGTAAATAAATAGTGCTTTAAGCACTGTGTGCATAGGAGGTGAGTTTTCAACCGAAAAGGTATTGATATTTTCTTTTTTCTCCACAAAAACGTACAGTACCATATTTTTACCATAAGTATTCGGACCTTAGCTCCATACAATACTTGTTCTAAAATTTGAACAAGAACAATTTACTACCCCATGTTACCTAAAAATTGCTGGAGTGGCAAACAGTGTAGACGGTGATGAGACATTGCATTATGCGGTGTCTCCTGTGGGTCTACACTGTCTGTCCGAATATATACCATAAATACGGTACTCATAAGAAGCACCTCAATGAGAGTACCCATAATGTTTTTTTTTTTTGTTTTTGTTTTAGAAATAAGGTAACTGTTTACCTAGATATTCATCTTACTTGGAGCCATGTAGATTTATTTTTGATGGTTATTTGAAGACATTGTGGTTTGCGGATTTGGAAACAAATTTCTATTAAAATGATGAAACCTGTAAAAGATGCTCAAGAATCTCATTCTGCATAGCAAAGCGGAAATAAAAATGCCATGTTTAAAGATGCAACATTGATTTCAACAAATATTCTTTATTTCTGATTTTAATAACTTTACCATGATAGCTAGTTCCCCATTGTATGCTTATACCCTCACAAAAGGTCCCCTTGTTTCCTTTGACATTTTTGTGTTAACCAGTTTGTGATTCCTATAGTACTTGCCTGAAAAAGGCATCAAATGAAAACTCACCATACTTACATGCATTTGTCAGTGCAAGAAAGTCATTTATGGGACTTCTACTTATTAGATTATACTGATTTTGGTATTGTAAGAAAGCTAATAGATTTTCATTACCAGATATATTATTCTTATGGTTACTTCTGGAGCAGCATCTCTGTAAAGATAACAGATTCTTTGCATAATTTTGACAGCTTGCCAAAAATGACAGATGCCAAAAATGACTGATTCTTTGCATAATTTTGACTTGGCCATTGAGATCAATGCAAAATATAAATCAAAACCTACAATATGACCTGTGTAACCAGCAAAGACTCAGATCAGCCTGTACATCCACCCAGTACAGCAAGGGGGTTCTCGTTCATCCCTCTTTGGATAGCCCAGCTGTAGAAGGCACATGATCAGTAAAGACTGATCACTGTGCAAATGTGCAGGCTGATCTGTGTCTTTGCTGATCGCACAAGTCTTATGTAGGCTTTATTATGCGCTGGCTCAAATGATACAACACTGTCCGAGTCTGCGTCAGGAAGACAGTGTTCGCAAAGTAGGCTTATTGTAGGCCATAATCAATTAGAAAGGGACCTAAACACCATGGCTGATGCCAATGTTGACAGATGCCTTACAAATTGACGGGTGGACAGAACACTAGCACCGTATGTTGTACCTGTTTATCAAAGCAGGTGTGATAGTACATTACATTTAAGATGAAGGTTAATGCCCCTTTCAATGTTTAAAATGAAGGTTAATGCTCCTTTCAACAACCTTTCAGTCATGTCATGACAAGTGTCTGTATATGACAGTGGGAACAAATTCCCCTTCATACTGCTGCTTCATTGCAGTATCATATCCCACACAAATAAACATCACCAGTCACATATGTCCAGTCTTACTCTTCTTCCTAATGCTGAGCATCTAGCAAAACAGCGGCTAGTACAGTACTAATTTTAGAGTCTCGCAGGCTTTCAAGTGGCCTCTGTCTAAAAAGTAGGGCTCAAAATTTTGAAAAACAGCACCGGAAGCAGGACAATATACGCCCATTCACCAGTTAATCACATGGATGACGTTTTAATGGGAATCATTAATAGCGCTGTTAAAAGGAGGGGCTAGCCAGAAACAATGCTTAAACATTTTTCAAAGGGGCAAAACTAAATATTGGTGGACTGTAACCTCAAAACAATTTATGCTGCTCCACGTCATGGTCTAACGATATATCAAGTTTTAGCTTGATCGGATGTAAACTGTAGGAGTTAGCCAATATAATTTGTTTAAAAAAAATTTCTAAGGGGCATAACTGTTAATATTTGGTGGACTGTAACTTGGAAAATTATGCACTGCTCCACCTCATGGTTTAACTATACATCAAGTTTCAGCTTGATAGGATGTTAGGAGGAATTATCCAGAAACAAAGTTTAGATGGATGGACAGATTTTCAAAGGAGCGTAACTCTGTTGATATTTGGTGGACTGTAATCTCGAAACAATATTCGCTGCTCCACATCATGGTCTATCAATATATCAAGTTTCAGCTTGATCTGATGTAATCTATTGGAGGAGTGAGCAGTTTACAAATATTTTCAAAGGGGCATAACTCTGTTACTATTTGATGGACTGTAACCTTGAAACAGTATGTGCTGCTCCACATCATGGTCTAACTAAATTATTAAGTTTCAGCTTGATTGAATGTTATCTATAAGAGGAGTTATCCATAAACAAAAAGTTTACAGACGGACGGATGCCAAGGGGCATAACATAATACTACCATTTTTCAAACGGGCATATAAGAAGTAGGGCAAAAGTAGGAATTTCAGTTGTGAAAAGAAGGGATAGTAGAGGTGTTTTGAGTGTTTTCCGAGAAAAAGATATGATAAGCAAATGAAGGAAAGGAAATACCAGAACAGGAGTTACGACTGAAGTAAAAATATTTGATAAACTTTTGCATTGTGACTGCTCAGATTAATCTCATCTGATTTTTACAAACTCCAAGCTATCAAAGTGAGCGAGGAAAAAAATGACAATTTTTGGTCACTTCAAACTGTTTTGGACTAAAAAGTAGGGATAGCAGGGCATTTTCAGACAGGAAAAGTAGGAGCATAAAAAAAAGAAGGGAAAAGAAGGAAAAGTAGGGCTCACTTGAAAGCCTGGTCTCGGTATCATCTAGCTTGGGACTGATCCCACAACCTCCTAGCCTGAAGGCAGAAGCTCCACCAATTGCCCCACTTGGACAGGTTAACAATGAATTGATCACAACAGCTCACTGGATCCAGTCTTTAGCTGAGGCCAAACAAAGAAAACTAAAAAGCACTGTAATTGCTATTTATTAATCATTTTATTGGCACATATAATCTTTCTCAAAATACAAAAGTAACAAAACAGTCAAATTATCTTGTAAAAATGCGAATGAGTCAAACAGCTTAAATACTAAGAAATCTGATCTAACTATATAACCTTACCAGTGGAAAGATAACATGAAGCAAATACCTTCCCAATGTAAGTACAGTTATACCTTAAGAACCCTTAATATTGTTTGTTTGTGTTGAGGTTTTACGGCCCAGTCAACCCAATGGGGTCATGTCGAGCATGGTCAGTTTACTTAACCACACATTTACTGGGCAGGCTTAGTCCTCTAAGCGGTTAACCAGTATTATGCACATTCTTTCGCCAGAAACTGACAACTGCCCTTCTTGAATCAGCGGAAGGGAGAGAATGACCGTAGAAAATATTTCATGATCAATCTCAACGAAAGAATGTTGCCGACCTCGGCGGGGGTTGAACCCGCGACCTGGTCTCCAGTCGGACGGCGCATCCAACTTAGCCACCGAGGCCGGCTCCCTTAATATTGGGACAGGCAGGCCTGATCTAACAGTGTAGAGCCAGATCAGATGCCACAGAATGTGACATCTGATCAGGGTCTACAGGTTACCACTCATCCAGAACTATTTAGGCACATCAACAGGTAGTAAAACAGACTTAAAATTTTAGAACAAATATGGTAAGGAGTTAATGCATCCCAATACTTCAGGGCCTGGTTGTTCAAAGCTAACGACGTCGTTAGTTAACGATTCGTTGAAATTTACATCAAGTGATACGCAAATATGCTGAAATTTTTTGCTGAAAAAATGTGAGTAGCTTTTGCAGTGCAAAAGCTACTCACATTTTTTCAGCAAAAAATATCAGAATATTGAATCTGTATATTGAATCTGCTAAAACAGTTAACTAAATGACCCTTAACGAGCTCGTTAAGCTAACGACACTTTGAACAACTGGACCCAGGTAAATAAAGTACATCAACTCAATAGTACTGTCCAAATATTTAGGGTACTTTATTAACAAAATGCTCCATGCAAAAAGCCTCAGAGGGAAAGAACCCAAAGGTTCTATGTTACTGTCAGATCTTATGATCTTGCCGATCTTATGATCTTGCGCAACTCATCGTTTCGTATAATGGGAAACCCCTCTGCTGGTTGTCAGTCGTTTGAGTGAGAAAAATTGACATCAAACTTGCCCTGATTAGATTCAGAATGTCGGAAAGTCTTTGAACAAGGTTTCACAAAGAACGTATAAGAATGTCGGAAAGTCTTTGAACAAGGTTTCACAAAGAACGTATAAGTAAAAATACCTGCTTATTGTGTTCGTTGACATATTACATCACTCTAATTAATTAATCATGAGGCCAAACCATTGACCCACTTTCCCAAACAAGAAACTTGCCTATGTTTCCCCTTGAACTTAATTGCAATCAGGAAAAAAAACAAAAAACATTTAAGTTTACTGGTTGAATGAGCCCAACAGTGCCGTCACCTATATCAAGTGCTCAAGATTGTAAAACCTTTGATCTCTTAGAGAAACATGGTGGTAAGTGATTTTATGGTAGAAATCTCCAAAGATTTTGTATGGGTTTTCCTATTTACAGTGAAATATACTCCACAAGATATTGTTGTTAACAGTTAGATAAGTTTTACATTTGTGTGCAGTTGGTATAATTTTAAAAATACCGGAAAAATGTTTATGTGTGCACCATCATAAGACAGTTATTGTACAGAAAATTCTGTGGATCTTAGGGTGGGGATGCATACATCCATACCCCATTTATCAGTGGCCTTGCTGGCCTACTGTTTAGTCCTTGACTTAGAATCTGAGGAAATGATTTTTATCGTATCTCTGAATTAATGTTGCCAACAATAATTTCGAAATACGATAAAAAATCATTTCATTTTTGATCAAGTTCAACAACAAGAAACTAAATGCAATTTTAAGGCTGTCAGATGCCACATTTTATGATCGTATTAATACCATATATCAATTTATCAAACCTTTCTTGGACAAAAAATGTCTATTTTTGAGGAATATGGAGCCTTTAATGAATATCTGTGAACTGTATATATCGACAGGACTACATGTGCAAAGTCCCAGACTGTGGCCTTCTCCGAGTATGCTCATTTGACTACATTTATACCAGGTAGATCTCAACCCTTGCCATGCTGAATAATTTGTTTTGTGTTGAGGTTTTACTGCACAGTCAACCCAATGGGGTCATGTCAAGTGTGCTCAGTTTACCTAACCATACTTTTACTGGACAGTCTTATTCCTCTGAGTGGTTAACCAGAACTGTGGCCATGCTGAATAAATCAAGATGCCACACCCACTTCTAATTTTCAGCCAATCAGATTCTTGATCCAGATTGTTGATTAAAGTTCACATACTTAATGACAGTGTAGATCCAGATCAGATGGCTTCTTTAGAAGCAAACGTATCTGGAGCTACATTGTTTGCAAAGGTAGAAGATGACATTCTGGGCCCAGCTGTTCAAAGCTAACGATGTCGTTAGTTAACGATTCGTTAAAATTTAAATTGAGTGATATGCAAATATGCTGTAATTTTTTGCTGAAAAAATGTGAGTAGCTTTTGCAAAGCAGTGCAAAAGCTACTTACATTTTTTCAGCAAAAAATATCAAAATATTGTATATGGAATCTGCTAAAACAGTTAACGAAATGACCCTTAACGAGCTCGTTAAGCTAACGATTCTTTGAACAACTGGGCCCTGAATTTTTTTCTTTCAGAAAAAGCTTGATATTTCATGTTAGTAAGCTGTCTGAGTGAAATGTTAAGATTTATGTTCTCTGAAAAATAAAACAAAAATATTTTAGAATGTTGTTTGTTTTTATTGAGGTTTTATGGCCAAGTAAACCCAATGGGGTCATGTCAAGTGCAGTCAATTTACATTAAACATACTTTTACTGGGCAGGCATAGTCCTCTAAGCAGTTAACCAGCTTTGTGCACATTCTCTTGCCAGAAACTGACAACTGTCCTTAAATCAGCAGAAGGAAGAAATATTTCATGATCAATCTCCGTGAAAGAATGTTGCCGACCAGGCGATGGTCGAACCCACAACCTCCTGATCACCAGTCGGACATGCATCCAACTGAGCCACTCATTAGGAAAACACGCCTATTCAAATATGTAGAAAATTTCACCTTGTTTTGTGTTGAGGTTTTACGGCCCAGTCAACCCAATGGGGTCATGTCGAGCGCGGTCAGTTTACCTAACCACACGTTTATTGGGCAGGCTTAATCCTCTAAGCGGTTAACCAGTATTGTGCACATTCTTTCGCTAGAAACTGACAACTGCCCTTCTTGAATCAGCGGAAGGGAGAGAATGACCGTAGAAAATATTTCATGATCTATCTCCACGAAAGAATGTTGCAGACCTCGTTGGGGGTTGAACCCGCGACCTCCTGGTCTCCAGTCGGACGGCGCATCCAACTGAGCCACCTAGGCCGGTAAAAAAAAAAAAAAAAAATTTCACCTCCAAAACTGAAAATTTTCAGATAAAGAACTCTGATATTTTCCATATTTCTGCTCAAAACATAGATTTTGGATACTCATTAGAACCGCCTCAGCGAGGCGGTTCTAACGAGTACCCACAATCTATGTTTTTGAGCAAAATAAAGAAAAATAATGTATACCCCTGTAAACCCCAGTTTTACTATATAAAAGTGGGGTTTAAGGGGGTCAAAATTGTATAGCCATAATTCGTGATGTGAGGCCAGCTTCAGAAAGTTGCCTGCTGCTGTGATGACTGGCACATGAAGTGATAAATATGCTGTGCTACAGTCTAGTCTCGACATACATAAATTGCATATGCTGTAAATGCTTAGCATGCTGGAAAACAATCAGCAGATGACATTTGAAATATTTTATTTTCCCCACAAAACGGGCTTTAACATTTTTCAATGTCAAACCCTTTTTCTGGAAAAAAAGGAAAAAAAAAAGAAAACAACTTCAACAACTGGGCCATGCCATGCAAAAACGTGTCTTCAGGAATATGCAGGCAGCGAAGGCCCAGATTAGCCAGCGCATTCGCACAGTGATCAGGGCATTCACTGTCCGCTAACAGAATCATTTGCTACCTTAAAATGTATGAATGTGGAGCATAGGCCCAGATGATATTTTGCGCATGCGCAGGAATCTGAATCTGCTCATTTATTTTATGTTCAAAGGCACTTTCTTCGCTTGATGCCACACATATTATCTTCTGTAGAGATATCAGGTAAAGCAGATTTTATCATAACCTGGCTCATACTTGACATATCAAGATCTAGTATAAACAACTTTGCTACCTGGCACCAAGGTTAATACCTTTTTTTCGTGCTCAACTCGGCTTAGCATGAAATTTGTTTTGCTAATAAATCTCAAATTCTTTCTTGCTAAACATAGCTGAGCATGAAAATTTCTTTGCTAATAAATATGACGCAAACTAGTATTTTCATATTTATCAGCAGAGAAAATTTCATGCTCAGCTGAGTTGAGCACAGAAAGTTTTATAACTTCTGGGGCCTGGTTGGCACCTTCATAGAGTAACAAAACACAAGCTACACAACACACCAAACACTGTGTTGGTGAACAGCAAAGGTATGATGAAGTGGGGGTAGGAGTAGGTCATTAATGCGCATTTATGATGTAAAGATATCATGGATCCAATAAGACTGTTTGCAACATGTTTACACATTTTTATCTCTCCCTGAAGAATTTATGCCGAAGGTACTCATTAGAATGAACTGTAGATCATAATGGTACTCAAAGGAATGATCTGTAATTTTAAAACCTGGACCCAGTTGTTCAAAGCGTCGTTAGCTTAACGAGCTCGTTAAGGGTCATTTCGTTAACTGTTCTAGCAGATTCAATACACAATATTCTGATATTTTTTGCTGAAAACAAATGTGCACTGCAAAAGCTACTCATGTTTTCAGCAAAAAATCTCAGCATATTTGCGTATCACTCGATGTAAATTTTAACGAATCGTTAACTAACGACATTGTCAGTTTTGAACAACTGGGCCCTGAATTTTTAAGGGGACTGGACACACTTGCTAGTTATATTGCTATTTTGTACAGGGAAACAACTTTTGTGAATTCTGTTTGCTTTCTTGCACCCCAAGACCCTTCAGGAAAGGGGTCCATTCTATAAGGAAAGAATGTGCTCCCAAAGGAGCACATTCTTTCCTTTTAGAGTAGACCCAATCTCGGAAAACAGGAAAAGGATTGTCAGAATTGTCTCACATGGAAGTGTATCAGCTGCCTTTTATACTAAAAGTGGTAATTTTAATTGAGCTGTCATCAGCTATTCAAGAAATGAGCGTCAAGGGCCATTTCACAAGCACTTTGATAGTTTAAAATTGTTGCAAGAAACTGTCTAAACTGTCTTAAAACATCTCTTTCTTGTCTGCTACTCTGTGACGGGTACTTCTTAGCGTACACAAGCTTGTCTGCCAAATAATGCAGCCAACACACATTTGAATGGGGGTTGAATCGCTCCCAGTTATTGCTGAAATAAACATGCATGAATGAAAATCATGGTACTGCATAAACAAATGGCAAAGATACAGACTAGAAAGGTTGTTTGTTAAGTGATAAGCTCATCTGAAACTATTTGTTCTGAGCAAGCTTATGGTAACATTTTTAAAGAATGAAGCATAGGTATGGTAGCCTGTACAGTCTGAAAACCTTTGACCTCTGTATCCTACAGTAACTTGGTATAGATTTAGCTTTAATTTGGTGAAACAGAAACTTCTCATAAAATATAACTTTAATAAAGTGACATACCAAATACTAAAGGCCTGTGCCTTCGAATTTCACACAAGAAGATTTTTATTTAAAGTTTTTCCCCCATATGAGTCTATGTAAAATCAGTGACCCTTAGGCAGGACCATTTTTGATCCCAGGGCTAAAATCTTAACAATCTTGGTAAAGGTCCACTTGATAAAACTAAGTACCAAATATCAAAGGCCGAGAACATTTTTAAAGTTTTTTCCCATACGAGTCTATATTAGACAATGACCTCCAGGACAGAGCCATTCTGACAATGACAATTTTGAACAATCTTGGTAAAGGCCCTCTAGCTGAAACCTTATACCAAATATCTGGTATCTGGTCTGGGCCTTCTAGTTTCAGACAGATTTTTAAAGTTTTTCCTTAAATGAGACAGTATAACAAGTGACCCCTAACTTAGGGCAACTTTTTACCACTGGGCTATAATTTGAACTACCTTGGAAAGGGTCCACTAGATGAAGCTACCTACCAAATAACAAAGGCCTTGCCCTTCTAGTTTCAGACAAGACGATTGTCAAAGTTTTTCCCTATATATGCCTATGTAAAACAAGTGACCCCTGGGGCAAGGCCATTTTTGACCCCAGTGCTATAATTTGAAAAATCTGGGTAAAGGCATATCTAAATGAGACTACATACCAAACATCTAAGGCCTGGGCCTTCTAGGTTTCACACAAGAAGATTTTTTTTTTTTTTTCAGTTTTTCCCTATATGGGTCTATGTAAAACATGAAAAATGCCTAATGGCATTATGGACAAGTTTTTTAAATAACAAAGAAAATGAGAGTTGTCTCTCTTGCACATGAAACACCTCCTGGTCCTCCTCTTCATCCCTACCAAATATGAAAGTAATCCACTAAAGAATAAAGGTAACATAAAACTTTGAAAAAAAGTAACAAAAACGCTGACCTGGGACAGCGCCCGACTGGACATTGCTATTTTAAAGGGCGTATTTTTTTAAAAACCTGTCCAAAAAGTGACCCCCTGGGCAGAGCCATTTTTGACCCAAGGGCTCTCATATGAACAATATTTGTAGAGATCCTCAAGAAAAAGCAACATACTAAATATCAAAGGCCTGAGCCTTCTAGTTTCAGACAAGAAGATTTTAAAGTTTTTTCCCTACATGAGTTTATGTAAAACAAGTGAGCCCAGGGGCAGGGCTATTTTTGACCTCAGGACTATAATTTGAACAATCTTGATAAAGGCCCATTAAACAAGCAAATTCCATGGGGAATTTATGTCCCCCGCCTTATTTTTATTTGAGGTGTTTAAAAAGGTAAAGTTAACCAGAGGACCACTGGTCCTGTATCAAATACCTAAGTATTGAAGCAGGAAACCAGTGATAAAAAATAATTTCAAGATTCTGAAAAAAAAAAACACATGCATATCTTCAGACCATCCTTAAAGCACCTGTAAAGTTTCAAAGGATCGGCTTAAAACTGTGGTAGGAGTTACGGGGTCAAGGTACCTACTCCCTATATGCTTCTGTAGTATTAGAACTCAAAAAATGTCTAAGTTAAAAATGCAGAAAAAGTGGTAAAAAATTATTTCAGGATTCTGAAAAAACCACATGCATATCTTCAGGCCATCCTAAAAGCCCTTGTAAAGTTTCAAAAGGATCGGACAAAAACTGTGGGAGGAGTTAAGGGGACAAGGTGCCTGCACCCTATACACTTCTGCAATATTAGAACTCAAAAAATGTCTAAGTTAAAAATGCGGAAAAAGTAATAAAAAAATATTTCAGGATTCTGAAAAATCCACCTGCATATTTTCAGGCCATCCTAAAAGCCCACCTAAGGTTTCAAAAGGATCGGCCAAAAACTGTGGGAGGAGTTAAGGGGACAAGGTACCTACTCCCTATAGACTTCTGTAATATTAGAACTCAAAAAATGTCTAAGTTCAAAACGTGTAAAAAGTGAAAAAAAAATAATTTCAGGATTCCGAATAAATTACATGCATATCTTCAGACCATCCTTAAAGCACCTGTAAAGTTTCAAAAGGATCGGCCAAAAACTGTGGGAGGAGTTAAGGGGACAAGGTACCTGCCCCCTATATACTCCTGTAGTATTAGAACTCAAAAAATGTCTAAGTTAAAAATGCGGAAAAAGTAATAAAAAATTATTTCAGGATTCTGATAAAACCACATGCATATCTTCAGGCCATCCTGAAAGCCCATGTAAAGTTTCAAAAGGATCGGCTGAAAACTGTGGGAGGAGTTAAGGGGACAAGGTACCTATTCCCTATACACTTCTGTAGTATTAGAACTCGAAAAATGACTAAGATAAAAATGCGGAAAAAGTGACAAAAAATTATTTCAGGATTCTGAAAAAACCACATGCATATCTTCAGGCCATCCTTAAAACACCTGTAAAGTTTCAAAAGAATCGGCCAAAAACTGTGGGAGGAGT
Organism: Anodontia alba; assembly: GCA_964016985.1. Lineage (NCBI taxonomy): Eukaryota > Metazoa > Mollusca > Bivalvia > Lucinida > Lucinidae > Anodontia > Anodontia alba. The sequence goes on along the minus strand of OZ024821.1, from coordinate 105,776,559 downwards.
TAAGAGGACAAGGTACCTGCTCCCTATACACTTCTGTAGTATTAGAACTCAAAACATGTCTAAGTTAAAAATGCGGAAAAAGTAATAAAATATTATTTCAGGATTCTGAAAAAACCACATGCATATCTTCAGGTCATCCTAAAAGCCCATGTAAAGTTTCAAAGGATCGGCCAAAAACTGTGGAAGGAGTTAAGGGGACAAGGTACCTACTCCCTATACACTTCTGTAGTATTAGAACTCAAAAAATGTCTAAGTTAAAAATGCGGAAAAAGTGATAAAAAATTATTTCAAGATTCTGAAAAAAAAACCACATGCATATCTTCAGGCCATCCTAAAAGCCCATGTAAAGTTTCAAAACGATCGGCCAAAAACTGTGGGAGGAGTTAAGGGGACAAGGTACCTACTCCCTATAGACTTCTGTAATATTAGAACTCAAAAAATGTCTAAGTTAAAAATGCGGAAAAAGTGATAAAAAATTATTTCAAGATTCTGAAAAAAAACCACATGCATATCTTCAGGCCATCCTAAAAGCCCATGTAAAGTTTCAAAACGATCGGCCAAAAACTGTGGGAGGAGTTAAGGGGACAAGGTACCTACTCCCTATAGACTTCTGTAATATTAGAACTCAAAAAATGTCTAAGTTAAAAATGCGGAAAAAGTAATAAAAAATTATTTCAGGATTCTGAAAAAACCACATGCATATCTTCAGACCATCCTTAAAACACCTGTAAAGTTTCAAAAGGATCGGACAGAAACTGTGGGAGGAGTTAAGGGGACAAAGTACCTACTAAAAACTCGGAACCACGCACCACGCGCCACGGAAAACCAAAAACAGTGTCCCTCCACTTTTCTTCGAAAAGGCGGGGGACAATAAAGTTCCATACCAACTATCAAAAGCCATGGCCTTCTAGTTTCAGAGGAGATTTAAAGTTTTTCCCTATCTGGGTCTGTATAACAAGTGACCTCTGGGGCAGGACCATTTTTGACCCCAAGGCTATAAAACAAGTGACCCCTGAGGTGGGGCCATTTTTTAGCCCAGGGCTATAATTTGAACAATCTTTGTAAAGGTCCACAGGATAAAGCAACACACCAAATAACAAAGGCCTGAGCCTTCTAGTTTCAGACAAGAAGATATTTAAAGTTTTGCCTTTAGAAGTCTATGTAAAGAATTTGACCTTTCCATTAAAAAGGTCAAGTTGAACTGAAGGTTATATTTTTTTTTTCAAAAATAAATTAGGCCCATGTCCCCAATGTGCATACCAAGTCCCAGAACCATTGGCCCTTTGATTAAATGGCCCTTTGGTGTTGAAGAAGATTTTTAAGGAGGTTTTACTATATATTGGCATGGTGGCCATCTTGGCCATGTGACCCAGATGCGGAGAAGTAACTTACTTTTGCCCTTCCTATTGAGGCTCCATGTGAAATTTGGCCTTGTCTGGCCCAGTGGTCTCTGAGGAGAAGACGTTAGTACAGCCAACACGGTGACTGAAAGGGTATTATTGAAAGGCTCTGTGTAATGAAACACCATAGAGTCATGAGCTGAATTGTGCCTCAAGAAGGAGTCATACCCAGGACCTTGTGTTCCGATGTCAAGAGCACTAACCATTTAGCCATCCAGATGCTGCAGCAATCCTGCTCACCAACCTACCACCTGCTTTCCATCTTTGAATTTGAATACATATGTTCATTGCTGCAAACTGGGGTATCCATCAGAAATCACAATCAAAATGGCTAACAGTGTACATGTAATTCCTGATGAGATGCCTTAAATAATTTGAGTTCTAATATGATCTACACTGTTTGCAAAGGTATTTATCTTGGTCTGCAAGGCTGACAGGATTTAGAAATGTTATAAATTCTCAATGGAAAAGAAAAAATAAAAAAAAATAATAATTTACCCATTTTCTTCTTTCATTTTTCTATAGATGTCAAACTGATAGTCTCCCTTTCCTTCAAATAAGGAATCATCATTAGAGAGATCTGTATACACAGAGCAATTGTCTGAAAATAAAACAATATCTGCATAACTCTATCCTAATGAATAGTTTTCATATTTACAGCTGTGTGGCGGCTGTAGAACGTCTCCCCGTACTTCATCATAGTGTAGATTATATTTCATTTCCTTTGGAATCACTGGACCCATTGTGGTATCTTTGAAAATGGAATTCTGCTCATGTATATGCTAGAGGGTGTAAGCAGTGTTGCCAACTTCATTACTGCCAATGAAGAGTCTCAATAAAACCAAGACTCCCATTTTCTAATCTGTTGTGTGTTCTTTGTTTCCAAAGGCAATCTTTTTTGACGTTTATTCAATGGCTGGAACATCTTTGGGACCATGGATATTTGTTCTAGACATGGGTAGTTCCAGCCAATGAGTGTTAATCATTGTGTCAGGTCAGGAGACAAATGCGGATAATTTAGGGATACCCTTTTGATCTTCTATAAGATAATAGTATGTTGAGTGTACTCATTAGAATTGCCTTGATGAGTTAATTGTATTAAGTATAAACAACATACATCTTCATGCTAAAATAAGAAAATTTCCCTAAAATATCCCTAAATATTTGTCTTTTTCAGATATCGTAAGAATGTCCTAGTGACTCAAAAATGAGTTTGAATCAGCCACGGTACATGGGCCATCGGTGTTTAAGTCATTGAAGTTTTACTGTACCTCAACCCTTAAAGCGTCAAGCAGATAATTCACATGAAATGTCAAGAATAATTTTCTAAGAAAAAAAAAACACATTAAAAATGTTGTCTGCTGCAGTTGTTACTGGTGCTTTAAGGGTTAAAAATCATCCATTATGCATATTCACAGGAACTGCTTCAGTGATGTGACTCTTATATGCAATCATAACAAAATTCTTGTGAAGTTAAAATGAGTAAGTTACATCTAACGTGTCCCAATATTTAATATATCATTAATACTAACTGGCAGGAAAACCTGATTTGTATGTACAGCAAAGGTTCAGACCAACCAGCTTGTAGTTCTTAAAAAGTTCCTACCATATTTATGCAAAGTAATCAGACACATTTACTTCCTACCATATCTGTCCTAAAATGTAAACAAGTCCATTTACTACCTGCTGATGTGTCGGCAAAGCACATGGGCACAGTTGTTCAAAACTAACGGTGTTGATAGCTAACGTATCGTTAAGATTTTGATCATTAAATACAGCATATATTATTTTTGCTGAAAAAATGTGAGTAACTTTTGCATTTGCAAAAGCTACTCACATTTTTTTCAGCAAAAATACATATGAATTAGATATTGTACTTATTCGAACAGTTAATATTTTGACCACTAACGAGCTCGTTAAGCTAACAACCCTTTGAACAACTGGGCCTGGATGAGTGGCAAACTATGTAGATTTTAATCAAATGCCACATTCTGTTGCATCAGATCAGGGTTTATACTGTTTGCTCAGGTCTGCTTGTTCATTAGACTAAATGTGTTGTGTAGTCTGTGAGGGGGTGCAGGCTACTCTGAGCTATTACTGTTCATATTGTAATATGCACAAGTCTGAAAAACAAACTCTGTAACATGTTCACTATTTGTTTGTGTTGAGGTTTTATGGCCAAGTCAATGCATTGGGATCATGTTGAGAAAAGTCGGTTTACCTAACTACACTTTTACTGGGCAGACTAATTCCTCTTAGCGGTTATCCAGTACGGAATAATTTGATGCTTACTATTTTAGGTAGCAGATAGTTTTCCATCTCCAAATCACTTTTAAGCAAAGCTCCAGATAAGAAGGAGTATCCCCATAATACATTATGTTGTGGGTAATTATTAGAAGCGCTTGCCTTGTTTTCATGGTGAAATAAGAAAATATCAGTAGTTTTCTGATGGAAAAAGTGCCTTATTTGAAGCTATGTCTAAGTAATTTTGAACTCTGGAAATATAGCCGATAACCAGTAGAGCAAGAGGTGCCTACTTAACATGGATTCCTGGCTTTTACTTTTGGTATTAAAATAATGAATGGTAATTTATCAATTTTGCCGTCTCTTATTGGCTAACTACTTTAGGTCTCTGGCTGTCATAAATGCTTTTTTAATGTTTTACTATTTCATTGCTGGTGATGTCTTAGGTGCTAAAAGCGAAATCTTTTCTTTTTCATTTAACCCTAACTAATACTTTCAAAATCATGGAATTTTGTTTGATTGTCAAACCATCCTGACAAGGGGGGAGCATATGCTCTTTTTTCTACAACTTTACAGACACATTACATTTTTAAAATTTCAGTATGCAGTCAGTCTGATTACTTCCTTTATACACAAACAATTGAAGATGTTTCAGATGAGTCATTGTATTATGAGCTGTACAGAGCCTTAGATCTTTCTTTTTCAATCAAAATACACTGCAACCTCTTTACAACACGGTTCGTTATAACACGGTGTTGGATATAACCCGGTTCAAAGATGGATCCCAAAAATGTATAGATTATATTGAAAAATGACCATAAATGGTCATTTTTCAATATAATCTATACATTTTTGTCTGGATATAACACGTTTTTTTTTAACTAACATGGTTTATGCTATGGACCCCAACAAGAGTGTTATAAAGAGGTTGTGGTGTAGCCAGGAAATGCAACAATCATGAAGCACAGCCATCCTGAGGCACCAAAGGAAGGAGAGATGAGGAACAAATAACGATAATACAATGCCACATATAAAACCACAGATGCACAAACAAAGAACTGCAACAGAGGAACCATCTTGGAACCGTCAGTAGGAAATTACTGGGAGGGGTGGGGGCGGGGGTGCTTAAACCAGTTTTACTTACGTGAAACCTCACCGTCAATTCTGATGCAACTCCAAACAGTAAAATAATACAAAAAGAAAGAAAACCAGAGGACCAATGGTCCTCTGGCTCACCTGAGACTATTTGTTCTGAGCAAACTTATGGTAACAATTTAAAGGCTGAAACATATGGGTATGGTAGCCAGAAGAGTTTGAAAAGCCTTTGGTCTCTGTATCCCATAGTAACTTGGTATTGAATTTAGCTTTAACTAGACGAAACAAACTTCACATAAAAAATGGCTTTGATGAAGCTACATATCAATTATCAGAGACCTGAGCCTTCTAGTTAGACAAGAAGATTTTTAAAAGTTTTGCCTACAGGAGTCTATGTAAAAAACTAGAAATGTGTCAGTATGACACAGATGCCACCGCCCAGGGCCATTCTCACCCACACGCAGGCATTTTGCAAAAAATGAAGTTAGAAAAAGGGCTGTAACTCTCATAATAATTGTCAGACTTTACCCTAAATCGAACTTGACCATTTTCATGATTATATACCTGTGTATAAAATAAAATAAAGTTGAAAAAAGAGCCGTAACTCTCATAATAATTGGCAGATTTTACCCTAAATCGAACTTGACCATATTTTATGATTATATAGCTGTGTATAAAATATGAATCCAATACACATATCAATCTTTTTTTAAAAAATACCAGATGGAAAACATCTTTTGAAGGTGAAAAAGGGCCATAACTCCCATAATAATGGATTGATTTTACCCTAATTGGAACTTGACCTCTATTTTATGATTACATACCTATGTGTTTAAATATGAATTCAATACACTAATGTTTTCAAAAGATATCAAACAAACTATTTTTCAACATTGAAAAAGGGCCATAACTCCAAAAAAAATTGGTGGAGTTTACCCTAAATAAAACTTGACCTATATTTTATAATTACATGCTTGTGTATAAAATATGAATCCAATTCACTAATCTTTTCAAAAGTTATGGAACGAAAACCAAAGTTGAAAAAAGGCCATAACTCCCAAAATAATTGGTGGATTTTACCCTAAATCGAACTTGACCTACATTTTATGATTATATACCTGTGTATAAAATTTGAATCCAATACACTAATCTTTTCAAAAGATATCGCATGGAAACCATTTTTCAACTATTTTTCAACACTGAAAAAGGACCGTAACTCCAAAAATAATTGGTGGATTTTACCTTAAATGGAACTTGACCTATATTTTATAATTATATGCTTGTGTATAAAATATGAATCCAATACACTAATCTTTTCAAAAGTTTTGGAACGGAAACCCATTTTTCAAAGTTGAAAAAGGGCCATAACTCCCAAATTAATAGGTGGATTTTATTCTAAATCAAACTTGACCTATATTTTATGATTCAAAGTTGAAAATTTTTCAAAGTCGAAAAAGGGCCATAACTCCCAAAATAATTGGTGGATTTTACCCTAAATCGAACTTGACCTACATTTTATGATTATATACCTGTGTATAAAATTTCAATCCAATATACCAATCATTTCAAAAGATATCGCAAGGAAACCATTTGTGTTATGTACGGGAAGGACAGACGTACAGACAGCGGTGATACTATATCCCCCCTTCCCCACCCCACCAACCACTGAAAATGGCGGGGGCATAAAAACTGACCTTTCAGTAAAAAGATCAAGGTCAACCCAAGGTTATCATTTTGTCAAACTTTATTGGGCCGATGTCCCCAATACTGCATACCAACCACCAGGCCCATTGGCCCTTTGGTTCCGAAGAAGGCTTTTAAAGGGTTTTTTTACCACAATTGGGCATGGTGGCCATCTTGGTCATGTGACCCAGATGGGGCAAACAAACTTTAGTTCCCCCAACCATGAGGCCCCATAGCATGTGAAATTTGGCTTTGACTGGCCAAGTGGTTTCTAAGGAGAAGACATCTGAAGCATTTTCCCATACAAGTCTAAGAAAAACAAGTGACCCCTGGGGCAGGGCCAATTATGACCCCATGGGCCTTCTAGTTTCAGACAAGATGATTTTAAAGTTTTGCCTATATCAGTCTATGTACAGAAAATTTGATCTTTCCATAAAAAAGTCAAGATCAACCAAAGATTATCATTTTTTCAAACTTTATTGAGCCCATGTCCCTAGTGCTGCACATCATTGGCCTTTTGGTTCCAGAGAAGAAAATTTTAAAAGGGTTTTTACCATATATGGGCATGGCGACCATCTTGGAAATGTGACCCAGATGCAGGGAACAACATTTTGTTCCCCCAGCTCACGGAGGCTTCGGATGAAATTTGGCTTTGACTGGCCCAGTGGTTTCTGTGAAGAAGTTTAAAGAGTGTGGACAACAGACAATGACAAACAAACAACAGACAGAACCTGCCAATACTTTAAGCTCAGATATGAGCCGAAAAAGTCTGGTGAGCTAAAAATGTACTTATCTGGATACCCCACTAATCTAGAGCTCTGGTTACATTTACAAAGCAAATGTCACAGACTATATATAAGTAGTGAGGTGCTAGATAAACCCTGAGCATCCAGTCTGATCAAACTGAAAGAAGACTTAACTGGCAAACAGTGAAGGCCCTGAATGTATTGGATCTGGGCCCAGTTGTTCAAAGCATCGTTAGCTTAACGAGCTCGTTAAGGGTCATTTCGTTAACTGTTTTAGCAGATTCAATATACAATTTTCTGAAATTTTTTGCTGAAAAAATGTGAGTAGCTTTTGCAGTGAAAAAGCTACTCACATTTTTTCAGCAAAAAATTTCAGCATATTTGCGTATCACTCGATGTAAATTTTAACGAATCGTTAACTAACGACATCGTTAGTTTTGAACAACTGGGCCCTGGTCATTCTTATTTGCAAATACAAAATGCACAGATTCAGATTCATCTCATGCATGCACAAAGTCTCATACAGGCATTTGCTCTTTATTTGATACATTTTACAGTGTCTATTCATTCTGTTAGTGGAAAGTGAATACCCTGATCAGACTGCACAGATGTGTTGCTTGAGCTGGGGCTGCCCTGTCTGCAAGACACATTTTGGTATGATGTGGCCCATATATACCTTTAGTAAGCCTTGACATTGTGAAGTCTATTATGTTAGCCTCTACTCCCATTGATGGCACACTACATCTCCTGCCCATTAATTTAAAGGTAATATCTTCTCTGTTTGTTGGCTTCACTAAGATGTTGCCCCAGTGGAGATCACGATGCTCAAACTGAAGACATTCTTCCGCTACTGCCAGGGCATAGACCACCTGGGCTAGGACACTCTTAGCCTGTTGCATGTTCTCAAACTGAAAAAAAATACTGACCCACGTAGGAATACATACATCATGACCGATTAGCCTTGATATGCATAACTCTTGATGAGACATTTTTTCTTTCAACCAAAAAGTGTTGATTATTTTCTTATGTTGCCACAAAAAGATATGCTGTGGGTTATCATTGGAATAACCTTACCTTGCTAAACTGATTCCAACGAGTACCAACAGTGTAGGTTGCTGTTGCCACACCCACTTCTAATTTTCAGCCAATCAGATTACTTGATCCAGACTGCTGATATAAATTCACATGGCAAACAGTGCAGATTCAGATCAGTTGGCTTCTGAAGAAGCCAACTGATCTGGATCTACACTGTTCGCAATTGCATAGTATACAGTGATTCCAATGAGCACCAAAATGTATGGTTTTTGTGTAGAAATAAGAAATATATTTATCTGGATACCTCTTTTATCTGGAGAAACAAGAAGTGTCAATATGCAGTGCTTATTGGATATCCCCAACCCCACTTCCTCTGCAAGGTAAATGACTGCCTTCTGATAAATCATTTAGTAAGTTAAGAAGCAGAAACCAAAACAACAAACGGACATATGGATGGATGGACAATATAAAAACAGTATAGATGTACCCCCACCCTCTGTGTTAGTGTGGAGTGGTGGTGTAGGGGAAGTGGGGGTAAAAAGTTGAGTTCAGAATTTTGATCTGTTTATAATAAGTTCAACTAGAGCAAGTGACCAGAGGGTCATGCATACTTCAAGTCACGACCACCACAAAAAGCTAATGCAAAATTTCAAAATGCATGACATTGACCACAAGGTCCCTAAGGAGTGGGACATGCATTTGTGAAATCTTTGGATCAGTATATAAAAACAGTGCAAGTATAAACTGAATCTGTTCAAGAGTTATGCAGATATATTCTCTTTCAAGACTTTGAGGCAAAACTTTCACCAAAGTGTTTACTGACAGAAGAATGGATAAATAGAAAGACAGACAGAAGAACAGTATAATGAAAATCATATAGCCCCATGGTATACAATATAATGACTATGTTTTAGGACTCACAAGACACAATGTTTGGGGTGTGCAATTTTCAGCATGTTAGCTTTGTTAGTCATGCCAATCATCATCATTCATAAATTAGCGTCAACCTTTTGTCTCCTGTGTTTCAAAATAAAGAAAAACTACAAAAAAAAAAACAAAAAACAAAAACAAAAAAACTTACTTAATACCCAGGATTGCCAAGTCATTTAACATGTGCAGAAATGAAAAAAAAAAAAAAAAAAAAAAAAAACAACAAAGAAAAATGTTGGAGGATTTACATTTGTCAAATTCTTTTTGCCTGATCTCTTTAATTGTAAATGGGCCTCAACACATAAGCAAACAGCTGATCTAGATCAGTCTATGCTTCCATGCACTCTGATCATAGCTTTCACCTTTTTCAAGTAGTCAGCTGATCCAGGCTTCCTCTAGGTGAACACTGATGAATCTGACTACCATAATAACCCTAAATATTGGGACAGACAGGCCTGAGCAAATGGTATAGACCAGATTATACATTGCAGAACACAGCATCTGATCAGGGTCTAAACTCTTTGTCACTCATCCTGCTATTTTTAGACATTTACAGGTTGTCAAATGGAGTTGTTCAAATTTTGGTTGAAATAAAGTAAGGAGATAAGGTGTCCCAATATTTGGAGTAAATATGGTATACCAAAAAGTGCAGCCTGATCTTTATTTTCAATGATTGTATACTCCAGGTTGAGCTTGACCATTACTGTTTGAATATGTGCTAAAGCCTCCCATTGTGCAACATCATTAATTCCGAAAAAATCACAAGTTTTCTTACCTCATAGGAGTCCAAATCTTTGCCACAATCGGCAAATTCGAATAAAATGAATAACTGACTGTCGTTAAACATATCTGAAATAACAAACACAATCATTTTAACTGCATGAAGCAACAGTAGCTGTTTCATGACAGCACAGCTAGATTGAATGGGAGCTTGTTTGTCAATGGCACAATCATTTGTTTTATAAAAATAATAGTCTTTAATATCTCTTAAGTCATAGTATGTGACACTGCCCTCAAAGTCACTCAGTGGTGTGGATGGTAGGGGGAAGGGTGTGTGTGGGTGGAGGTGGGTGCAGATAAGGTGTGTGTGTGGGGGGGGGGGGTGCTGGGGAGCAGTAGTTCAGTTTGTAACTGATAGAACTGTGAACCACTAACGGGTCAAAGTGGCAACTAATACATCTTGCCATTCAGGCCACACAGACCTTCAGAGAATTTTAACCAAAACCTTTAATAAAAATTTTCGTCATTCTGACCTCAAAGTCACTAAGGGTGCAGGAGGATGGGGATGGTGGTGGCGGGTCAGAATGATGGATGGGGTGTGGTCAGTGTATTTCATGTAAGTGTGACACCAAAACATGAATGTCAACACAGACAAAGAGTGACTATACAAGCATTTCCTGTACAACAGTACTTTCAAAGAGAGGCAAAAAGATAATAAATGTGATACCGCTGACTGCTTACATCATGTATAATATTTGTAGAGAGTAGGTTTGGAAAATTAGCTCTATTTTATTTATTCTACTTGTTTATAGATACTTTTGGCTTGCTAAAGAGAGAATTGACAACAGGCGTAAATATCAATATTTGTATTTAAAGAGGTAGTTCAGAAATATCAGTACAACAATGCTAGATGCCAATTTTCCTATGAATCCATCATAGACCTTTTTTCTATCTGTGAATATCTGGATGTAATGATAACTGAGAGATGCCTATTTCTTTAGTTATCTCCGACACCACTAATGCTGCATATTCTGGCAACTCATTGGGTTCTACACTGTTTGCCAGTCATTCATTAGCCTCAGACACATGAACAGGTAGTCAAATGGCTTGTTCAAGTGTTAGAATAAGTATGGTAAGTAAGGTATTCAAATATTTAGGGTAAAAAGATAAAAACTTATATTCTTGGCTTCACTAAAGATGACTAAGTGGATCCTGGAACAACTTTTCACAGAAAAGCAACGGTAGTTGTCAGCGCTTCTCTATATAAAAATCCACCACATATGTTGCCACCATAGATCCAGACCAGCATGCGCATATGTGTAGTCTGATCAGGGTCTACACTAGTTTGATAAAATAATGTATGATTCCTTTATTTTTAGCAAACAGCTTAGACCTTGATCAGACTGGATGATGAGTTCAGGTTTAACGACGCATCAACCCATGAGGGTCATTTGCATCAAAATGGTTAACTAACATGGTTCTGTAATTGATCAGACTGGACATCTGGGTCTACCATGGTTGTTTTCTATGCTTTGGGGCTTGTTTTATTTCCCTAACAACAATCCCCAATGTATTATAACCCATCATTCTTTGTATTTTGTCTAAATACAGTATCATGAATAACCTATTGTTTAACACTTAGCACTCTGGGTAAAAATTTCAACAAACAATATTTTGAATTATTTTTTTTCCCCAGAAAATAGGACTTGACAATTCATGTAAATTGTTTAGCAAGGAGACATTTTGCATGAATTGTCAAATCCTATTTTCTGGGGGAAAAAATCTCATCAATTTCTTGAATCTGCCCATAGTATGTAAGTGTTAAACTATTAATCCTAATGTTGCATTTACCAGGTCTGTCATTCTCTGATCCTTTCTTCTTATCATAGATATCCCATTCTTTCAATAAATGGGATGGGTATTTCCCTTTAACAAGAGAAGCACTGGAAGAGAAACAGATAACCTACAGTGATGATACAATTCATCCAAAATGGTTACATTTCAAGTACAATTCACCCAAATTGGTCATATTTCAAGTACAATTCTTTCAAAATGGTCATATTTCAAGTACAATTCTTTCAAAATGGTCATATTTCAAGTACAATTCATCCAAAATGGCCATATTTCAAGTACATTTCGTCCAAAATGGGCATACTTTAAGTACAATTCATCAAAAATGGTCACATTTCAAGTACAGAGAATCATGAATGATATGCTCTCTTCAAACTCAACTTACAGTACTCACTCAGAGCTCCAAAGATTTATGGGGTATCTTACACCTGTCTTTCCAAGTCTATATATGCTTCACTTGTGAGATTTAATACTACTGTGAAGATTGTAATCAGCTGCCTGCATCTTTAACATCTGCTACAGAATATTCATTAACACTTTTCATGCTGGGTAAAAATTTCAACAGACAACATTTTGAAATATTTTTCTTAATTTCCCTAGAAAATAGGACTTGACATCATGCAAACTGTCTCCTTAGGAGACAGTTTGCATGAAGTGTCAGGTCCTAATTTCTAGGAAAAATAAGCAAAATATCATCACTTTGTCCTCTGCTGAATTTGCCCATAGCACTACAAGTGTTAAGCAAGCAGACAAATGAATTTCAATACACCTCTATTGAACAATAATTTTAATGTATACTTTATTCTGCTTTCAACATGTACCCATACTTGTTTATCGAAAGTAAAATTTAGGAAACAGATTATGTCTTACCAGTACCATAGATGTTTGTCTTAACTTGATACTCCCAAGTATTTATGGTAGCGGGGTATTCATGTCCTTGAATGTATATTCAGTACCCTTTGTTTTGAAAACAAATGCGTATCTAGCCAAAATAGACATGTAATTTACTCCAATAAACCCTCCTATCTAGAATATTGTCACGATTAATGTTTTTGATTTTCAATAATTTAATATCTAATTTGGCAAACCAGAGAAGAACAAAATGGAGAATATCCCATGGGGCTAACTATTAGGATGTGGAAAGGCTTTAACCCTTTTCTTGCTGAACACGACAAGAAGCCAACTAATCTGGATCTGCACTTTTATCATAAAATATGTGAATTTCTATCAAAAACACAGATCAAGTAATCTGATTGACTGGAAATTAGAAGTGGGCATGGCATCTTAATTTATTCAGCATGACAAGGGTTAATATATAAATGTGCAAACTACTAAAGCAGATAGTGAACAAAGCTCCCCCACCAAGTCATCAGAGGCATGTTGAACCAATTACGAGGATGGTAATTTCCCTACGTTTTGACTGTAGAGAAAGAATTTGTTTGTTTGTTTGTTTGATTTGGGCTTAACGTCGCTTTCAACAATCTTTCAGTCATATCGCGACGGTGTCTGGATGTGGCAGGGAGCTCAGTGCTCACTTTTAGAGTGCTGCCTCACTGACATATCACGTCCCAGACACTTTGACATGATATTCCACCCAGTCACATTATACTGACACTGAGATGACCAGTTCAGATTCCTAGCTCTACTTTCTTAATGCTGAGCGCAAAGCGAAAGAGCAGCTAGTACCATTTTTAAAGTCTTCGGTATGACCCGGCCGGGGATCGAACCCGCAACCTCCCGGTCACAAAGCAGACGCTCTACCACTGAGCCACTATGCCGGTATCTGTAGAGAAAGAAAAACGGACAAATAATAAAGGGAAAGATACACAGGAAAATGTTGTTTCTCTCTTACACAATACAAGAAGTCATAGCTAACGTTTGTTTCAATATCCTAGGTTCAGTATATACAGAGAAATCTTTGACACGAATATTCCTATGTCTTACACTGGAATGAGAGATGGGAAAAGGGAAAATGGAAAAAGAACTTACCTTCTGACTTCACAGAAATTTGCTGCCATGCTTGTCTTACTATGTCGCAATGAACTCAGTTCTCTGAAACAATCAAAGTTCTAGTTCATTAGAAAGTTCTTTTTCTGTTATGAATGAAATACACATATGACAAATGAAGTTCTTGTATCATGCAAATAAAAGCACCACAAGCATAATACCCCACCATAGCAATTATTTGTTTAAGTTACTGTTGCAAAAACGTCTGGAAAGAAAATGACGGAGGGACAGATGATAATCGTAACCAGATCTTGATAATATCAATCACAGATAACAATCCCAAACCAGATCTTGATAATATCAATGCATATAGCAAGTTTGGTTAAAAGGTCTTGTTATTTACTCAAGTTATCATCCAGAAACGAAAAAATGGGCGTGTCTCGGGCAGATAACTCCGTAAAAATTTGACAAAATTTGCCCATTAGCAATTCCAAACCAGATCTCCTTAATGTCAATATACATAGCGAGTATGGTTAAAATCCCTTGTTATTTACTAAAGTTATCATCCGGAAACGAAAATACGGGCGTGTCTCAAGCAGATAACTCCGTAAAAATTTGACGAAATTTGCCCATTAGCAATCCCAAACCAGATCTCTTTAATGTCAATGCAAGTTTGGTGAAAATCCCTTGTTATTTACTCAAGTTTTATCGTCTGGAAACGAAAATATGGGTGTGTCTCGGGCAGATAACCGTAAAAATGTGACAAAATTTGCCCATTAGCAATCCCAAACCAGATCCCCTTAATGTCAATGCATATAGCAAGTTTGGTGAAAATCCCTTGTTATTTACTCAAGTTATTGTCAGGAAACGAAAATATGGGCATGTCTCGGGCAGATAACTCTGTACAAATTTGACGAAATTTGCCCATTAGCAATCCCAAACCAGATCTCCAGAATATCAATGCACATACCAAGTTTGGTGAAAATCCATTGATGTTTACTCAAGTTATCATCCTGAAATGAAAAACGAATGGACGGACACACAGACGTCCAACGTGCAACCATAATACCCCACCACTACTGTGTGGCGGGGTATGAAAACTGTGAATACCCATAAGTGCATGAAATGTCAAAACCTATTTTCTGGGAAATATTAGACATATATTCCAAAATGTCTGCTGAAATTTTTACCCAGCATACTGAGCATTAAAAACATGAATTTACATGGAAAACAGTTTGTATGTTAAAGTTTTATTTATTTACTGTTTTTAAATAAATAATGTGTCTGACAGCAAAAATGTCATTACACTTAATACTGACTTTATTTCTATATTACTACCCAATACACTACATAATGAGTTATATAATAGTTCTGCCTATTCAGGCTGTGTTAAACTATATCCCGGGGACAATATCATAGTAAGGGTCTCGGTGTTCTCTTACAATTGTTGAGCAGATTTCAACTTTTTTCTCATCCCTAATTATGGTTGCACCATTGGCAAAAAGCTGTCATTTAGTCCAGCTTTGCATTTGTGGAACCACTCACATTAGATGAGTGATCTGTGTCACTGAGACGACAGTCTAGCCATGAACTCGTGGAACCACTTTCATTAGATGTGTGATCTGTGTCACTGAGATGGCAGAATTTTACATTAAAATTTAGATGAATTAGGATACACCATTGGCATACAAGTTTGCATATAGTCCAGCTATTCAGTCATGGAACCACTTCATTAGATGAGTGATCTGTCTCACTGAGATGTCAGAATTTTACACTAAAATTTGGATGAATTATGGTTGCACCATTGGCATATAAGCTCTCCTTCAGTCCAGCTATGCAGTCATGGAACCACTCTCATATGATGAATGATCTGTCTCGCTGAGATGGTGTTCATTAGATGAGTGATATGTGTCACTGAGATGGCAGTGTTTATGCTTTGGTGAGAGTTTGTAACATGATTATACTGGCATTAGTTACCTGTTTGTCAAAATATCCCTATACTCCCTTCTAAAAATCTTCAGTTTTTGGAATTTGAAAATCAATGAAAAAAAAACTGAAATTTGGCAAAACGCTGAAGACTCTAATCCCTGAATAATTCAACAAACATTTTGATGTAAAATTCCTCTCATGTAACATCAGTAAAGAAGGTAAGGCCGGTTATGAGTAAAAGTTTGAACCAGTATTTAACATCAGTCGATTACAAATTTACATCCAGGCATTTAAAAGACACATCTTCACTGTAAGCAAAAATGTAGCATACTAATGTTGGTTGCAGAGAAGATGCAATAACGAGAAAAATCCAGAGGGAGTCCCATATGCAAATTTTTGATGAAATTCCTCCACTGGTTAAGGAGGAGCTGGGATAATGAGACAAATCCAAAATGGCAGACAGCAGCCATTGTTGACAGATTGAGGGAACCAAATTTGGGCATGCACAACTGGACCACCAGAGGAAGATCCCAGATAAGTTTTAAAAAAAAAAACAATCTGACTACTGGTCTTGAAGGAGATTGTAACTGTTAACTAAAGGGGAAGTCGCAATTTCTAAGATGGCGGCCATATCTGTCCACAGACGGGAACCAAATTTGGGGGTGCACAACTAGATTACCCGGGGAACATCCCAGACAAATTTCGAAAAAATCCAGTCAGTTGTCTCAGAGATGATGTGAGAAATTGTTTCCAGCTGGATGTATGAAAGACATATGGATGGACAGACGGGCAGTCCTCCTGTGGGATAAGCTCTAATGTAGGTACAGCTAATAACCTATTTAAAGTGTCAAGATTTCTGGGCCACACTGGCTAGTTGCTGCCAATACAGGCTCATCAGTGACCCTCATAAATTTTCTTAATCCCTGGAATGGGCACATTTATCACAAAGGATAACAAAATACAAATTTCACTATAATACAGCATATTGATCTACAATAGGCTCCATTTATTTCAGCATTAAAATAGTAAGTCCAGTTCGCAATTTTGGTAATTTGGGTTGTTTCAGTACTTTGATTACTGTACCAACTTGTAAGGTCATTTCAGTACACATGTCCTTTGAGCACTGTAACGGATTGGTTCCAGGCTTATATGTAGACATACTGAAAGTGTTTTGCACAGCTGGGTCCCAGTGCAACAGCCTCTTTCTGACGACAGCTGATTGCTGCAGCAAGGAAAAAGTTTTCAGTCCAGTTTTTTGGCAAATTTTTCAACTTTTTGAACATTTCAAGCCCAATTTTGAGATTATCTTGGTGCCTCCATAATCATGCCACCTAGAAAGAGGGCTAGGAAGGGTCAGGCTAGGGGCCAAGCAAAACAAAATCAGCAACAAACAGCAGCAAATGAGCCATGCCCTCAACCGGGGGCAACAGGAACACCAGAAATTGTAAGGTTATGTGGTGATGGCGGGGTTCAACAGTCAGGTAAACAAGTGTCATACTCACCTGAGATTAATGCTACAGGGTCCAGTATGTTAAATACTTGGACTAGTGCTTTGGGGGTTCAGGGGACCCCTCTAGCACAAACAATTGCACAAAACACTCAGTCTGACTTTCAGATGCCGGATGTACGTTGTGCTGATGATGATATTGCGATGCATGTTCCGCAAGATATTTGTATTAAGATATGGAAAAATGAATATATAAATTTGGCTTCTCTGTTAAAGAAAAATCAAAAAAGGCGTGGGGAGGAATCTGGTAATTTATTTATAAATGAACATGGCCAAATTCAAACACGCCCTAAAGTATTAAAAGAAATAACCAATATCAGGGAGTGGACAGATGCTTTTTTAATATTCATGACTATATATTTGAAAAAGTATCAGGATAAAGTTTTTGAATTAATTCAGTACCTGAGCACCATCAGAGAGGCTGAAAGCAGGTGTCAAAATTTAGCATGGCGAGAATATGATGCTGAATTTAGGACAAGGCAAGCTTTAAAACAGGAGCCGTGGAATAAAATTTATTCAGATTTGTGGCTTAAATTAATGACAAACACAAACAAGCTAGAAACAACTACCTTTCAATCTAAGCCTAGCTTTGCTGGCCACTCAAATCAGTCTCGTCTTGCACTTGGCGTATGTTTTGATTATAACAAAGGCAAATGCTATTTCAAAAATTGTAGATTTTCTCATGTTTGTTTGGCATGTAAGGGGGACCATTCTGAAAACCAATGTCCCAGACACAGTCAAAATTTACAACAGAATGCATTCACTGCAAATAAGAACACTGAAATAGATCACACTTAAAGGTCCTCCTTTCGTGGTCCATTCAAACGGAAATAAATTTGAGCTCGGCTCCACTCCTGTAGATTTATCTGCCTTTGAGAAGGAATTGCAAGAATATCCAGACAGACAAACAGCGGAAGAGTTGAAAAATGGGTTTAAAAATGGCTTTCACATTAACTTTGAAGGTCCTCGAAAATTGGTCATATCAAAAAATTTACCTTCAGCAAATAAAGCCCCTGATATTGTCAGGCAAAAAATCACGAAAGAATTGGAAGCAGGAAGAGTTGCTGGCCCTTTTCAAACTGTACCTTTCACTGATTTTAGGGTTTCTCCTCTGGGTTTGGTACCCAAAAAACAGCCAGGTGAATATCGTTTAATACACCATCTATCATATCCAGAGGGGGATTCAATCAATGACTATATTGACCCTGAATTTTGCAGTGTCCAATATACTAGATTTGATCAAGCTGTTAAAATGATTCAGAAATTGGGAAAAGGTGCTCTGCTAGGCAAGGCTGATATAAAAAATGCATTTCGCCTAATGATTATCTCCCCAGATGATTTTCCCCTGTTAGGTTTTATGTTTGATGGTCAATACTTCTTTGACCGTTGCTTACCTTTTGGACTTTCATATTCATGTGCATTATGGGAGAAATTTGCCCATTTCTTACATTATGCTGTAAGAGAATCATGCACAGTGGGTGAACTTGAACATTACTTGGATGATTTTTTGTTTGGGGGTGAAGCTGGCACAACTGACTGTCAAGAAATTATGACTTCCTTTTTCAAGACTTGTGGAAAAATGGGCGTGCCTGTTGCAGATGAAAAGACAGAAGGGCCTCAAACAATCATCATTTTCTTGGGATTTGAACTTGATTCAATTCTTATGGAGGTACGAATTCCAAAGGACAAAATTATGAAACTACAAAGTCTTATTGAAGAAATATTACATAAGTCCAGTATTACACTGGAGGTTATGCAGTCTCTTCTTGGCTCACTGAATTTCATGTGCCGGGCTATCGTTCCTGGTCGTCCTTTTTGCCGCCGGCTGATAAATGCTACAAGGGGTATTACAAAGCCTTATCATCATATTCGGATTTCCAAGGCAATGAGGTTAGATTTGCAAACATGGCTGACATTTTTCAAATCGTTTAATGGTGTCTCTGTCTTTCATGACAGGTTTTGGCTGTCAAATGCTGACTTATGTTTGTTTACGGACAGTTCAGCAAGTTATGGTAAAGGCTTTGGAGCTTATTTTCAGGGAAAATGGACATATGGTCTGTGGCCTGCTGAATGGTTTCACCGCGGTATTACTGATGACATTACAGTACTTGAATTGTTCCCCAATTTTGTTGCTCTTGAAATCTGGGGTCAGCATCTCAGCAACAAAAAGATTCTATTCAAATGTGACAATCAGGCAGTTGTTCATATCTTGAATTCGCAAACGTCAAAGGCAGAGTATGTCATGGTCTTGGTCAGAATCATTACATTAAAATGTTTGCAGCTGAATGTTGTTCTCAAAGCGGAACATTTATCAACTTCTCGGAATGCCGTGACGGACAGTTTATCTCGATTGCAGATGAATCGCTTTCGACAGTTGGCCCCAGAAGCCGAACCAGAGCCAGAGCCTGTTCCAGACCATCTTTGGAGCGTCTTCAATCAGGAGCCCACCAGCTTGTGACTGCAAGTTTGTCAGTTAATACCCGTCATGCATATGCTACTGCATTGGCAAACTTTTCAACTTTTAGATCTAATTATGCTCTCCCTTTGCAGTGGCCAGTACCTGAAACTCATATTCATGCTTATATTACTTATCTTTTCCACAATGGTTATGCCCCATCAACAGCTGCCATGCACATATCTGCTATTAGCTTTCAACATAAAATTAACCATAATTTTGATAACACTTCCACTTTTGCCATTTCAAAAATGCTTGAAGGCTACAAGCGTCTTAGAGCCAATCCTGATAACCGTATGCCAATTATGTATAATACTCTGGTTGCTATTTGTAAAATTTTGGGGAATATCTGCATTTCTGAGTATGAAACACTTTTATTTAGAGCAGCTTACCGTTTGGCATTTTTTGGTTTGTTCCGTGTTAGTGAGTTGGTATTTACATCGTCACAGCAACCTGATCAACCATTGCAAGTATCTGATGTATTATGTACCACCAAAGCTGGGCAAAATATTTTACGAATCCGCCAGCGTAAGGCCAAATGCAATCAAACAGGAAAACCATATATAATTGACATTCCAGCTATTGAATCTACAGAATGTCCATTATTGGCCATGGAAGCGTTTCTCAAAATTAGACCTCACAAATCAGTATATCTTTTTTGTCATATTAATGGGCAACCTCTTACAAGATATCAATTTGGGGCAGTTTTAAATAAAGCTATAACTGCTCTGAATCTACCAACAACACATTTCAGAACGCATTCCTTCCGTATTGGAGCCGCTTCGTGGTTAGCCAGCAAAGGCGTATCGTATGAGACTATCAAGAAAATGGGCAGATGGCAGTCCAATTCATTTCTCAAGTACATAAGACTATAAAGCGGACTTGCTCATTGCTCCTTAGCCCTATTGATAATTTGCATCATAAATTTTGATTTCCAGATGTATGGTTGGTAGGGGACTCCTACATAAATAGATTAGCAGCCCGAGCCAGAACCAGGCAGCTTGAAAGTACGGTTGGCGCTTCCAAAGTTCAGAAAGTCAAGTGGATGGGTCAGGGCAGCATGAAATGGCAACAGCTTCTACCAAAGATTCAGTATGCTGCTCTCCATAATGCTGCTCCAAAGGCAATAGTGGTTCATGTTGGTTCCAATGACTTAGCTTATCAGAAAGGGGTGGTCTTGATCCATAATATGAAGGATGACTTAAGTAATCTAGTTCAAACATTCACTAGCAGTGCCATTTTCGTTTCTGCTATGTTGCCTCGTATTGTATGGTCAGGAACACAGGTTCCAGACAAAATGGAATCCAAACGAAAATTCATTAATAGAGTGATTCGTCGCTTTATAAAATACAATGGTAGGGGGGTCTTTATTGATCATCCAGAAATTACATCTGACACACCGGGCTTATATAAACCAGATGGCGTACATCCATCTGATATTGGTTCTGATATTTTAATGTAAGACATTCGGGAGGCTCTGCAGGATCAGTTGTGAACACCAGTTTTGTTTGCGTTGGAATTTTGGGGCAAACCAAATTATTGGTTTGTGTGGCGGAAAATTCCGAAGGGATGTGATTCTGACTGAAATCTTGTTATATATTTGGGAGCTGCTTTCTCATCCAACAGTTTGCTGGTAGATGTGTATGTACCATTTACTCAGCGGTGGTGTATATGATTTAGCGGGCATTCTGTGTACATACCGGAATGCTTTGCGGAGTTTTGTTTTGGCGGGTATCATGTGTCTGTACCGTGATACTTTGCGGTGTGCTGTTTAATAGAACAGCATGTGTATGTACCATGTTGTTTAGCAAGCATCATGTGTATACACCGTGTTGCTTTGCGGTGGTTTCTATGTAGAAACCAGTGGGATAAAAAGATGAGAAAGCATCTCCTTATTGATTGCATCTCTTCGAATTTCCAACCACTGATCTGCAACCTTTACGCCACAAATTATTTTATGTGTATGTTAAACACTGTGAATAGTTATTACTTTGTTAAAACACTCAGGAAGAGTTGATAAAGGTTATTTCAACATATTCTTTGTTCTTATTTTAACCGTCTTGAAATAATACAGCATATTGATCTACAATAGGCTCCATTTATTTCAGCATTAAAATAGTAAGTCCAGTTCGCAATTTTGGTAATTTGGGTTGTTTCAGTACTTTGATTACTGTACCAACTTGTAAGGTCATTTCAGTACACGTCCTTTGAGCACTGTAAAGGATTGGTTCCAGGCTTATATGTAGACATACTGAAAGTGTTTTGCACAGCTGGGTCCCAGTGCAACAGCCTCTTTCTGACGACAGCTGATTGCTGCAGCAAGGAAAAAGTTTTCCCGCCCTCCCTCCCAATTTTTATTCTTAATTCACTAATAACCATTTAGTATTGCAGCTAAAGAACAGTAGCTCTATGTATTATTTCAGATGGTTAAAATAAATAATTATGTCAATGTTTGTCATTATTTTGTGGTAGGATACTGCCGCCCAGTTTCTTTTATAATTTCAGAAAGAACAGTCATCCATGTCCTTTCATTCTCCTGCCTGGTGGATTAAGTAATGGCGTTATATTTTGGTGAAAGACAGTTATGCTGCTTTAATGTTCTACAGTGTATCATCAGATACATCAGTGTTAAGTATAAATTGCAATATCAGAAAGACTAAGCTGTTTTTAAATCTGTGGATTATTTGGATAACTCATGGGCAGGAACATTCCAGTCTAGTATGCAATCTAGCTGTTGCTGATTGGGGGTGGCGGAAAATTCCGAAGGGATGTGATTCTGACTGAAATCTTGTTATATATTTGGGAGCTGCTTTCTCATCCAACAGTTTGCTGGTAGATGTGTATGTACCATTTACTCAGCGGTGGTGTATATGATTTAGCGGGCATTCTGTGTACATACCGGAATGCTTTGCGGAGTTTTGTTTTGGCGGGTATCATGTGTCTGTACCGTGATACTTTGCGGTGTGCTGTTTAATAGAACAGCATGTGTATGTACCATGTTGTTTAGCAAGCATCATGTGTATACACCGTGTTGCTTTGCGGTGGTTTCTATGTAGAAACCAGTGGGATAAAAAGATGAGAAAGCATCTCCTTATTGATTGCATCTCTTCGAATTTCCAACCACTGATCTGCAACCTTTACGCCACAAATTATTTTATGTGTATGTTAAACACTGTGAATAGTTATTACTTTGTTAAAACACTCAGGAAGAGTTGATAAAGGTTATTTCAACATATTCTTTGTTCTTATTTTAACCGTCTTGAAATAATGAAGCATGATGAGACATTTAGCCAAAGAACCTAACACTTTTAATACACTTAGTCCTGTTGACTTACTTGGCAATTACGACTTCTGGTAGTATTTCTTCATATTTCTTCTGAGGTTCATCATTCACTGGAAAGTCACCTTCTATTGGAATGATCTGAAAGAGAAAGTACCTATCAGTATCGAAACATAGCTACAGATGAGGGGTATCCACATAATATTTTTCTTATTTCTTGACGAAACAAATGTTGTGGGTATCTATTAGAAGCACCATGGAGAGGCATTTCTAATGAGTACCCACAACATGTTTTATTTGAGAAATAAGAAAACTATCAATACTTTATGGTTGAAAAAAGTGACTTATCTGGAGCTATGGAAACATTGAAAAAAAAAAAACAACAACATCACAGATGCTAACGCAGACCAGTTTATGCACATAATCTGTTCAGAACCCTTGCTGTCTGCTACACATTGCCTGAGCGCTTTTATCCTTCTTGACCATGGATGCATTAATTTAGATTATAACTGTTTTTTCATCATTAACAAACACTCCTTTAACGGCTTGAAATTAAGTAGTTGACTGACTCAGCTAATCTTATGCTTCTTGCATGATGGATGTGCAACAGAAAAGTGCTTGCTATTTTTTCTTTCATCTTTATCTATTCACTTTAGCAATGGGGATATTGTGAACATCACTGTCTATCTTTTAAGCTGTCTCTTCCTAAACCACTGGGCCGAATTTAACCAAACTTGCTACATAATGTCCCGTCATAGTAAATGTGTGTAAGAGCGAGTTTGTTCATCTGTCCAGCATGCAATTAGCAACATTTGCACAGAGCATGGGGATTTTTCGATAGAGTGCCATCAACTGTGCAAACTAGTTGTTCTTACATTTGTTTGTGCAAGTTTTAAGTCACTACAGTACTTTGGAAGAATGCCTGCTGCCCTATTAAAGGGATTTTAGCAAGCAGAGCAGGTCCTGTCAGATGGCACAGAGTGCTACATCTGATCAGGGCCTACACTGTTTACATCAAATATATACTCAGCAAAAATGAAAATGCTAAATTTTGTTTTTTTGTCAAAATGGCCGAAGATGGTTTTTCATTTCAAAATATTATATCAGAAGAACATTGTCTAAAGTCTGGCTACAACTTGTATGATAAATGGTTTTCAAGTGTGGTAACATATAACTGGTCAATCAAGTGAAATGTCTAAACAGTAAATTCACATGCAGCCACATGTACACAAAAGTTTACAGTGAAAGAAGATCTTGACATTATTGCCACTGTACTTGGGATTAAAAAAAAAGAAACACAATTTCTTAAATTTGTGACTTATGGTTAAAATGCTGCGGATGTCTAAAAATGATAGAGAACATGAAGTTGGCATGCTTGAAAGTGGATGTTTAAAAACTGACATCACGCAGAGATTAGGTGTTTATAGAACGACTATTGCTAGGTTGTGGGCTGTCCCTGACATGGTCAACCTCAAGTAATGACCCCGTGTCGAGATCGCTAAGATTCGCTATATTATACATATGGGTGAATGCTTTCAATTTGCCACAAAAATGGCAGACACTTCCCAGATGACGAAAAGTGAGTGCACAAAAGATTCAAAACTGATTATGATCCATGGGACTACGAGCAAGGAGTCCATTCAGAGGATCAACTCCCAACTGCCAATCTTAGGCAAAAATGTTTAAATTTGGCACAAAATCACATACGTTGGCATATAAATCAATGGAATAACGTTTTATTCACATATAAATTTATGTGACAAAAGGAACATATGAAGTTCAGAGGAAGACCATACTTTTACAAAGCATACTACTTTTTGTGGTTATTTGTCTCTATGTAACATAGAATTTGCTTAATCAATTGTGGACTGAATACTCCCCCACACGATAGACTATACACATTGTAGACTGAATAGACTCCCCCACACTATATATTGGAAGAGTCCAATTTCAATTTTAGGTACGTTGGGCTATATGATTTAGATATTCCTAGAGAAATATGGCTAAACTTTTTGCAAACAGTGATGACCCTGATCAGATGCCACATTCAGAGGTGTATGATCTGGGTCTGCCCTGTTTGCCAATTAGCCTTTTAGGGGTCTCCAGACTACAATGGCTTAAAATACGCTTCTAATTAGATCAGGGGTTCTCTATTGTTGAATACTACAATACAAGAAATAATTCAGTGTGAAATAATCCACAGGATATTGGTCTACCTTGAGTGCAACTGAGTTCTTTCCACTCTGAGTCCTAAAAACTTCCCCATAGACTCCTTCCCCTATCTTCTTGCACTGTGACATCATCCTAGAAATAAAGCATCACAACGTCTAATGACTTGCCACTGGAAACCAGCCTTTCACATTGCTCTAGATTAGACAGTTGTTTTTTCTTTCAATCAAATTTACTGGGCCCAGTTGTTCAAAACTTAATGAAGCTGTTAACTAACGTGACTTATTGAAATATGGAAAATACATTGATACTTTTTGCTGAAAAAATGTAAGTAACTTTTGCATTGCAAAAGCTACACACATTTTTGCAGCAAGAATCTCAATGTATCTGAAAATACCTCAGCTACAACAGTTAACTTGTCATTAACAAGCCTGTTAAGCTAACGATGCTTTGAACAACTGGGCCGTGATATTTTTCTTATTGTTTGCTTTTCAAAAACATACACTGATGATACTCATTAGAGCACTTATGAGTACTTACAGCATGTATTTTCATTGAGAAATATTTAATTGATACTCACTCTTATCTGGAGCAATGTTAAAAAAAAAATCTACTTTCTTGAATAAGGGCCATTTCTCCATTCTGACCTAGCTCTTCATAAGATGCTTTTTCCAACCCATTAAGTATCGATATCATTAGGAAAACATGCCTATTCAAATATATACTGGAAAATTTCACCTCCAAAAACTGAAAATTTTCAGATAAAAAACTCAAATATTTTTCCTGTTTCTGCTCAAAACATAGATTGTGGGTACTCGTTAGAACTGCCTCGGCGAGGTGGTTTTAATGAGTACCCACAATCTATGTTTTTGAGCAGAATTAAGAACAAGAGCTGTCGTAGGACAGCGAGCTCGCCTACTGGGTACATTTTATATTGTAACATTTTTATCATTAAGCCATATAATATAGGTCACACTGACCTAGATGTATTTGTATGTAAATCATTTTGTCACATAGATATAATAATCCAGGTATGACAATTCTCCATGAAAAAGTAATAAAAATAAAAGGCAAAATCACTGAAGCATGAAATATAGGTCACAATGACCTAGATATAGTAACTGGTCATTCATTGGGTCACATGGAAGTAATATCCCAGGTGTGACATTTATCCAACAAATAGTATTCAAGATATAAGGCAAAATCACTGAACCATGAAATATAGGTCACACCAACAGAGATATATTTTGACGTCAATAATTGGGTCACAAGGAACTAATATCCCAGGTGTGACATTTATCCAACAAATAGTATTCAAGATATAAGGCAAAATCACTGAACCATGAAATATAGGTCACAATGACCTAGATATAGTAAGTGGTCATTCATTGGGTCACATGGAACTAATATCCCAGGTGTGACATTTATCCAACAAATAGTATTCAAGATATAAAGCAAAATCACTGAACCATGAAATATAGGTCACACCAACAGATATATTTTGACGTCAATAATCGGGTCACAAGGAACTAATATCCCAGGTGTGACATTTATCCAACAAATAGTATTCAAAATATAAGGCAAAATCACTGAACCATGAAATATAGGTCACACCAACAGAGATATATTTTGACGTCAATAATCGGGTCACAAGGAACTAATATCCCAGGTGTGACATTTATCCAACAAATAGTATTCAAGATATAAGGCAAAATCACTGAACCATGAAATATAGGTCACAATGACCTAGATATAGTAAGTGGTCATTCATTGGGTCACATGGAACTAATATCCCAGGTGTGACATGTATCCAACAAATAGTATTCAAGATATAAGGCAAAATCACTGAACCATGAAATATAGGTCACACCAACAGAGATATATTTTGACGTCAATAATCGGGTCACAAGGAACTAATATCCCAGGTGTGACATTTATCCAACAAATAGTATTCAAGATATAAGGCAAAATCACTGAACCATGAAATATAGGTCACAATGACCTAGATATAGTAAGTGGTCATTCATTGGGTCACATGGAAATAATATCCCAGGTGTGACATTTATCCAACAAATAGTATTCAAGATATAAGGCAAAATCACTGGACCGTGAAATCTAGGTGACCTGGACCGTAAAATGTAGGTCACCATGACCTTCATTCTCTTACACTTAAACCAATGTCACATAGTTAGCTGATGTATAACCAGTTGTGTCTATAACCTGTAGGCATATAAGATTTTACAAATGTGTCCTAGATTTTGACCCCTAGCTCCACTCCAAGGCCCACCCTGAGGTATGAACCCAGGGGTATGTTCTTTTGGAATCTCAGAAGACTCCTCCAGGTACCCAAATTCTAAATATGAATGCTCTATGAGGAGTGAAAGTCAAGATATAAGAATTTGAAAAACTTTACCACAGTATTACAAAGGTGTCCTAGATTCTGACCCCTAGCCCCACCCAGGGGCATGAACCCAGGGGTTTATTCTCTTGGAATCTCAGAAGACCCTCCAAGGTACCTAAGTTCCAAATTTGATGCCTCTGTGAGTGACTGTTGAGATATAAGCATTTGAAAAACTTTAACGCAGTGTGACGGGAACGCAAATGCAAACGCAAACGCAAACGACCGGGGTGACTACAATAGCTCTCCTTGTACTTCGTACAGGCGAGCTAAAAATAATGTATACTCCTGTAAACCCCAGTTTTACTATATAAAAGTGGGGTTTAAGGGGGTCAGAATTATATAGGTGTGTTTTCGTGATATTTTTCTTATTTCTCCACTCATTAGAAGCACCTTGCCTAGGTACTTCTAATGAGTACCCACAACATGTTTTCCTGGAGAAAAAAATGCATTTGCCTCAAGATCACTGTCAGAGGCAGGAAGGGGTTTGTAACGAATAAAACAATGAACTGGTGTCAAACATCAGTACAAGTATAAACTTCACACATTCAGGCATTTAGCATGTAAAGGTCTTCAGAAAACTGTGTTTGTGTTGAGGTTTTTGGCCCAATCAACCCATCTGGGTCATGTCAAGCACGATCAGTTTACCTAACCAGACTTTTTCCTGGGCAGACTTGGTCATCTAAGTGGTTAACCAGTACTTGTGTACATTCTTTTGCCAGAAACAGACAAATGCCATTCTTGAATCACCAGAAGGGATAGAATGACCGCAGAAAATATTTCATGATCTATTTCCATGGAAGAATGTTGCTGGACCAGGTGGGGATCGCCAGTGACCTCCTGATCACCGACTCTGATGCACATCCAATAGAGCCACCGAGGCAAGCTTTAGAAAACTTTAATCTAAATATTTAACGATATATTCCTCAGTCCCAAACTTGAGCCTTAAGGCCAGTGAGTGAGTGAAGCTTGTATTTAAAAAAGCTTTGGACCAGCATATAATATAAGTCCAACTATAAAAAGCTTTGGACCAGCATATAATATAAGTCCAACTATCAATGTCATACAGCCATACCTGATGTGTCTAGAAAGTATTTTGTGGTAAACAGTGTAGACTCTAATCAAATCGTGTGTTCTGCATCATCTGATCTGGGCCTACACTGTTTGCCTAGATTTGCATGTCCAAATATTCAGGGATCCTGTGCCACCAAGATCAGTCTGCACATACACAAAGTCTAATCATTTCACTTCCAGAATCATTTGACCATCACGAAAACATACCTATATAAATTGACCCCCTTAAACCCCTATTATATAGTAAAACTGGGGTTTACAGGATAATACATTATTTTTATTTCTGCTCAAAAACATAGACTGTGGGTATTCGTTAGAACTGTCTCACCGACCTACAATCTATGTTTCGAGCAGAAACAGGAAAAATATCAGAACTTTTATCTGAATTTGTTTGTTTGTGTTGAGGTTTTACTGCCCAGTCAACCCAATGAGGTCATGTCGAGCGCGGTCAGTTTACCTAACCAAACATTTACTGGGCAGGCTTAGTCCTCTAAGCAGTTTACCAGTATTGCGCACATTCTTTTGCCAGAAACTGACAACTGCCATTCTTGAATCAGCGGAAGGGAGAGAATGACTGTAGAAAATATTTCATGATCAAATCTCCACGAAAGAATGTTGCAGACCTCAAATTTTTATCTGAAAACTTTCAGTTTTTGGTGGTGAAATTTTGAATATATTTGAATAGGCATCTTTTTGTACTGATATTAAATATTACACTAATAAGCACAAAAGACAGGGTGGATATGACAGGGTGGATGAGATAAGAGGAGATAAAAGAAGGTACCCACATAATATTTTTCTCATTTGTCCAAGAAACATATGTTGTGTACTCAGCATAAGGGCTTCCAATGAGTACCAACATGTTTTCATGGAAAAATAAGCAAATGACCAGGGCCCAGTTGTTCACAGCTAACGATGTCGTTAGTTAACGATTCGTTAAAATTTACGAGTGCTACGCAAATATGCTGAAATTTTTTGCTGAAAAAATGTGAGTAGCTTTTGCAGTGCATTGAATCCGCTAAAATAGTTAACGAAATGACCCTTAACGAGCTCGTTAAGCTAAGGATGTTTTGAACAACTGCGCCCAGTACTTTTTTTTAGCTGAAAGGCCTTATCTGGAGCTGGGCTATAAAGACTATGTACATACCCTAAAATTTCACACTTTATTCCATACTTTTTTGCCTTAATTTTTGCCTTTTATCCAGTTGATTCTTAAAAAACAGTGGATTGACAAACAGTGTAGACCCTGATCAGACGGCTCCTTTAGGAGCCGTCTGATCTGGGTCTACACTGTTTGCACATGCCATTTTGTCAGAAACTTTGGCGTACAAAATTTTAAGACATTTACCGTAATCTGAGCCTTCAATGACTGCATATGCCCTGATGATACTTTTTCACTTCGTGCAATTATTATAAACAACACTGAATTCTTACTGTTTTGGAACAGCTTGTAGGAAAGTAACAGGTTTCGACTGGTCACATAACACCAGGAGTTTTGTTCTGGCTGAGAGAGGTACTATACTGCCTTTCTTCTTTGATGGTGTGAGCAGTTCCTGAAATAATGACATACTTCTACATGTATAATACAGAAAAAAAAAAAAAAAAAACAATGGGAGACTGAGAACAAGATACAACAAACCAGAAGCCCATGGGCCACTATGCTCATCTGAGTGATCTGTAAAATCATCTGTAATGGCATCACCTGTCATTAATCCTTAGGCCTGTGAACTTGTGAAGTAGTACATCTGTAAAAGGCTGTAATTAATTAACCAAACAATGTTTGAAGATTCACTAATGTCTTTGAAGTATATAAGTATCTGCAACACCTGTAAATTGCTGTCAAAACATATTAAACGGTGTAAAAGCTGTCCCATGCCACTGCAGTGGGTGTGGCACTTTGGAACTTCTTCACTATTTTGGAAGGATAACAAAAAAAAAAAAAAAAAAAAACAGTGCAAAGTGCAAAGACTGTAATATTGAAATTATTGCAAGACTGAAGAATCATAAACAAAAATGCCTAGGGCTAAAAAAGCCAGAAAGTATTGCTAAGAGGCCACTTACAGAAATAACATCTGAACCTGAGACTCTATCATATGATCAGCCTCCATTCAAATCAACTGTTATATTTAATGAATTCCACCAAATTAACCAAAAGGCCTTACCCATAATCAATCAACCAACTGACCACTGTAGTCTCCAACTGACCATTAAAAATATTCAATCGACCACTCAATATCGACCAGTATTGACCACTCTGGGAGTATTGACTGGGGCACCCCTGGTTTTGACCGCCCAACCTTGTTTTTATCCCACCCACCCTATCCTACCCATGGGTGAGATTAAAAAGAAAACCTTCATGTGTGGTCAGTCAATGCACTGGTTGTATAGGACATCACATAACTTGCATTGCTAAGCTATATAATGCCATCATGGCCTAGTGAATGACAACAACTTTCAAGACAACTTTCAAGATAGCTGACTCAACTTCACCGAGTATCGGAGGAAGTACTGCTTTTAAAATCAATGAAAGAGATCAACAAACACAAACACTGAAAGGTATGAAAAATATACAAAAATGAGAATCTATCATGGGCAAAGCCTGGTGATGCTATAGAGTGAGTGACCCTTGGGACGGATTTTTCTGTACTGAGCCAAAGTTATAATGTAACTGCGTTTTATTTTGAAAATATCTTTTATCTAGTGCATGTATCAAACCAATTATTACTCTCAAAGGAAAGTTCTATCAGTCAATTATTTTACCGCAAAATGGTTTTAACAATCTGTTTCCAACTGTTCAAGAAACAAACTAATTTACGGAGGAAGGGTGGTTGAACAAAATGAAATGCATGGTGATGTACCAGTATCTGACATACGACATGCATTTTGTGCATCGTTAAAGAGGAGTTGATTTCTGAGGTTCATTTAGGAAATCTTTACATTTTAAGCGAAATCATGTTTTACAAAAGTTCTTTAATTTAGTCGAGAGTAAAGACTTCTTGTTCACCAACAAACAATTAAGTTTAACATTATTGCATTTCAAGTCTTTCTGGGAATTTCAGAATTTGTCAGAGGGAGCATGGAAAATTTGATTGAATTATAGTTCATTAGTACATGTATTTCTAAGCAACAAAAAGTAAGAAAGTAAGAAATGATTCATACTTGTTTGAATAATTTTCCCATCTTCAGAAATTATTTTGATCTCCATTTTGCATTGCGTTGTATGGACAGACTGGCAATAAACTCTCAAACCTCAATGAACTGAAATTTGATGTTACCAGTAAATTTTGTGAAATTAAAGCAGAGGATTTCAAGTGACATTCCTCACCATAGTGGTCTAATGTTGGAGTAAGGAATACTGAAAAGGTTTAAAATTTTAGCCTCTTTGGCAAGCGCCTGGGACCCAAAATGCTGTTTGACCAATCAGATTAGAGCTCAGCAAACTGTAGAGACGTTACTAACTGTATACCAAGATTCTTTGCGAGAGTTAAACAATATATTTCGTATGGATTATCCTATCCTACACTACATATTCATAAAGAAATCAGATCATTTATGAGTTGCGTTATAAGTTTTGCTCAGTATATATGCATCAAACACCCATCAAAGATTCTTATAATCTAGCGGTAGGGTTGGAGTGCTTTGAATCACATTCGTGGGAGTAACGGTCAAACATTTTGGAATACCCATAAAAAATTTGGATCCACTTGAAAGTTTCTGAAAAATTCAGATAGCCAAAAGGAAATTTTTTTTATGCAATTACCCAATTAAATTGAAAATGAAAAAGAAAAAAAATGCTTAAAAGATTGTCTAGGGTACTGAATGCAGATACCTGTCAACAGATACCTTTTATCAGTGTGATACATGGTTGGCTGGAATTTAACGGCCCAGTCACTGTATGCAGTAACCAGTCAACAGATACCTTTTACGAGGGATGATTGATAAATTTTGAGTCTTATATTGAAAAGTTTAAGCAGGGCCACCTATATTCAGCCCTATTATACATTGACTATTTACGGTTATGTAACCAACAGCCCGTGTCATTTGGTTGGTTTATGTCAAGTGGTAACACGTTTAAGTAAACAGAACGCGTGATTTTTGTAAAATGGATAAAATTGCTGAAAGAGCGGTGATTCAATATTTGCATAAAAAGGGTCTAGCACCTAAAGCTATTCATGCTGATATCGCAGCAACACTGGGGAAGTGAATTCATTTGCTACCGTAAAAAGTGGGTGGCAGAATTTAATCGTGGCAAGGAGAGCCTTGAGGATGACCCCCATTCTAGAAGGCCTGTCACTGTGACAACTCAAAAAATAGACTAAGTCCATGAACCTGCGACCTCCTCAACATGGGTCATACGTACATCCGCCTGAGCCACCAGTGTATGTGATATAAATATGAACTATCCAATAAAATATTCAAAATGGCAGTGTCCATGCTAAAAGTTATAAAAATTACAAACTATAATATCTTTCTTATTCCATAACCGATTTTGATCAACTTTACACCATGATTTCGGTTTTCTAAAGCTGAAACTTTTAAGGCATGTGTTGTATTTACTGGGCCTTTCCTTTCAATGTGATCAACTTTCTGCAACAATATACATGTAACAACAGTTCTGATGTTTCTACATCAAACCACACAATTAACAATCAAACTGGTGTTTTCTGCAAAACTTACCACTGTAAATATTGATCTTTTTTTTGTGTTGAGGTTTTACGGCCCAGTCAACCCAATGGGGTCATGTCGAGCGCGGTCAGTTTACCTAACCACACGTTTACTGGGCAGGCTTAGTCCTCTAAGCGGGTAATCAGTATTGTGCACATTCTTTCGCCAGAAACTGACTACATGCATGTGTACCAAGGTATGGTATCAAGTTACTGTACCCAGCAATATGGAATAGGATACTAGTGCCTCTAACAGATATTTTACCCTGGTTTCCACAAACTGCAATGGCTTATGATAGCTCCAGATTTCTCCATGAAAATGTATTTTGTGGGTACTCATTAGAAGCACCACGGTGAGGCACTTCTAATTAGTACCCGCAACATGTTTTCATGGAGAAATCAGAAAAATATCAATTCTTTTTTGTTGAAAAAAAGTAAAATGCATTTTATCTAGGTCTATGCCTTACCACAAATGAATCTTGCAATGACAGTAAACCCTTGTCTCGGAGGCTGTAACAACTCTTGCCTGGTCTTTCTGAATCTTCATCCTAGAACAATTCACATTTAAATCTCAAATAATATACCACAAACTTGCTGGAACCTATTAAACTTTAATTTGAGCCAGCGCACGACAAAACTTACAATAAGACCCGTGCAACCAGTGAAGACTTAAATCAGCCTGCACATCTTCTCAGTCTTATCAGAGTCTTTGCTGATCCCATGTGCATTCTACACCACAACTGGCTTTATCATGCAGAATTGACTCAGCTTGTAGAAATAAAATATTGAAATATTTTGGGGAAAAGAGAAGAATAATGCCCAACTTCTTGAGCTGACCTTATAGATTAATAGTTATAGTCACCCAAACTTTATCTAAATCTTAAAGTACACATATCTAAATGACACATCCATGCAGTTTTATTGAGAATTCCCTCACCAGTTCATTCATGTCAGCTCAGTGTACAATACGGTTTGATGTCAAACACATTCAACACTATAAATAATTTTGAGATGTGAAGAGATTGTTATGTGTACACAAATTTAGTGGCATTTTCTTTTGCCATTCGACCATTTGATCATTCGATGGATCGAGAGACAGACAGACAGACAGACAGAGAATCTAATCTAACCATGTTCAACTGCACACATCTTACATGTACATGTCTCAGATTAAAGAATCTTCAAGTTCTGTTAGATAACAACAATTTTTCTCATTATGACTGATTTTGCAATTTCATTGCAGACAATTACCATACTGATGCAAAGAGCAGTGCCCAACAAAATTTAACTACACCAAAGATTTGCAAATGTCACAAATAATCTTATCTTTTGTTCATAAAAGATGAAAATGAAATGGAAGTATTTCTTTATTTAGCCTGTTAGTATATAAGCTTTAGATATGCTACATAGCTTTACCCTAGACTTTGCTGCTAGAAAATGATGTGACTTGCAACTGGTACTTACTCCGACAGAAACTTCATGATTGTTTAGCTGATCATTGCTGTTGCCATCTACACAATAACCATCAACATCCTCAGCAGCAGAGATATATTCTTCCTCTTCTGACAAATGTGATGAACTTGCAGTAAAATAGTCAGACTTTGAAACATTTTTGGCACTTCTAAGAGAAATTTTAGAACTTAAATCACCAGTAGAAAACAAATCTTTGCTCCCAGATACCTTAATACTATTAACAGAATTGGAATAACTACTACAGTCACTACTGTAGTCATTATTCAGCATGTACAAGGTCTCACTGGATTTCTTTGAATTACTGTCAGAAATGTCTAAATATTTCATGCTGTTCTGAAGGTCACCAATTCCATCAGTTTCCTCACTTTCATTACTGGTTTCCTCTTCTTCTACAGAATCATTATCACTGTAACTTTCTTCAATTTCCTCTTCATTTTCACTTATTGCACTTAAATCATCAACTTCTAATGATTCTTCTCCAGAACCAGATGTACAATCTTCACCTTCATCAATTTCATAGTTTTCCTCCTCCTCTTCTTCAACTGCCTCAGATTCTTCATCACTCTTTTCTGAACTTATACTATTTTTCCTGTGCACATTTTCACAACTTAAAATTTCCCCAGATTTTGTATGTTTGTTTCTAGTCACAATATTTGGAGATTCAAACAAACTCAATGAGTTATCAATTGGCCCTATATTTTTTCCATCCGAATATTTAATAGGCTTTCTACCACATGAATGACTATTAGTTAAGCTATTTGCCAAATGTTGAAGCCTTACAGAAACATCTTCAGGTGATATTACCTTTGATGACACATTAGTATTCTTTGAAATTTTTCGACGTCCTGACACATGCTTCAAAATAAAACTCTGACGCAGTCGTTCAACTTGAACTACAGCATTTTCTGGAACTATACTTTTAGTTTTGGAGTCTGACACATTCTCTTGTTCAATCTTTGATCCACCATTAGAATTCTGATCAGTAAGAGCTACTGATGATACAATAGAAGGCGTTGACAATATATCTGATGAACGAAAACCACTTGGCAATGAGCTTGCAGGTGTGCATACAGAGTAGCTTATTTCTGAGAATGGGCTGGAGACAGTTTCAATATGAGACAAATCTGAATTTCTTATTTTGTCCCAACTATTTTCTTGACACCGGGTCCTTTTTGCTACAGGAGTACTTGTCTCTATCAGGTCATTTCTAACTGACTTACCATTTTCAGCAACTGGTGATTCTGAAAGTACCACTAAACTGTACTCTTCAAATTCACTGAAGTTCACAGACTTTGGTTCACTGTGATTGTTCTTACTAGACTTAACTGCTCTTTTCCTTTTTGCAGTTGTACCTCTTAACTGCTTTTTTAAATTGCCAGAATCATTGTAATCTACTTTCTTGTTACGATCACGCAGTGCTCTTCTGGTAGTCTTCTTTCCTGCTTCATTAGATACATCACTGCTTGATTCAGAGAAAATTTTGTTCTGAAATCAAAACAACATACAAAGGAATAAAAACAAAAAAAAAAAACAACAATTACATTTCATTATTAAGCACATCAAGGGCTGTTGAAAGCACATCAGGTTTTAAGATTGCTTGCCATTCTAGTGGTCTTGGGTCCAATAAAACTATAAACAGTACCCTTGAAACTACATGTAAGTACATACCAGAGTTTTCTGCAAAACAGTTGCCAGCACCTTAGCTGTTTTTGGCTCACTGGGTATTTACCCATCCTTTTTTCATTAAATTGGGTAATTAGATTTTTAATTGGGTTTTTAAAAATTTTAATACCGCTGCACTGGGTAATCAATAATTTCGATTGGGTAATTTCGAAAAATGGCCATAGTGATGTTTTGAAATAAAGATGTTTAACTTAAAGACATATAAAGTGTTCTAGATATTTTGTATTTCCTTTGGCAATATTTCAGTCATAATAATGTAAAGTTCTATGATTAGGTCGTGCTACAATCAGTTTTTCATCGTATAACAGCACACACGGCAAAACTAATCAATTATACCATTTTATTATGGCACAGTTCCACTGGAAAGGGTAACCTAAGATCTCTGACTGTAGCACTTCCTGGAAGATTTCAAGATAGTTCACTGCCCTTTGGGAAATATTTCAGACAATACATGTATACTGTATGCCTTAGGTAGGGTGCAATACTGATACAGTGTTAAAGACTCATTTTGGATTGCATAACACCCTAATGACCATACGCAGCTAAAGGTGACTTTGGCCACCCTTATAGGTAGGGGCCTGATAAGGGGAAATTAGATTTGATATCAGCAAAGTTTATGACGAAGACAGAGAAACAGGTAAGGTGGGTTATTTGGTGATAATTTGATGTTTTTTTTTTCTTTAGTCTGTGCAATTTGGACGAAGAAGCAGTATATCTTATAGAGTGTGTGGTGAAGACTGATCAGACTGTGTAGATTTGCAGGCTGATCTGAATCTTCACTAAACATACAGACTAGTTTGTAGAAATAACTGTGTTTCAGAAAATTCAGTTTCTGTGATTGCAGAAAATAAATATTCACATTTTTGGATACAATTATTTTTTAAATTTCCTACCAGATTTATTATATAGTGCTCCATCAGTAGGATAAGGATTCAGTTTGTGAAGTATTCTTATTTACTCTAGAAAATAAATAAATAAATAAATTAATTAAATCAATTTTATATTTCTATTTCAGTTTATTTGTATTTTGTTTTCACAATGCAAGAAAAAAACAACACTTTTATATTTCTGAAAAACTATCAAAAAATAAATAAATAAATAGATACAACACAAATCAACAAATTAAATGCACAATTTGTAAATGAATTTATTTGGTTCCAAAGTAACATATTGAATACTTCTCAATATATGAATTACCCCTTACAGGGCCCCATCTAAGTAGACTTAACATCCTTATAATGACCATATAATTACTAAAATAAGATAAGCGTTTGATGTGCGCTCTGTTATCAGGACTGTATATAAGGGCTGATCATGAGAGGGGTCTAGCCAAAGAAGGAAAAAAAAAAGGAGAAGTCTTGATTTCTAAGATGGCGGCCTGGCGGCCATGTTTGTTGACAGACGGGAATTGTTTTCTGGGAGATGCATCAAGGGACTGAGAAGAATCCATACGCGAAGTTTTGACAAAAATTCTTCCACTGGTTACGGAGATGCAATAATGTGACAATCAAAATGGCCGACAATGGCCATATCTGTCAATAAACCTGAATCAAATTTGGGCAGGCACAATTAGACCACTTGGAGAAGCTCCCATACAAGTTTTGAAAAAATCTGAAGTGGTCTTGTTAGAGATGGAATAAAAAGATTTTTACAGTATTAAGTAAAGCTGAAGTCACCATTTTTCTCTAATGGTCCTCTGGCAGCCATATTAGTCAATGGACCGCAATCCTTTTCATGGAATCATATCTAGGGGTTGAGAGGAATGCATATGGAGTTTCGATAAAATTCTTCCACTGGTTACAGGGGAGATGGGATAACAGGAAAAATCCAAGATGGCAGACGTAGGCCATATTTTGACGGAATGGATACAAATTCAGGGGGTGCACTACTAGGTCCCTAGGAAAGCATCCTAGACAAGTTTCGGAAAAATTTTATCAGTGGTCTCAGAGAAGATGTGGTAATAGGATTATAACAGTGTTAAGAAAAGGAGATGTGGGGTAAGCTCTACCTACGGTAAAGCTAATAACAGAATCAAAATCAGAGTTTGTTTTATTGAGATTCTTCATATGACAGTAATGTAGTTTGCAGGGCTGCTACAACCCCTTGCATTGACATAAGTGGAGCTCAATATTCCAAGCTCCCAATGATCTCAAGGAAAATAAAAATACATAAAATTTTGACTATTTGGCTATTTTGAGCATATATTGCAGAGACCTAGTTATGCTGTGTATTTGCTTATATTCCACAAATAAAAACTGTAGATACAAAAAAATGGCAGATACTAATGCCATTTGATTTCCATGCATACCATTTATGAAGATAATTTCTAGTAATGCAATGTCCAATTTCTCCCTAGTACTTTTTGTTTACAGCTCAGAAGACAACAGTATAGCCATTTTGTTCAGTCTGTTTAATAACAAAATGCTTGTTTTTGCTTTAAGAATGCTAATGCAAGTGTCCAAAGACTGTCTGTTCTGCTTCGACCAATCAAATCAAAGGAATCTGAGCTGTGTCATAGTTTACACTTGATTCATAGTTCAGTCAAACAAGAGGGCCATGATGATGGCCCTATATCGCTCCCCTGAATCATGTCATGCATATATCAAAGTGGATTTTCAAAGAAGGTAAACCATGTAAAAGTCTCTTTTAATGGTTCAATTCTCATTAAAGTGATTTAAAACATTCTGATATTTGGCAAAAACTGTACCAATCAACTTTGTAGAGGTCGAATAGACAATGCAACACTTAATCTATCTAAGTTCTGTGTCACATGGTTTCAGAGCTGAAGTTTTTTTAAAGTTTCTTGCAAAGTAAGTCTAAGTTAAGGCATGTGATTCCCAGGGAAGGTCAATTTCAACTCTGAGGTTATGACTGTAACAACCTTAAAAGAGAGGTCTACTGGATAAGGCGGTTCTAAAGGTCATGGTGACCTTGTCCAGGGATTTCCCTCAGAAATTTACTTAAGGGGACATATGTCTCTATTGACCCATATTTTAGGAGACATATGGTATATTTTCAGGGGTTAATTGTTTGAATTTTACAGAAAATATTGCACATTTTAAGGGACATCAATGTCTTGTTTATTTGTGTTGAGGTTACAGCCCAGCCAACCCAATGGGGTCATGTCGAGCGCAGTCAGTTTACCTAACCACACGTTTACTGGGCAGGCTTAGACCTCTAAGCAGTTAACCAGTATTGTGCACATTCTTTTGCCAGAAACTGACAACTGCCCTTCTTGAATCAGCGGAAGGGAGAGAATGGCCGTAGAAAATGTTTCAATGTCTCTCTAAGATGAAGGTTCAGGGATATCAAAGTCAAAAAGGGGCTGTCTCGCATTTTTTAAGGACAAGGAAAACCCTGACCTTGACCTTTGCCCTCAGAGTCATCTTCTGGTCAGAAGGAATATTCCTACTATATTTGAGGGTCCTAGCCCCAAACATTGTCAAGTTCTAAGCTTGTTTTGAACTAGAGGTCACTTTGACCTTGACCTTTGCCATTAGGGTCATCTACTGGACAAGACCACATCACATCTATGTTCAAGGGTTCTAGCCTCAAGTACTGCCTAATTATAAGCTTTTTAGTACTAAAGGTCATGGTGACCTTGACTATGACCTTTGCCCTCAGTGTCATTTACTGATGAGGACCAACATCCCTTCTAAGTTTGAGGATCCTAGCCCTAAGCATTGCCAAGTTATCAAGCTTTTTAATACTAAAGGTCCTGGTGACTTTGGCCTTTGCCCTCAGGATCATCTACTGGTGTGGACCAACATCTCTACTAAGTTTGAGGGCCTAACCATAAGCATTCAGTGATTTTTTTACCTGCGCATCCCGAGTCCCGTACTCACATTTCTTGCTTTGGGACTCACATTTTATATCTCAGCGAATCCCAGGACTCGCAAAGTTATAGAGGAAAATTCTGTAATGGACGCTGTGATTTTCTAGTAGGACTCACTTTATATAGCCCAAGCGAGTCCTGGGACGCATAGGTATAAAATTGTAAATAAATCACTGAGCATTGCAGAATTATAAGCTTTTCTGATACTAAAGGTCACACTGACCTTGACTTTTGACTTAAAGATCATCTACTCTTCAGGTCCATCTTGTCTATTAGTTTGATAGTCCTAGGCCTAATCATTGCCAATGGCTTTTCGCTCTATGTAAAAAAAAAGTGACCACCCCCGGTCCCCACCTCTTTTCACCCCTGGGATATAATTTGAACACTCTTGTCAGAGGACCCTAGGTAATGTTACATACCAAATATCAAAGACCAAAGCTTTCCATTTTCAGACAAGAAGATTTTTAAATTTTTTTTTCCTATAAAAGTCTATGTAAAACATGTTGGCCCCAGGGCAGGGCCATTTTTGGCCCAGGGCAATAACTTGAACAATCTTGGTAGAGGTCTACTAGGTGAAGCTATGTATCATATATCAAAGGCCTGGGCTTTCTGCTTTCAGACAAGAAAATTTTTAAAGGTTTTCCCTATATGGGTCTATGTAAAACAAGTGACCCTCGGCCATTTTTGACCACAGGGCTATAATTTGAACAACTTAGGTAGAGGTCCTGGACCACTAGATGAAGCTACGTATCAAATATCAATGACCTGGGCCTTCTGGTTTCAGACAAGAAGACTTTTTTAAGTTTTCAGTTAAAAAAAAATTTATTTTTAGCTCCTGTGACCTAGATGTGCAATGGACCGGAACCATTTGAAAAACTTTGAAAGAGAACGAACCAAGAATCATTCCTGTGAAGTTTGGTCAAAATCCAATCAGCGGTTTAGGAGATGATGTTTGAAGAAATTGTTTACAGATGGACATACGCACGGGCAGACGAACCACGGACAAAATGTGATCACAAAAGCTCACCTTGTCACTATATGACAGGTAAGCAAAAAAAAAAGGAGTGATCGAACTGTAAGAAGTATTCAAGCTTGTTCTCTATCTTCTCCTCCTAGTAAGTGCAGAGCCCTCTCTGGAGCATGATCGGCCTGTTTCTCACCGTCTACCCACATTTGAGTGCACCACTGGGAAGTGTTTCCTTAACCTAGCATATGAAAAAACTGCCCATTCCCAAATGGCCGAAATGTCCCACTGCCAAAGTGTCCTTGCACTTTTTTGAACAGAAAATTCAGGACTCTGCTGAGGGGGCGATTCAGGCAAAATAGTTACCGGAAACCAACCCACTTCCCCCCGAACTTGTAGTAAAGTGAAGCTCAAGTCGCATTGTTTTTTTCTACTTGTGGTTTTGCCCTAAAACTGGTTCGGTTTGTCTTGTGAAAGCTTTCTTATTGTAGTACAAAAGGTCCATTTTCTGAAGTACATTTGCCTCCTCCCGTGGCCCCATCAGTGTTTTATTTATTTGCTTGTAAACCCTTTTTTCAACATTATTTAAATCATATAGAGATTATGAAGGGATGATAATGCAAGGCTCTGTGCACTGAAGCCCTATATAGCTTAGTCTGCCTCTAGCAGGTTTAAATGCAGACCTTGTGATCAGAGGACACAAGCATTAACCACTTGGCCATCCATACACTCCTGCATACAATACGCCTGAATGCCAATATATGCCCATTAAAAACTATTAAGATTTGTAGTATAGTTAGGCCTGGATGCCAATATACTGGGTATGCACATTGTTGCCAAGGCCTGTAGTAGTGACTTTTATGAAGATTTTAGTATATCTAGGCCTGGATGCCAATATATGCCCATTAAAAACTATTAAGATTTGTAGTATAGTTAGGCCTGGATGCCAATATACTGGGTATGCGCATTGTTGCCAAGGCCTGTAGTAGTGACTTTTATGAAGATTTTAGTATATCTAGGCCTGGATGCCAATATATGCCCATTTTTTGTTAAGGCCTGGAGTAGTGACCACTATTTAGATATTTAATAGTAAAGTTAGGTCTGGATGCTAATATATGCCTATTTTTGTCAAGGCTTGCAATACTGACTTCTATTAAGATTTTAGTATAGTTTACCTGCTGGGTTCTTTTTGCTCCAATCTTCTTCTGTCGGGTTACTGTTGTTGCTGGGAGATTCTCTTTGTTGACATAACGCTTGCCACTTTGTCTAAAAGGAAACATTGAAATGGTGTAAATGAAGTTAAGGCCTTTTTCAACTTGCAAATGTTGTGTTTGCAAATACAAGTGAACATTGAACATCTAGACTAGGCTGCATGTCAGTGCTGTCTCTGGT
This sequence comes from Anodontia alba, assembly GCA_964016985.1. NCBI lineage: Eukaryota > Metazoa > Mollusca > Bivalvia > Lucinida > Lucinidae > Anodontia > Anodontia alba. The sequence goes on along the minus strand of OZ024821.1, from coordinate 105,734,085 downwards.
CAGAGTCTTTCCTATTCACATACAGCATAATAACGATAAGAGCTATGACAGCATAGCTCACATGCAAAAATTGTTTTGTATTATGCCATTTTTATCAGTGCCTTTGGAAATTCAATTCCCTTCCCATGTCCCTGCCTTCATTCTTGACCATGCCAGGGGTGACATTTTCTACTGTTTTGCATTAACTTTATGACATACACTTTTTTATTATAAGATACTAAATATACAATAAAGAGGTTGACTTTACTCACAATATGTCTAGGTCAGTTTCCATTGTATTACAGCAGAAAATAAATCATCATTGCACCATATTAGGCGCTTTAACTGAAGGGTACTGGTATTTTTCTTATTTCTCCATGAAAACATGTTGTGAGTGCTCATAAAAAGCGCATTGTCAAAGCACTTCTAGTAAGTACCCACAATATGTTTTTATGGAGACATAAGAAAAGTATTATGTCAATACCCGCTCTTATCTGGAGATATGAATCATTTATTTTTATCTGATAATATCCAACAGTCCATTTACATATTTGTCATGCCTGGAATACTACTTGATGAACCTGCAATATGGCAGAGAGCTATGTTTCCTAGTGTCGATTCCACCCATTTATATCTAACTAAATGTAAAAAAAGCATCGTAAATCAAGTTTAATACATACCAGTACTGTATTTACTCTAAGTATTGGGACACTTTATCTACTTACCATGCTTGAAAACTTGAAGTAAGTCTTTTCTTCTACCTGTTGATGTGTCTAAAATATTGCTGTATGTATGGCAAATAGTGTAGAACCTGATCAGATGCTGCATTCTGTGGCATAAGATCAGGGTCTACACTGTTTGCAAAGGCCTATTTGTCCCAATACTTAGGGTAATGACTGTAAACTAAATGATTTTTCTAATATATATTTTTTAAGAAGCTTCAGTATGCACTGAAAAAATCTCCATTTCTTGAAATTGGAAAGTTTTTTTTTTTTCTAACCTTAAAGTATGGATAGTTTGTCTATGTCTCCACAAAAACACATGCATGCTGTTCATAGCAATCTGAACGATTTAATTCTACGAAATGCATAACACATTTCCTTGAAAAAAAAAAAAAAAAAAAAAAAAGAAAAAAAAAAAAGAAAATCTGGTAGCTACCCTCTTAATCAGACAACAAGGCAGCATAGGTTGGTCAGGGTCTTCTTTCTTCAAGTACAAGTACACTACAACCTCTTTATAACACGGTTCGCTGTAACACAGTTTTGGACATAACACGGTTCATAGATGGATCCCAAAAATGTATAGATTATATTGAAAAATGACCATAAATGGTCATTTTTCAATATAATCTATACATTTTTGTTCGGATATAACACGGTTGTTTAACTAGCACGGTTTATGCTATGGACCCTAACAATAGTGTTATAAAGAGGTTATGGTGTACCAGGGCTGCAGACTCCAAATGAAGATAGCAGTTAGCTCCCGAATAAACATACAGCTCTAGACAAGAAGATCATGACAGCCCAGGATCACTCACCCAAGCTCAAGATGTTACATAGCTTGGAGAAGTGATGGGGTCACTGGGTTAAGAGGTGATGTGAACTGAAGATGCTTTTCTATTTCTAGCTTTTAATCCTTCCCATGCTGAATAAATTAAGAAGTCATGCCCACTTCTAATTTCCAGCCAATCAGATTACTTGATCCGGGTTTTTGATAGAAATTCACATATCTAATGACAAACAGTGCAGATCCAGATCAGTTGGCTTCTTCAGAAGCCAACTGATTTGGATCTACACTGTTTGCTAAGACAGGACATGTCGTGCTCAGCAAGAGAAGGGTTAAGGCTATGTGGTTCATTGGAGTGCAACCATTTTAGCAATTTTGGTGAAGATGAACATTATTTTGAAAATCAGGCAACCTCGGAGATGTCATTTAATGATTTTTTTTATTTTTAGCTCTGACAGCTATCTTCTTCAGCTGAGCAGAATTGTTTTAAAAATTTTGGTAAAGGGGCATGAGATGAACATTTCTGTGAAATTTGTTTCAAGTAGTTGCGGTCATGGTACCAAAGCCGTAATCCAAAATCATAAATCCATAAACGAATGACGAATCAGAATGTTCAGACCAACAGACATGGACCCCAGAACAAAGGGTGTAATCAGACAAATCAGACAACTGGCCTAGGAAAAGATGTTGTTTAAAAGATTTTTTTTTTCTATTTTCAGCTCTGGTGATCATCTTTTTCAGTGCAGCAGAACCATTTTAGCAATGTTTATAAAAGAGCATAAGAGGAACATATCTCTGTGAAATATTTTGAAACTGGGCCACTGGTCAATGAGGTAATGCTGTTTGAAGTTTGTTTTTTTTTCTTTGTGGCCATTTTGTTCAACTCAGCAATTTTGGCAAAGGAGCATAAGAGGAACATTTTGAAATTATTTTGAAATCGGGCACTGGCCTAGGAGATGTTGTTTAAAGACTTTTCTGTTTTCAGCTCTGACGACCATTTGTTCAGCAAAGCAGAACTATTTTAGCAATTTTGGTAAAGAAGCAGAAAAGATACAATTCTGAGTTATTATTTTGAAACTGGGCATCTGGCCTAGGATTTTGATTGTGTTGGGGTTTAATGACACGTCAACCCTTGAGGGTCATTTTGTGTTGTCTCCGAGAGAAAGGGAGAAAAGAGACAGAAGAGAGAGTAGAGGAGATGAAAGAGAGGGACAGGGAGGAAAGAAGAACAGGAATGAAAGTGAAGAAACAGAAGAAATAAAAACATTCCCCCTCTACCCTTACCCACTACAAGGATAGCGGGCCTTGCCCAACTGTAAGCCAATATCAGTTGGACGCCCATCTGGCCTAGGAAGTGTGTTTAAATACTTTTTCTATTTTTAGCTCTGGTGGCCATTTTGTTCAGCAGAACAGAACAATTCTAGCAATTTTAGTACAGGGGCACAAAAGGAACATATCTGTGTTGAATCCAGCTATTGGTCTAGGAGGAAATGTAGTTTACATTTAAAGAAATTGTTGACGGCGAAGATGAACAATGGGCACAGGTTGATCACAATAACTCAATTTAATGTGCTCAGGTTTGCTAATAAGAGGGTGTATCAGGTAAATATTATTCTTATGCCTCCACAAAGACATATTTTTAGGGGTATAAATTAGAAGCACCTCCACAAAGCACCTCATGTGTACTCGCTTCAAGTTTTTGTGGGGAAATAAGAAAACATCAATACTCTTTGGTTGAAAAAGTACCTTATCCTAAGCTATTTAGGCCAAATAAAAAATCTTGGGTTTTTTTTTTTTATTTTTTTTTTTTACATTTTTTTTATGAAGAATAATACCATAACTACCAAATATATTTGGACTTCACACATACATGTAGTTCACATAAAATTTTACCAAGTCTGTTTGACTATCCTTAAATGTTTCTAAATGTACTGGTAGAATGGCAAACAGTGTAGACCCTATCAAAATGCTCCTTTAGCAGGTTTCACCAGGAAAATTATGTAGGGTAGGGTTATCCAAAACACACATATTTTTCATTTGGCCTTATCAAAATCATCTCAACAATATGATCCTAATGGGCTACAATAAAATATAACCATGAATATGCAAGAGATGTGAGAACTATAGCAGCAGTTCCCAGGTAACCTATAGGCCTCTGCCCAACTAAACAAGAAATGTCAATAGTGCTTATTCGATACCTCCCCCCATCCCTCCCCCACAAGGCAATGACTACTTCTATAGTAAAATTATTCAGTTCGATAAGAAGCAGAAACCAAAATGTAATGGACAGATGGACATACAGATGAACAGACAATGTGAAAACAGTACATCCCCCACCCCACCAACCAAACACAGCTTGTGGGGTATAATAATCCTCACCTAGCTTTCTTGTTAGAAGCAAACAAAGAGCTGCTGGAACTAATATTTCTCTCACTGCTGCTACTGCTGACCTGGAATATACTCGAGTGCTTTGAAGAATCTAGCTCAGAGCTTGTGCTAAACACATTCTTCCTCCTTTCATTGTCAGAGCCCCACACATCAGTTGTAATCACTCTGTTCCTGTGACGTCCATAGGTCTTGACATCACTGTTTTTTCTCATCGTCTGCTCATCTCACAATAACTACAAAAACACTTTATTTTTTTACTTGTCTTTTCACATAAAACTTTGTTACATTACATATGTCCTTATCAGTTGATAATAAATTAACACTTTGCACATGCTGCATGGGTCACACTCTATCAATTTCTGTAAATATGACACTCAGGCTATCAAACAGTGGGAGAAATAAGACAAAACCACTGGGCTATGAAATATAGGTCACAAAGACCTACATTTACTTGGAGGTAAAATGCTGAGTCATACTGACCCATAATCCCAAACTATGATAGTCATACATGTACATCAAGTTGTCCTCAAGATATAACAGAAAATCATTGGACCATAGTTCACAGTGATCTACATTTACTTTTAGGTCAACTGTCGGATCATACTGATTAATTATCCCAAATAATGATGTCCGTACATCAAATAGCATTCAAGATATAAGGCAAAATCACTGGACCATGAAATATAAGTCAAGGTAACCTATATTTATTATCATGTCAATTATGGGGTCACATTGAACCAATATCCCAATTATCACATTAATCCATGAACTAGTCTTCAAGATATAAGGCAAAATCAATGGAGCATAAAACTTGGGTCACAATGACCTTGAACTTATTACACTGAATATCTACATGTTTGTATGTGATAAACATGTCTGATGCCCATCCTTCTTTATAAAGTTGTTTGTATAAACAAACAGTAATATACTATTTTATTGAGGCATCCTAGATTTTGACCTCTTGCCCCATTCCGGGATCTAGAATTAAAGAGAACCCTCCCAGGTACCCCCATACCAAATATGAATAGTTTCTGATAAGTGGCTGCAGAGATATATACGAAATCAAAAAACTTCAAAGTAAAACTTGGTTATAGCAGGTGTTAACTAAGGGAATCACAGACAGATGGTTTGTTTGTGTTGAGGTTTTACCAACCAGTCAACCCAATGGGGCCATGTCGAGCGCGGTCAGTTTACTTAACCACACAGGCAGACTTAGTCCTCTAAGCGGTTAACCAGTATTGTGCACATTCTTTTGCCAGAAACTGACAACTGCCCTTCTTGAATCAGCAGAAGGGGGAGACTGACCGTAGAAAATATTTCATGATCAATCTCCAAGAAAAAATGTTGCCAACCTCGGTGGGGGTCAAACCCGGGACCTCCTGGTCCCCAGTTGGACGCGCATCCAAATGAGCCACCGAGGCCGGCTCACAGACGGATGGACAAGCATTCTAACATTTTGGATTTAGATGTACCTCAATATTAAATTTCCATAGGGATTTAGGGGCTTTTGGGAGGTGGGGTGTTGGGGGTAGTCTATTTTAAAGGGAACTAGAAAATGTCTTTGTAAAACACTATGTCCCCAACTGTATGCTTTCTAGATATATGCTTTTCAGATATCGTGTTAAGGTTTTCCAGCTGCTATAATGGTAAAAGTAAAAAAATTGGCATCTCAGTCAATATTTTACGGAATTTGCTAAAAAGTTAATCAGGTCATCTAAACATTGATCCTAAACTGTATGCAAAATATCAGAATCCTAGCTTGAGCAGCTTTCCAGATATCATGTTGACAATGTTTTCCCATTGCAATGCATGCAAAGTTGAAAAGGGCATAACTCTGCCAATCTTTTATGGAATTTGGTCAAATTTTAATCAGGATATCTTAACATTGATTCTAAACTGTGTGCAAAATATCTGGATTCTAACTCAAGCGGTTTTCTAGACATGTTGACAAGGTTTTCCCACTGTAATAAAGGCAAAGTTGAAAGGCCAGGCACAACAGAATCAGCTCAAAGTTTATCAAGTCATCTAAACATTCATGCCAAGTACTTGGCGAAATATCAGGATCCTACTTTTAGCTTTTCTCTAGATATCGTGTTGACAAGGTCTTCCAACTGCTGTAATGCTCTATTTTGGACTGTCTTTTTTTGGGTCATCAAGGGCTGATGCCATCTACAGGCACCGCCACCGACTTTTGCCAGAAATCGACAACTGCTCTTCTTGAATCAGCCGAAGGGAGAGAATAACTGTAGAATAATCAATCTCCATGAAAGAGTGTTGCCGACCAGGCGGGGTCGAACCCACAACCTCCTGACCTTCAGTCGGATGCACATCCAACTGAGCAACAGAGGCAGGCGATCAATTTGTGATCATCTCTATATAAGATTCGTTTCTTTCCTCAGGGCAGAGACAGCATAACCACACAGGTAAACCGGAAATCTAGATGTTTGTTTATTTGTGCTGCAGTTTTATGGCCCAGTCAACCCAATGGTGACATGTCGAGTGCTGTCAGTTTATCTAACCACACTTCTACTGAGCAGGCTCAGTCCTCTAAGTGGTAACGCCAGTTAACCAGTATTGAACACATTCTTTCGCTAGAAACTGACAACTGCCCTTCTTGAATCAGCTGAAGGGAGAGAATGACTACAAAAAATATTTCACGATCAATCTCCACGAAAGTGCTGCCGACCCGGCGGGGGGTCAAAACCGCAAGCACATGATCACCAGTCAGACGCATTTCCAACCAAGCCACTGAGGCTGGCATGTAAAAGGATATCTGATTTCGGAGGTAAACAATCACAGACTGTGAGACATGATGGGACAAGTTCTATAGTTATCCATTTTTATTTAGTATAGATCAGCTTTGCGGAATGAAAAAACATAGCAATCATTTCTGGCTAGAATGATGAAAACGCAGAATGTGTTGTATTAATTTCAGCTATGTCCGTAGGAATCAAAGCCAGTTTTGAAATGGGGGCTTTGTTATTTTCAGCTAAGATCATGTTTTAGATCTTTAATATTTGAATTTGTATTTACCTTTGACACTAATGGTTGGTATTGTTGCAATTTTACATCATTCTGTTGCGTACGCCAGAAGTGTTAGGTTCTAGAAATAGAAGCATAAATGTGTAGCTATATATATGTGCCAAGTTCGCTATGTGCCGAGTTGGTTATGTGCCGAGTTTGCTATGTGCCAAGTTGACCCTGCTATAATGCATGGATTATTAGGCACAAGTTAATTAATACCACATTTGTAAAGTAGATGAAAAGGCAATGATGAAGAATCATAATGTCACCGGGTATAGGTATATGATCACTTCTACTTCCTTGCGGTACAAGGCGGCTTTTATAGCGATGGGGTAGAGTGTAGGACTTGGACCAGGTTCAATCCCCAATCGGGGAAAAATGTGGGGCACCAAATATAACAGATGAAAAAATGGAAATAACATTTTTCCCCAACCGGGGATTGAACCCGGTCCGCTGGACACAAAGTCTTACACTTTACCGCGTCACTATAAAAGCCGACTTGTACCTCAAGGCAGTACAAGTGATCATATACCTATTCTCGGTGACATATTTACGGTGGGCATCAAATGTAACAGTTGAAAAATGGAAACAACATTTTTCCCAGACCGGGGATCAAACCCGGTCCGCTGGTGTCAAAGTCCTACACTCTACCGCATCGCTATAAAAGCCGGCTTGTACCGCAAGACAGTACAAGTGAGCATATACCTATACCCGGTGACATATTTACGGTGGGTGCCAAATGTAACAGTTGAAAAAATGGAAATAACATTTTTCCTGGACCAGGGATCAAACCCGGTCCGCTGGACTCAAAGTCCTACACTCTACTGCGTCACTATAGAAGCCAGCTTGTACCGCAAGGCAGTACAAGTGATCATATACTTATACCCGGCGACAAAAACAATCACAGTCCACATTCTATACCAGAGGAATGCATAGAATTCAGATGTCACTGTACAGGGGTAAAGCCAAGAAGGCAGTTCAGTTCTATCTCAGCAGCTGCCACAAGCTTATCATAAATGAAGCAAACAAAATGTCAAACCAGCAGAGAGTACACCAAAGTATAGAAGACACCTTAACTGTAGCACCACCTTGCATGGTCAAGCTACACCACAGGAGTCAAGCTATCTTCTACTTCTATTTTTAGACTGGTCAGAATCAGAATAAGAATATTTTACTGGTGATACATCAATAGACATTTATTCACCAGGGCCAACGATTGCAAAGACAAGTGATGTGAATCTAGCGACAGGGACCACAGAACTTTCAGCAGAGGAGATTATAGCTGCAGGGAGTGCATTCCAATTCCTAATGGTGTCTACAAAGAAACTGTACTGTGTAAATGTCAGTTCTAGCATATGGCACTTGAAATGCCATTGGATGCTGAGTCCTACTGCGCCTATTTGGAGGTTGAATGTCATCACAAGGTATACTCGCTCTACCTTTCAGACCTTTGATTGCAATGAGTTTACTACCTTTCTGTCTCTTGTGAAGAGACTCCCACCCTAACTGTTCAAGAATGCTAGTCATACTTCCACTTTCAAAGCTGTAGTTTCCAGTCACAAACCTAGCTGCATGATTCTGAACCTTTTCTAATTCTTCCTGGACTACTATTCCATGTGGGTCCCAAATAGGGCTAGCATACTCCAGGATCATTTGTCGCACCAACCCCTTGTATGCCATCTCCTTAACATCTTAGGGGCATGATGATAGATTACGTCTTAAGAAACCAAGAGTTCATACATGCCATACCTCACCCTGTGAGATAAAATCTTACAGAATTTGGCCCATCTGGAAGGCACCATAAAAAATTCAAATCTCACAGAATTTTCAGACCATTTTACAACAGGTTTTATGAAGAAATGAACATAAATCACATGTGTTGTTATGGTTTTCACAAGCTTCTAACATGACAAAAACTACTTTAGACTATGTTGGGCATGAGTGTTCCATTTCAAATCCTTAAAAATTGTCACACCAAGGTATTTAATATTATCCACATTTTCGAGGACTGTTCCTTCTACGGAGTAAACTGCATTGATCTTTTTGGTTCCGCTTCCTAGTAAGCTGCATAATGTTAAATTTCACGGGCTGAAATCTCATACCCCATTCCCTGGCCCATTTGCCCAGTTAATCAATATCCTTTTGGAGTTTCGATGTGTCTTCAGTGCTATCAATCTGACAATAGCAGACACAGTCATCAGCGAACAAACGAATCTCAGATTCTCTTCCAACCATGATGTCATTTATAAACAAGGAAAACAACAGTGGACCAAGAACAGTGCCCTGTGGCACACCAGATAAAACAGGTGCCCATTGAGAGTTTGCTCCACTGACTACAACTCTTTGTTGCCTATTGCACTGAAATGAATCAATTCATACTGTTAACGGCCTTCCTGAAGTCCTATATAAATGTATCTATTTGACCTCATGCATCCAAAATTTTGGCCCAATCATTTATTACTGTGATCAACTGAGTTTCACAGCTACTATTCTTTCTGAAAGTTGCCTGTCTGACAGAAGCGTGTATTCATCAAGATGAGCCATAATATTTGTACATATGTGTTCAAGCATCTTGCAAGGAACATGTCAAGGACACTGGATGATAGTTACTTGGTAAAGCTTTGTCGCCCTTCTTATAAAGTGGACAGATCAGTACTTGCACTAACTGTCAAAATCAGGAAGTCCCAGGACTTCCTAACTCCATTATCTGGAAGTCCTGGTAATCACATTTTTTCACTCACTTTCAGAAATTCAACCTCAATATTCTTAAACTCTCATTTACTGAGTAAAACTGCCATTCTTAAGCTAAATAACACATAAATTCATTCTAAATGTATGTTATAAATGACTAAATATCTTTAAGAGTTGTGAGTCCCAGACTTCCTGGCATTGATTTTTTTGAAGTCCCAGGGCAATTCTTGGTAGTTTCTGACTCCCAGACTTCCCTTAATGCAAGCACTGCAGATGTTAGCCAAAGGCCATTCCTTGCGGATTTCACCCTTATCAAGAGTGTTGGAACAAATGAGCAAATACAGGACCAAGTTCTGCCGCAAGTTCTTTAAGGACTAGTATGAAGTTCAAGCCTTTGAGGGATTTAAACCTTTCATCATTTTAATAACACCTTCATTTGACCTATCTATACACGACCATCCTCCTAGGGTAGACTGTTTGTCTGATTTTCACCGTTTGTATTTGGCACACGAGTGAAAAACTCACGAATACACGATTTTGCGAGTATGGCATGCACGTACGGTAAATTTTGACAATGAATTTTTCACAAATGCGATAGCAACGTGTATGAACGATACCCGTGTTTGTCACAAAGAAAAAACATTTTCATTTAGAATAAAACGACAGGCGAAAAACGTCTTCCCAAGGCAAATGATTCTACAACGAGAATGGGCGAAATGCTGGGCGAAACGTCGTAAGGACGAAACGTCCTGTTATCGTTTCTTCAGTCGCCTGAACCTGCAGCTAGCTGTCGATAAAAGTAAACAGGTTGGTATAGCTAGATAACAATATGAAAGACTAATTAAAGCGATTATTGTGGGCGTTTACATGTTTAATATTTGTTGTTATGTTTGTCCATATTAACTTTCTAGTCGAACAAGGCGCTTTTAATCAAGATTTAATGACGAAGTTTGATTGGACAGACCCTAAGCTATGTTCATTGGTTGAATTAGTTATGGGTAAAATCCCACACCAAAGCGCAATCTCTCTCTTAGATTGGCTCTCTCACTCAACAGCTCTTTTGCTTTTTCATTTTTACAATTTTTTCAGGGGTCTAAATTTTAACTATTTTTTGTGGGGTTAAAACACACGCACACACACATACACACACACACACACACACACTAAAAACGATAATACCACGCCACTACCGTGCAGCAGACAGATAACTTGACTCGAGTGGTGTAGCCAGATTGGAATTATTTTTACGCACATCCAAAAAAAAAAAAAAAAAAAAAAAAAAAATAAAAATAAATAAATAAATAAATCTCCCTAGTATCGCTTCCTAATAGGGACTACACTCAAAGAAATAAATTATTTCCTTTTAGAGCAGCCCCTATGGTTTGTTTGTTTGTTTTATTCGGTAAAATCAACATACAATAATGTTAAAGAAGTAAATATCGTATGTTAGATGATGTTTCTTTATTGTAAATATTTTTTCTTACGCATGTTACGCTGCGTAATATGAGCGCTACGCCCATGAATATGTTAAAATTTGATGAAAGTTGTCCATAAGCGATCCCAAAACAGATCTCAACAATATAGATGCACACTCCAAGTTTGCTGAAAATTCAAATTGTCGTCCAGAAACTGAAATACGGACGTGTGGCGGGCAGATAACTCAGTCAAGAATTAACGAAATTTGCCCATTGGCAATCCCAAACCAGAACTCCACAAAAATTAATGTATATACCAAAATTGGAGAAGAAAAAACATTGATATTTACTCGACGTGTGGCGGGCAGATAACTCGATCAGAAACTGACGAAATTTACACATTAGCAATCGCAAACCAGATCTCTACAATATAAAAGCACACACTGACAAGTTTCGTGAAAATCCATTGACATTTACTGAAGCTTTAGTCCAGAAACACAAATACAGTCGGATTGACAGACGAACAGACGGACGTATGGGCACACAGACGCCCATGTGAAACCATAATATTCCGCCACTATCGTGTGGCGGGGTATAAAACCATTTTTTATTCGTGGATTAAAAGGTGGCGCGTAAGAGAGGGTGGGTAAGCTTGAAAGCGACAATTTTTACTTGGTCTATTTTGAAGGTTAGCATTTCTTTATGGTAAACGGTAATAACCTGATTTGTTATAGCTCCGCTGTTAAAAGGGAGATACTGGATTTAAAATACGATACTGGATTTGCCCTGTCCTTCCCTTATTCTGTATTTTTGTCTTTCTTTCATTCCGAGGCCACCAGGAAAAAGAAAATCGTCATAATTTTCTCGTTTCTCAGTAATTGTAGAGTCTAGAGAGATGAAACTTGGTATACACTCGGTGAGCGGGTGGATGTACGTTGTGTACAGAAACCAGGACGCCGCTGCTTATTTGTTCTTTTATTTCTCTATTTCTCTCTCGCTCTCTAATTTTCAGACTTTAAATTACACTTTTCGTCACACTTTTCTCAGTCACCGTGAAAAGAGTTGAAACAGTGTACTCTTCAGTGGTGGTCGATGTGAATGTTATTGTGTTATGCCAAAGTATTGACTTAATGATATAGACCCCATTGGAAATAAGCCACGTGGCTTTATGGGCTATCCATAGGTTTTAAGATCGTAAACTTTTAAGGATATGATATACACGTGGGAGTGGTGCTGCATGGCACCCTAGCCCTATTTTCTAAATTCATAATTCTAGATCAATGTAATTAACTGCTTTTATCATCTCATTTATCCATAGTTATTTATCAATAAAGTGTGCTCATTTTAACTGAACAGTTTTTAATTATTTTAATGTTCTAATATGTACATGTTGCTCTTAATTCCTAAATAAATCTTAATTTTTACCTTAACTGGTACAAACATAGAAAGTGGTGGTTGTATGTGTATACCAAAATAATCATGCTCTGCTTCGTCGTTCCTTTATTTCTCATTTTTTCTCTCTCCAATTTTCAAACATTAAAACCTTCCGTCACACTTTCTGCAGGACCTGCGGGGCGTAGGTTTAAACTTGATACACATGTGAACAATGTGTTCTTGGTATTGTGTATACCGGATTCAGACTATTATTTATTAAACATACCTTTATAGCTTCATTTTTCTTTCTCTCCGATTTTTAAACATTAAAAAATATCGTTTTTTTTTCTCAGGAACTGTGAGGCCTAAGAGGTTGAACTAATATTGGTAAACGGTAATAACCTGATTTGTTATAGCTCCGCTGTTAAAAGGGAGATACTGGATTTAAAATACGATACTGGATTTGCCCTGTCCTTCCCTTATTCTGTATTTTTGTCTTTCTTTCATTCCGAGGCCACCAGGAAAAAGAAAATCGTCATAATTTTCTCGTTTCTCAGTAATTGTAGAGTCTAGAGAGATGAAACTTGGTATACACTCGGTGAGCGGGTGGATGTACGTTGTGTACAGAAACCAGGACGCCGCTGCTTATTTGTTCTTTTATTTCTCTATTTCTCTCTCGCTCTCTAATTTTCAGACTTTAAATTACACTTTTCGTCACACTTTTCTCAGTCACCGTGAAAAGAGTTGAAACAGTGTACTCTTCAGTGGTGGTCGATGTGAATGTTATTGTGTTATGCCAAAGTATTGACTTAATGATATAGACCCCATTGGAAATAAGCCACGTGGCTTTATGGGCTATCCATAGGTTTTAAGATCGTAAACTTTTAAGGATATGATATACACGTGGGAGTGGTGCTGCATGGCACCCTAGCCCTATTTTCTAAATTCATAATTCTAGATCAATGTGATTAACTGCTTTTATCATCTCATTTATCCATAGTTATTTATCAATCAAGTGTGCTCATTTTAACTGAACAGTTTTTAATTATTTTAATGTTCTAATATGTACATGTTGCTCTTAATTCCTAAATAAATCTTAATCTTTACCTTAACTGGTACAAACATAGAAAGTGGTGGTTGTATGTGTATACCAAAATAATCATGCTCTGCTTCGTCGTTCCTTTATTTCTCATTTTTTCTCTCTCCAATTTTCAAACATTAAAACTTTCCGTCACACTTTCTGCAGGACCTGCGGGGCGTAGGTTTAAACTTGATACACATGTGAACAATGTGTTCTTGGTATTGTGTATACCGGATTCAGACTATTGTTTATTAAACATACCTTTATAGCTTCATTTTTCTTTCTCTCCGATTTTTAAACATTAAAAAATATCGTTTTTTTTTTCTCAGGAACTGTGAGGCCTAAGAGGTTGAACTAATATTGGTAAACGGTAATAACCTGATTTGTTATAGCTCCGCTGTTAAAAGGGAGATACTGGATTTAAAATACGATACTGGATTTGCCCTGTCCTTCCCTTATTCTGTATTTTTGTCTTTCTTTCATTCCGAGGCCACCAGGAAAAAGAAAATCGTCATAATTTTCTCGTTTCTCAGTAATTGTAGAGTCTAGAGAGATGAAACTTGGTATACACTCGGTGAGCGGGTGGATGTACGTTGTGTACAGAAACCAGGACGCCGCTGCTTATTTGTTCTTTTATTTCTCTATTTCTCTCTCGCTCTCTAATTTTCAGACTTTAAATTACACTTTTCGTCACACTTTTCTCAGTCACCGTGAAAAGAGTTGAAACAGTGTACTCTTCAGTGGTGGTCGATGTGAATGTTATTGTGTTATGCCAAAGTATTGACTTAATGATATAGACCCCATTGGAAATAAGCCACGTGGCTTTATGGGCTATCCATAGGTTTTAAGATCGTAAACTTTTAAGGATATGATATACACGTGGGAGTGGTGCTGCATGGCACCCTAGCCCTATTTTCTAAATTCATAATTCTAGATCAATGTGATTAACTGCTTTTATCATCTCATTTATCCATAGTTATTTATCAATCAAGTGTGCTCATTTTAACTGAACAGTTTTTAATTATTTTAATGTTCTAATATGTACATGTTGCTCTTAATTCCTAAATAAATCTTAATCTTTACCTTAACTGGTACAAACATAGAAAGTGGTGGTTGTATGTGTATACCAAAATAATCATGCTCTGCTTCGTCGTTCCTTTATTTCTCATTTTTTCTCTCTCTCCAATTTTCAAACATTAAAACTTTCCGTCACACTTTCTGCAGGACCTGCGGGGCGTAGGTTTAAACTTGATACACATGTGAACAATGTGTTCTTGGTATTGTGTATACCGGATTCAGACTATTGTTTATTAAACATACCTTTATAGCTTCATATTTTTTTTTCTCTCCGATTTTTAAACATTAAAAAATATCGTTTTTTTTTCTCAGGAACTGTGAGGCCTAAGAGGTTGAACTAATATTGGGTAGTCTACCTAGCTGGTCTGTTTCCAAATGTTTCCAGACTACAGGTTGACCTGTTTCCAGATTCTCTGACAGCTCTTGTTTTTTATGTGTTTTTTGTTTCGTTTTTTTTCTTCTTTTTTGTTTTTGTTTTTGCTCTTGTTTTTGCTTTTATATGTTGCCGCGGGGTGTACGGATCATAGGTTCTCACACAACGGGACTAATTGTAGAGTCAGTTAATGAATATTGCTTTATGAATCTTTGAACAGTTCAAATCATGACGCTAGTTCTTGCATATACATTGTAATTGCTTACCGGTTTATTGGTCAAGAAGCTAGTGTTACTGAAAACTATATGTGAATCAACTTGAACTTTAGCACTACATTTTCCCTAATACAGGATGGGTGGACAGCTTTCTTAATTCAACTATAATGCTCATATGATGTCTGGGCAATGCTAATTCAATTTGATTGATATTGCTGGCATTTGTTCTTTTACCTGCCGTTGGAGATTCACCAGCTTTCTTCCAACTCAATCAAGGTTATATTACTCAGTCACTTTTAATTTTATTTTTCCTGATCAAAGTAGTTTTTTTTTTTTTTTTTTTTTTTTTTTTTTTTACATTTTGTTATTGAATTTTTAACTTTGCCAATATATAGGGCTTCAAATCATAAACTCAGTACATTGAGCACTTAATCTCGTTTAAAATATAGATCTGCTCCTTTATAAACTAATAGCGTCTCTCTCTCTCTCTCTCTCTCTGCCTGCAACTGTGCTACATCGGATAATCTGTCATTTAATTTCTGTTGATGCGAGAAGCGATTCGCACTCCCGACTTCGGATCACGATGTCCCGGGTTAGAATCCTGCTGGAGGCGGATCCAGCTTAATTATGGCTGTGCGGCGTCTGAATGAACACAACTTTTCATTATCACCACTCCATTGTCTCGATATACCCGAAAAGCTGAATACTTGTTGAAATTAAGACGGAAGAGAATGGTACTAGGTTTTACCCTTAACACCGAAGCAGTTGATCGAAAAAATCCGAACAAAGGACGGGAACTGCCGATCTGTGGTTGCATAACATAGGTGAGTTGGCTTGTGATTGTATAATTTCTTTTGAATGTCCTATTTGGTTCTGACTTATTTTGTGTGGATGTGCTCTGATCAGAAGAAGCAGAAAATGACGAAACACATCCAGCTGTCCTACGCATGAGACGCACAAGGCTTACAGGTCTGGGATTACCTACATCCCTTTGAGGAACAGAAGTACGTAGAGAAACAATAAATAATTAGATCTATACGATTTTGACTAGATAAACATCCCTAATCCTAAAATACTTTCTGTTTCCTACCTATGACTTGCATAATCAGGTACATATCTTAAGTGTTTGGTGATTCTTGATTGTAGGTCTGTACATGTAGGCCTGCTGAGTAGGCACTTTCACTGCTTAAATCCTACCCAGCGAGCACGTCGTTTAAACACGAGGGTCATTCAGTTTTTAGTGAAACTAAATATCTCTTAAAAGTATATTGCCAATCACGCTGAGACTGCATGCTAACATATTTATCATTCCGACTTGTGAGATCTAGAGACTAGTCGTTGCAATCGTTGGCCCTGTGTCACCAGTTAAATATTCTGATTCTGAAATGTTTATTTATTATGACGTCATGCTGAGGGGATGTCATAACGCGACGTCAAATGACGTCTCTCAAAGCGTCATAGCCGCGTTCACGTCGCAGGATCAGGGAAGCTACATAAAAATTGAAATTCAACGAAAAAAGAGCGCGACAGAAAATTTTGAAGCATAGTTGGAAGCATGCGGGACAAGCGCTCGATCTTTAGTATAGAACAGTAACCAGAAAGGTAAATGAATTTGTCTGGACGAGAGACAGTGATAGATCACCGTGCAGGCACAACTGCAAGTGTAACCACTGATTTCAACATCGAATTAGCAAGAACTTTTAAAAATAGATAGAAGGTTTACCATCACGAAAACACGCCTATATAATTTTGACCCCCTTAAACCCCACTTTTATATAGTAAAACTGGG
Organism: Anodontia alba; assembly: GCA_964016985.1. Classification (NCBI taxonomy): domain Eukaryota; kingdom Metazoa; phylum Mollusca; class Bivalvia; order Lucinida; family Lucinidae; genus Anodontia; species Anodontia alba. The sequence continues at coordinate 105,717,173 of OZ024821.1, read as the reverse complement.
GTATACAGGGGTATACATTATTTTTCTTATTTCTATTCAAAAATACGGATTGTGGGTACTCGTTAGAACCGCCTCGCCGAGGCGGTTCTAACAAGTACCCACAATTTATGTCTTGAGCAGAAATATTAAAAAATATCAGATTTTTTACTCGAAAATTTTCATTTTTTGGTGGTAAAATTTTCAGTATATTTGAATAGGCATGTATTCCTAATGATGTGAAGAAATGGCACAAGAATCGGTCTGTTCATACAATTATTCTCAGCCGTTTAGGAATGAGAAAAGTTCCCACCTGTTGGGTACTCCCTCGCTTGACGTCCGACCAGGCTGAACGTCGTTTGGAAGTCGCAACCGCTATTCTTTCACGGTTCGATACGGAGGAGAAAACGTTTTGTCTAGGATTGTTGCTATTGATGAAACATGGTTGTGGTCATATGAGCCAGAGCTGAAGAGACAATCTGCTGGGTGGCATACTTCAAGCTCACCGCGGCCTGCAAAGTTTCGGTAAGTACAGTCAAAATTGAAGATGCTTATGACCTTTATGTTCGACATTCGGGGTGTTTTCACTACCCATAAAGTTCCTGCTCGTAAAACGGTCAATGATGAATACCACAAGAGGTATATTCAAAATTATCCAAGACTAGCTATTCGAAAGAAGCGACCTGAGCTTTTGGTAGAAGGATTGATCCTTTTAAATGACAACGCTACGCCGCACAAAACGTGTGGGGTGACTTTACTAATCGACTCGTATATTTGGGAATTTTGGACCATCCTCCCTATTCCCCGGGCATAAATCCATGTGACTACGATCTTTTTCCCAAGCTAAAAGAAAACGAGAGAAATTCGCTATAGTGATTTAGAGGACCTTGAAGCCGCCGTGGCCACACAAGTTCGGGTATATGATCGCGGTTATTTAGCAACGGGTATAGAAGACCTATTGAAACGATATACATCGGTCATGGAACACAAGGGATATTACTTCGAGGGATTTTAATAAGGTAAGCTGATTTAATGACGCTTTCTGCAAGTTATTTAATAAGTTTCACTATATATTGAATGACCTTCGTACGTGACATCAACGTTGATGCACCGCACGCAACATCGACGTTGATGCGACACCTCCCCCACAAACAAGTTCAACATAAATATACTTTACATAATCAGATCTTGGAAGAAGTTCAGTCCGCCAAATGTCTCGGTGTTACCGTTACAGATAACTTAGGTTGGGGTCAACACATATCGGAAATTTCTTCTGAAGCTAGTAAAACCCTTGGATTTATCCGTCGAAACCTTTCTCTTGCACCTTGAGAAACCAAAGAGTTTGCATATAAAACGCTTGTGCGCCCTAAACTGGAATATGAAGCCGCTGTTTGGAACCCATACATTAAAACTCAGTGCAGTCAACTTGAAAAGGTGCGGAGGATTGCTACCCGCTGGACTTGCAGGCGTTGGAGGAACACAAGCCATGTCGGTGATATGCTGGATGAGCTGCAGTGGCCAACCCTGGAAGCCCGGAGAGAGCAGGCCTCCTTTGCATTCTTTCATACAATTAATTATGGCCTGGTAGATATTGATAAGGCTAAGTATCTGGGCCCTACACCTGGATTGAGACATTCTAGAGCACCACACAACTTACAGTATACACGATGTCTTTCATATTCTGACGCTCCTAAACATTCCTTATTCCCTCTTACTATTCCGTTGTGGAATGGTCTTTCTTCTTCAATGGTCTCTGTTGAGTCCACTGAGGAGTTTAAAGTACTTATTAGACTTCTGTAACAGAGGTATGTGCTTTAACATGCCTCTGTTTAGGTTATTATAAATAGTTAATGGCCCACCCATATGTTCGCCTCCTTTTTTGTGCTTAATTCTAAATTAGCGCCGCGCACAATGACATAATGACCAGTGCCGATCGAGTTGTTAAAGATGGATAGATAGATAGATAGATAGATAGATGCGGTGTTGTCTAAACGTTGCGTGCCTGCCAGGTATATAGCTGCTTAACATTTGGCGATACATATATTACACTTTCTTTATTGGAAGTCGGTTCAAGTTCTTATATAACTTGCCGACTTTAAATCTTATATTTTATCTTGTATTTGTGTGCGCGTGTTGTTCCTGGCAGGGTTAACTTGGAAAAATTCTGTCAAACACTCGCATGCCCGATACGGCTGTACATTTTTCTCATACTGTGACTCTGACACTAGTGCAATAGCAATAGCACTTACATGGTTATATAGTCGACCGTGCAAATGAATGAATGTCATTGGACGTATCACCAGTAAAAAATCTGATTCTGGTTCTGCAAGATGTCAGACACAGAAGTAACTTGTTTTACAAATTTGAGGATAAAAATCCAAGGTCTAAACTTCTAAAATACTGGCATTTTTAAACTGTTTGAATTAAAAGCGTTTCAAACTCTTGATTCAAATGCACAAATAAATCCCAGCTGCTGGATTTTCCTAAAGGACAGAGCAATATCGTGAGAATACAATCGTGTAATGACATTGCAATGTTATGTTGTACTTAATCCTGGACCTGCTGACCCCGGATATGCCCTGCCTTTGCAAACAGTGTAGATCCAGATCAGTTGAGTCCTGAACTGTATCAGCACTGTTTGTGAATAAGTATTTGAATTTGTTTCAACATCCTGGATCAAGTACACAGGTGTTGCACTCATTATGCAAATTACGCACATGCTTAACATGCATAAGAAAAATAATACTGCCGTATTTACCCTAAGTATTCAGACACCTCAACTCCTTACCACATATGTTCTAAAATTTGAACCAGTACAATTCACTACGCGATGTTGTGTCTAAAAATTGCTGGATGAGTGGCAAACAGTGTAGACCCAGATGAGACGCCGCGTTCTGCGGCGTCTACTGTTTGCTCAGGCCTGTCTGTCCGAATACATATGGTAAATACAGTATTTGCAATAAAGATACATCAGCTAACATAAAATATTTCGATTTTTATTATAAGGGTATTCTTAAATGAAAGACGTTATCACTTTTGAAAAAGGGGCTACTCTTACTCGGGAGCAAATGTTTTCTGAAAGGGTAGCTCCTATTTTGGATAATAGAGACACTGTTTCAAGAATTTTCCTGGGTGTCTGTAAAGCAGTTCCGTTCTGACTACGCCACTGAAGTAATCTGATTGGCTGAAAAGCAGAAGTGGGCATGGTATCTTAATTTATTCAGCATGGCAAGGGTTGATTTTCACGATGTTATTAATCTCAGTTTCTTAGTTTTAGGAGCATCGTCCTTTTGCCTTAAATACTGAAAACGAATTCTGGATTCTAACATACATAAAATATGTAATTTTCAGCTGTTCGCGGTTAAGATGGCTGCTGGTGCTTTGATCCAAGGTTCGAGTAGAGGCATCGGCTTACAGTTCTGTCGCTTGCTTTTAGCTAGGTCACCAAGTGTGAAGGTTATAGCGACGTGTAGATGTCCAGACACGGCTAACGATCTTCAACATCTTAGCAATACAATGCAGGATCGTCTACACATATTACAACTGGATGTTACAAATGAATCTCAAATACAGGTGTTCATTATTATAAGTTTAGCCGGAGCACAGCATGTTCTACAAGATCGCATGTGTACTGAGCGAAAACTCCGAGCAGCCCGTGCATCCGCACAGGCTTAACAGATTTTTTACTGTCTGAAGACGCTTTGGATCCTTGGCTAATCACAGAATGCCCTGTGAAAACTCTATCCTTATTGCGCTGGGTGCACATGCACCTAGTAGGGAATGCTGTCGCTGGGCCCACTTACATCTTGTCACCGGGGCGCACATGCATCTTGTAGGAAATGCTGTCGCTGGGCGCACATGCATCTTGTAGGAAATGCTGTCACCGGGGCGCATATGTGTAGTAGGAAATGCTGTCGCTGGGCGCACATGCATCTAGTAGGAAATGCTGTCGCTGGGCACACATGCATCTAGTAGGAAATGCTGCCGCTGGGCGCATATGCATCTTGTAGAAAATGCTGTCGCTGAGCGCACTTGCATCTTGTAGGGAATGCTGCACCCCGGCTCGTCTGTTAATAGAGTAAAACGTGCACTATAATTTAGCTGTGCGAAGAAAAAGGGAGAGAGATTGCTTATTTCATGTGTGAACTGGGAAGACACAATCCAGTCTGTGGATAGTCTGTGCAACCATGCAAGCTGATCAGACTCTTACTTTTCCAAGCCGGTCCTGCAATGTCCGATGATTTTATAGACCAATAACGAACGAATATGATAGGCACTTTGTAATTTCTGTGCCCCCACTTTCCTCGTACTTCCTGTCAAACTTTCACTATAAAGCGGTGATTCAGTGAATTACCATAGAGTTTTAAAATACAGCGAATATACATATATCTAATTTAACCCATTTATGCCTAGCGTCCCATAAAAGGGACATTGGCAAACAGTGTAGACCCAGATCAGACGCCGCAGAATGCGGTTCTACACTGTTTACATTTAATACAGGGATCGTTATAAAACATGGTAATAATAAAAAAGATAACACACCCATTCTATTGCAAATGGACCGATTCAAAGAATTAAGGTAGAAGAGTCCACTCGGTATAAATGGGTTAATAACTTTGTTTTTAATTGTATCATCACAAAAAAGACTGATCTGTATGGCTGGGTTGGTATAGCGTCCCTTTGGGATCGGGACGTTCTAGAGTTTATTCTCAGCCGGGTTCTTAAAGTGTTCGCTTGGTATTCAAAATTAGGTAAAAGAGCTAAGAGCCTAGGACTGGTCGCAACAGTGCCAGTATAGCTCTAATGTGTGGTGGTAGTATCCTGTCTGTGTTAACCCATTTATATCGAGTGGACTCTTCTAGCTCAACTCTTTGAACAGGTCCGTTTTCAGTGGAAGGGGTGTTTGGTTTCTTTTTTATTACTATGACTTTATAGAAATTCATGTATCTAATGCAAACAGTGTAGACCCTGATCAGACGCCGCATTCTGCGGCGCCTGATCTGGGTCTACACTGTTTGCCAGTGTCCTTTTTATGGGACGCTAGGCTTAAATGGGTTAATGATAATACAGTAAAGCACTAAAAACGCGAATCGGTTCTCACTATCATATCCAGACACCGTCGTGGCAGGACTCAAACGATTCTTGTTAGAGACATTATTAACCCCCAGTTCAATCAATTACTCTCAGAAAAAGTACGGCGTATATACATGTTGCGCTAGCTTGTTAGTCGAAGACTATCTGATGTTGAAAGCAGACAGTAATTCATGGCTCCAGATAAAACCCTTATTTGAATCAAAACGTTTTGCTATTTCTTTTTATATTTGCATGGAAATCTGTGACGTCATGAGCTTTAACCTTGCAATGCCACTAGTTGTCAAAGGATGCTCGAAATCATGTACTGACACAATGTAGTTTCCTTCACTATATACATATGGAGCATTTGTAACTATGAAATTCAGGAATCATTACAAGAATATTTCTGACTTTTAGGGCAGAATAGTGCAGCCGGACTTCTCTAAAAACCACCTGTATTAAACATTCACCGCTATTAAGAGCCCATATACTTAGATCCCTTTAAAGTCGAATACGTACAAATTTGACCATAATAAGCAAGCATATACGTATGTATCTTTACACGAAGAAACACATTTTGGCGTTTTCATTTTTTTGGTGCTTGTTTAACAAAGAGTTGACTATACTTTCCTCATTTGGCGTATTCGGAGAGAGAAAGCAGATGCTTGTGTTTATACAGCATATAGCACAGATCCTGGACTGCCTGCTCGAATACGTAGCTGACCCGGGTCTTTGGTGTTCGATTATGGTAACATTCTGACGTTCATACTGTCGTCCTCTTTTGACAATGGTTTCCATGTATGCTCATTAAATTCGGGCAAATTACGCTTTACTATAATTGTCCCAAAACTTGGACCATTACTACCTGTGTATGTGTGTCAAAATGACAGGACGAGTCGCAAACCGTGCAGACCCTGATCAGATGCCGCGTCCGCGGCGTCTGATCCGGATCTACACTGTTTGCGAAGGCCTCTCCCTAGGGTAAATACTGTGTTCAATCTGTCTTTTCAGTCGGCTGCTACTTATGTAGAGAAGGAGCTCGGGAGTTTGGATCTTCTTATAAACTGCGCTGGCATTCTTCACCCATCCGGTCGAGGCGAAACAAGTTTGAAAGACATGTCAGTAGAGGTAAGATGAAGTCAATGAGGAGCAATAGTATGTTAAATGGTTCGCCTGGTGTTCGAGTAGTCATGGGTCTCAACTTCCAACTCAGTAGACGTCTCTTATATGAGCTTTTATAACTTCTGTAGCCTTGTCTTCGTCCCGAAATTACTGAACGACTGTTAAAGGGACATTATAACAGTATAATATTCCGCACTTTAGAAAGGGTTTCGGTGATTACAATATCTCACTAAAATTAGGGACCCTTTATGGCTGCGCTAGTCCGTCACTACAATAAATAATTAAAATTTGGGACCATTTTTACTGCGCCATCCTGTAATTACAATATCTCAATCAAATTTTTATACTCTTTTGTTTTCAGTGCACCTGTATTTCTGTTTGTTAAAGAGCAGAAGTCGAGCAGAAGTCTTGCAATACTGGCAAACATTAAAATGTTTTTTTTTTCTTGAATATACATTGTATATATTCAACTGTAAGATACAGTTGGAGACTCTTTATTTAGTAAGCAATTTTTATGCAAAACCTGATAAATCGCTGTCATATGCTGTAGCTCAAGACACGATAAGCTCTAACTCCAAACGCTCCTACAACCGCAAGGCTATGGCCAAGCGGACTCATGACGTTTATACAACGTGCATGGCGTTGCATCGACGTTGAGGCGACGCTGAATACACGTCATGTTCCCGCTGAGACCTCTTTAATTCCATTGTTATTCCACTTCTGCAGGGCCTGCAGGAAACGTTCGCAACAAACAGTTTCGGTCCTCTCCTGATGGCAAAACACTTCGGAAGATTATTACAGCAAGGCAGTGGAAGATTTGGTGCACAGGCTGGCAATCCAAGCCACGCAGGAGTTCTAGTGAATATGTCAGCAAAAGTTGGCTCTATCACTGATAATGGTAAGATAAAAACTTTAAAGATGTAGAAGCTTTAGAGACAGAATGTTAACAGGATTCACACTAACAATACAGAACACACAAGCTGTCGTTAACTTTCACGGCATCAAGAGATACATGAACCTTGCCCTTGACTTCGGCAACACACAGAGATACATATATGGTTGGCATTGGCAGCTTCTAGAGATACATTAAGCCTCCCTTTGACATTAGTTGTACATGAACGTTTGCGATTGACTCTGGCAGTACCTAGAACTACATATACTGTATCTGTAACATCGACAGCTCCTTGTTGTACAAATACATTTGCAGCATCAAGGAATACACCAACGGTTGTAGTTGACATTAACAGCATCTAGAGATGCATGTATGGTTGCCGTTGACGTTAGCAACACCAAGATATGCATGTATGGTTGCCGTTGATAATAACAGCATCTAGAAATGCATGTATGGTTGACGTTGACATTAGCTACATCTAGAGATGCATGTATGGTTGCCGTTGACATTAGCAACACGTAGAAATGCATGTATGGTTGCCGTTGACGTTAGCAACATCAAGAGATGTATATATGGTTGCCGTTGACATTAGCAACATCTAGAAATGCATGTATATTTGCCGTTGACATTAGCAGCATCTACAGATGCATGTATGGTTGCCGTTGACGTTAGCATCACCAAGATATGCATGTATAGTTGCGGTTGATTTTAACAGCAAATAGGAATGTATGTATGGTTGCCGTTGACATTAGCAACATCTGAGATGCATGTATGGTTGCCGTTAACGTTAGCAACACCAAGATATGCATGCATGGTTGCCGTTGAAATTTGCAATATCTAGAAATGCATATATGGTTGCCGTTGACATTACCAACATCTAGAGATACATGTATGATTGCCGTTGACATTAGCAAAATCTAGAGATGCATGTATGATTGCCGTCGACATTAGCAGCATCTAGAGACGCATGTATGATTGCCGTTGATATTAGCAGCATCTAGAAATACATGTATGGTTTGCCGTTGACATTAGTAGCATCTAGAGACGCATGTATGGTTGCCGTTAGCAGTATCTAGAGATACATGTGTGGTTGCCGTTGACATTAGCAGGATCTAGAGATACATGCCTGGTTGTTGTTGACACTAGCAGCGTCAACAGATGTATGAATGGTTGCCGTTGACATTTGCAACATCTAAAGATACATATATGATTGCTGTTGACATTAACATCATCTTGAGATACATTTATGATTGCTGTTAAAATTATCAGCATCAGTAGATACATGTATGGTTGCCATTGATATAAGCAGCATCTAGAGATACATGTATGGTTGCTGTTGACTTAAGTAAGATCTAGTGATACATGTATGATTGCTGTTGATATGAGCAGCATCTAGATACATGTTTGGTTGCCATTGTTATTAGCAGCATCTAGAGATACATATATGTTAGCTATTGAGATAAGTACATGTATGGTTGCCATTCATATTGGCGGCATCTAGAGATACATGTATGGTTGCCGTTGGTATAAGCAGCACCTAAAAATACACGAATGATAGATATTTGCAGCATTAACAGTTACATGTACGGTTGCCGTTGACATTGGCAGCATCTAGAGATACATGTATGATTGCCGTTGACATTGTTAGCATTGACAGATATTATGTTTGGTTACCATTGTTATTAGCACCTAAAATACATGAATGATAGATATTTGCAGCATTAACAGTTACATGTACGGTTTCCGTTGATACTAGCAGCATCTAGTGAGACATGTATGGTTGCCGTTGACATTAGGAGTGCTCAGAAATGAATGAACAATTGATATTGATATTTGCAGCATCAGCAGTTATATATACGGTTGCCGTTGACATTGATAGCATCGGCTGATACATGTATGGTTGCCATTGACATTGGCAGCATCGACGGATACACGTTTGGTTGCCGTTGACATTGGCAGCACCGCCAGATACATGTACGGTTGCTGTTGACACTGGCAGCACCCAGAGATACATGAACGGTTGCCGTTGACATTAGCAACGTAGACAGATAAGTGGATACATGAATGGCTGGCATTGTCATTAAAAACTTCTAGAAATGCGTTACAGTTGCCATTGATAGCATCTAGAGATACAACGGTTGTAGTTCACATTGGCAAAACCTAGAGATACATCTATAGTTGCCGTTTACTTTGAAGCATATAATGTGCGGTTGCCATTGACATTGAGAACATCTAATGTACAGATACATGACCAGTTACCACTGACATTGCAGCACCTAGAGATACATGTATGGTTGACGTTGACATTGGCAGAATCTAGAGAGTCATTGAATGGTTGCCGTTTACATAGGCACTATCTGGAGATACATGAACGGTTGACGTTGACACTGACAGTATCTAGAGATACATGTACGGATGTCGTTGACATCTGCACATGTACGGTTGACGTTAACATTGGCAGCGCCTGGAGATGCGTGTTAGTTGACGCATTGGCAGCACCTAGAGATGTTGCCATTTGTTTTGAATCATCTAGAGATACATGTATGATTGCTGTTTTTCTTTGAATCATCTAGAGATACTTGTATTGTTACGTTTACATTGAAACATCAAGAGATACATGTATGGTTGCGTTTACATTGAAACATCTAGAATTACATGTACGGTTGCCGTTGACATTGACAACACCTGGTAATAAATGAACGGTTGCCTTTGACAATGGCAGCTTTCTTGCGAATGAATGTGGTCAATACTGGTTAACTGCTTGGAGGACTAAGCCTGTCCAGTAAAAGTGTGGTTGGGTAAACTGACCGCGCTCGACATGACCCCATTGGGTTGACTGAGTCGTAAAACCTCAACACAAATTGATATTGGCAGCATCGACAGATATATGAATGGTTGAAGTTCTAAAAATGCATTACGGTTGCCGTTGACCTTAACAGCATCTAGAGATACATGAACGGTTGCCATTGACATTGACGAATCTAGAGATACATGTACAGTTGACGCTCGCATTGAAGCATCTAGACACTTATGTACGATTGTCGTTGACATTGGCATTTTCTAGAAATACATTACGGTTACCGGTGACATTGATATCATCTACAGATACACATGAACGGTTGCCGTTGACATTGGCAGCACCTAGAGATACATGAATGCGTATGAGAACTGCACATATCTAAATCAGAATCCACGTGTACACATTCATGTTAGGGTATTTGTTTTTTTCCCCAGACAATTTGTGGACAGGCTATATTTGTAGTCTTAACCATCAACCACCCATTCCCAAAGGAATCACACATGAGCAGTCTCGTCTTGGTATTTGCGATGTATATATACCCGAATATCTTTTACCGCGATATATCTCAAGTAGTTCCTAATTAAAGCACTTGCTTGTTTCAGGTTTAGGCGGCTGGTACAGTTACCGAATGTCGAAAGCGGCTCTCAACATGGCTACAAAGAATCTCAGTATTGAACTCGGCAGAGGAAAGAAGAAAGTAATATGTGTCAGTCTACATCCGGGTACTGTTGATACAGCTCTATCTAGACCATATCATAAAAATGTGAAAAACTTGTTTTCTACAGAAATGTCGGTGACTAAGCTTTTGAATGTTATTGAGAGTCTGCAGCTGGAGGATTCTGGGAAGTTTTTCACATATGATAAAGAACTTTTGCCATTTTAAGGTTGCGTACACATGAAACGTGAGGAAAAAGCAATAATAAAGGCCAGTTTATGCAGACTGACCCATAGCTGCAGACAAGATGATGTTTAGGATATCTTATTTTTTTCGCATCAAAACATATCTTGTGGGTGCTCATTGGAATTGCCTTCATGGTCTTGGCAAGGAGATTCCATGGAGTACCCAAAATATGTCTTTTGGTGCAAAAGTACCAATTTGAAAGCTATTTGTAGAATACTCCGGTTAACCTTTACGACTCTGGGCAAATTCAGCAAACGACAAATTGATGATGTTTTATATTTTTCCCAGAAAACAGGAGTTAACATTTCATGCAAATTATCTCCAATGAAGACAATTTACACGATCTGTCTAATACTGTTGTCTGGAAAAAGTATTTCAAAATGTCGTGTGAATCTTTTACCCAGAGTGCTAAGCGTTGACTTGAGTTATGATGACACCCTATTTGAAGTTCACTGTTAATCCTAAAAGTGCCAGGCAAATTGTAGCAGACGACAGAATATTGTTTAGAGAAAATTGACTTGTTAACACAAATATTTCAAAATGTAGTCAGCTGCAGTTCAAACAGGCGTGTTAAGGGTTAACCTTTTCATCCCTGTGTCTCAGAAGTAGACTCGTTTATTACTGAAGTTTCGACATACCCATTGTTTCAAATAGGTGTGTCAATCAGAAATAAAATAAAGTGGCAAACAGTGTAGATCCCGATGAAACGGTTCAGCTGGATCTACACTGTTTTCAAAAGTACCATGTTTAGTGTGCAGGTTGAAATCGTAAATCCGCACAATGAAAGGCAAAGCTGCTGATAAGGCAGTGTGTATGTGGAATGTGCTCACTGTCGTAGCGTTTTGGCATATCAGAAGATAAGTGTGTTCGCGAAGATAAATGCACATGTCCGACAGATGTCTTTCTAATCTAACTCAGGATTTTCCTATGCAATAAAACACTCTATTTATTAAAACCACACCAGGGTCTTTCAATTACCTTTACCAATCTCTTTGCCAATTCAGCAGACGATAACATTTTTCTGATTTTCGAATTTCCCTAGAAGACAGGATTTTACATTTCCAATTTGCATGAAATGTAAAATCCTGTTTTCTGGTAAAAAAATAAGAAAATAATTGATTTATATCGTTTGCTGAAAATTTTACCCAAAAAGCTAAGCGTTAAACTGTTCAGGATCTAGATAATATATTGTTCTCTGATATCATTTGTTATGTGGATCGCTAAAGAATTTAACGAATCCAATAGGGTTTAGATTAGAAAGAAGAATAAATTGAAGCAATCAGCTTAAATGCTACCCTTTTGGTACATAAATAAGTGAAGATCTTCACGTCTATCTTGCACCAATCCTGTTATGAGAACTATTGCAGGTATGAGAAAAAATAAGAGTTAGACATATACACGAATACAAATTTGTTCATTAAATTGTTTTTGTTTTTGTTAATTTGAATTCCTCTGCCTTGTTTTTGCCTTGTTACGTTGTTTCGACCAGTCCCGTAGGTATGTTTTCCTAATACAGTAAAACTTCAATAGCTCGAACACCGATGGCTCGTACACCATGGCTAATTCGAACTCGGTTTTGAGTCCCTACTGAATTCTTCCGATAGATCAAGAAAACAAATATTTAAGGAAGCTTTCTTATTGCAATATGAAATTTTATGTTGTGTGTACTCATTAGAATCGCCTCTTCGAGGCGATTCTAATTACACTCAACATACAATTATTGTGTATAAGATCGATAGATTTCCAAGAATTAGCGATATTTGCTTCCCGACCTGGCGCCATGATTAACCTTTATTGGCTCGAACTACCCATGGCTCGAACAATTTTCCACGGTCCCAAAGGCGTTCGAACCATTGAAGTTCGACTGTACATTCTTCACTTATATTGTCATCTCAAACCATTAGGATCCAGTGTTGTTGTTTTAGCTCACCTGAGCCTTTAGGCTCACAGGTGAGCTTATAGTATTGGCAAGCTCCGTCGTCCGTCCGTTGTCCGTCCATCCTCCAGTCGTCCACACTCTTCAAATGTCTTCTCCTTAGAAACCACTGGGCCATCAAAGCCAAATTTCACCTTCTTGTCTGAAAGTAGTAGGCCAAGACCTTTGATATTTGGTATATAGCTTCATCTAATGGGCCTCTATCAAGATTGTTCAAATTAAAGCCTTTGGGCCAAAAATGGCTCAGTCCAGGGGGTCTCTTTTTTTTACATAGATCCATATAGGTTAAAATTAAAACAATCTTCTTTTCTGAAACTAGAAGTCTCAGGCCTCTAAGATTTGGTATGTAGCTTCATCTGTTAGGCCTTGACCAAGACTGTCCAAATTATAGCCTTGGGGACAAAAAATGGCCTCGCCCTGGGGGTCACTTGTTTTAGATAAACATGTGTAGGGATAAACAAAATAATCTTCCTGTCTGAAACTAGAATGCCAAGGATATTTATTATGTAGCTTCTTCTAGTGGAAGGTGTCTATCAAGATTGTTCAAATTATAGCCATGGGGTCAAAAAATGCCCCATCCATGGGTCACTTGTTTTACAAAGTCTCATTTAAGGAAGAACTTTAAAAATATTCTTGTGTGTTCAAGCAAAGGAGTATCAAAGTTGTATAATAAGAAGTATCCAAGCAAAGTACTATCAGGGTTGTATTATAAGCAGTATCCAAGCAAAGGAGTATCAAGGTTGTATAATAAGAAGTGTCCAAGCAAAGGAGTATCCAGGTTGTATAATAAGAAGCGCTCAAGCAAAGGAGTATCAGGGTTGTACAATAAGAAGCGCCCAAACAAAGGAGGGTTGTATAATAAGAAGCTTCCAAGCAAAGGGGTATCAGGGTTGTATAATAAGAAATGTCCAAGCAAAGTGCTATCAGGGTTGTAATATAAGAAGTATCCTAGCAAAGGAGTATCAAGGTTGTATAATAAGAAGTGTCCAAGCAAAGTGCTATCAGGGTTGTATTTTAAGAAGCGTCCAAGCAAAGGATTATCAGGGTTGTATAATAAGAAATGTCCAAGCAAAGTGCTATCAGGGTTGTATTATAAGAAGTATCCAAGCAAAGGAGTATCAAGGTTGTATAATAAGAAGTGACCAAGCAAAGAGCTATCAGGGTTGTATTATAAGAAGCGTCCAAGCAAAGTGCTATCAGGGTTGTATAATAAGAAGCATCCAAGCAAAGGCGTATCAGGGTTGTATTATAAGAAGTATCCAAGCAAAGGAGTATCAAGGTTGTATAACAAGAAGTGTCCAAGCAAAGTGCTATCAGGGTTGTATTATAAGAAGCGGAAGAAGCGAAAGCGAAAGAAGGGAAAGCAATAAAACTCCTGTCATCTGGCAAGGCTCCAGGGTAAGATGCAATACCTGCAGAGATCTACAAAGCAGGAGGTCCTCCAGTTGCAGAGAAACTGACAGAGTTATTTCACATTATGTGGAGAAAAGAAGCCATCCCTCAAAAATTCAAGGATGCAACAATTATCCACCTATTCAAAAGGAAAGGGAATCCTCAAATCTGTGACAATCATCGAGGCATCTCTTTATTGTCAATTGCTGGGAAGATTCTTGCTAGGGTCCTACTGAACCGATTGAATGAACACCTGGAACGGTCAGGGCTTCTACCAGAAAGCCAGTGTGGATTCAGGAAAAACAGAGGAACAATAGACATGATCTTCACAGCACGACAGCTTCAAGAAAAATGCCAGGAACAGAATGTGGACCTCTACATGACCTTTGTCGACCTTACCAAAGCATTTGATACAATCAGTCGTGAGGGACTTTGGAAAAAGTTTGGCAAAGTTTGGTTGTCCTGCCAAATTCATAGCAATGGTGCGGCAGTCCCATGATGGTATGCTTGCAAGGGTCCAAAATGATGGCGAGTTTTCTGATCCATTTCCTGTGACAAATGGAGTTAAGCAAGGCTGTGTACTAGCTTCAACACTGTTCAGCATGATGTTTTCTGCCATGCTTACAGATGCTTTCCAGGATGGTGACAATGGTATACCAATTAGGTTTCACTTTGATGGTTAACTTTTCAACCTAAGAAGGTTGCAAGCTGAATCTAAGGTGCAGACAGAGGTGCTAGACGAGGTCCTCTTTGCTGATGACATGGCAAAGGGTGCTCCAACAGAAGAGAAAATGGAAAAACGTGTGGATCAAGTATCTGATTCATGTGACAGCTATGATCTCACAATCAGCATCAAAAAGACTGAGGTAGTATATCAGCCAGCACCTGGAAAGCCTTACAAGGAGCCTACCATCACAGTGAAAGGTCAACGACTGCAAGTGGTAGACAAGTTCACCTACCTTGGAAGCACATTGTCTAGAGTTGTGCACATTGATGATGAAGTCAATGCTAGAATTGCCAAAGCTAGTGCAGCATTTGGCCGGCTACGTGAAAGTATTTGGGACCGAAGTGGAATCAGACTTGACACAAAGCTGAAAGTATATAGATCGGTAGTGCTGCCAACACTATTATACGCATGCGAAACTTGGACAGTTACCAACGGCATGCCAAAAGACTGAACAACTTCCATACAAGCTGTCTTAGAAAACTTCTAAAGATCAAGTGGCAAGACAGGATCCCAGACACAGAAGTCCTGAAAAGGGCAGGGATGCAGAGTATACATACTCTTCTGAAATTGGCACAGTTAAGATGGACAGGCCATGTTCCCAGAATGCCTGATGAACGTTTGCCAAAGAAAATCCTCATTGGAGAACTTCAAGTAGGAAAACGCTCCCATGGTGGTCAGAAGAAGCGATACAAGGACACCCTCAAAACCTCCCTTAAAGACTTCAACATACCAACAGAGTCATGTGAACAGATTGCACAAGATCGTACAAAGTGGCGAGGCCTTATAAACAGGGGAGCTGGTGAATACGAAGCAAAAATAATCAGCGAAGCCGAGCAGAAACGTGCACAGCGGAAAGCCAGAGCTAAGGCATCACCAACAGAGCTTTCTTCCTCAGATCTCTCTTGTTCTATCTGCAACAGGCAGTTTAGAGCTCAGATTGGCCTCATCAGCCATCTTAGAACACACAAATAATAACACATCACACAGTTGATTAGGATTGGTCATTGTCAGTAATGACAGACGAACAACAATAAGAAGCGTCCAAGCAAAGTGCTATCAGGGTTGTATAGTAAGCGTCCAAGCAAAGGAGTATCAAGGTTGTATAATAAGAAGCGCTCAAGCAAAGGAGTATCAGGGTTGTATAATAAGAAGTGTCCAAGCAAAGTGCTATCAGGGTTGTATTATAAGAAGCGTGCAAGCAAAGGGGTATCACGGTTGTATAATAAGAAATGTCCAAGCAAAGTGCTATCAAGAAGTATCCAAGCAAAGGAGTATCAAGGTTTTATAATAAGAATTGTCCAAGCAAAGGAGTGTCGAATAATAAGAAGTGTCCAATCAAATGGCTACCAGGGTTGTATAATAAGAAGCGTCCAAGCAAAGTGCTATCAGGGTTTTATAATAAGAAGCGTCCAAGCAAATGGCTATCAGGGTTGTATAATAAGAAATGTCCATGCAAAGGAGTATTAGGTTGTGCAATAAGAATAGTCCAAGCAAAGAGTCCATCTGATTCATGACGACGCATCCATTCACACGTGCTAGAATGTTAATGCTTTCTTGGCGTCTCAAAACATGCATGTTGTAAACCATCAACATTATTTGTCGAGCCTGAGTAAGAGCGACTTTTTTTTCATTAACAAGGCTTAGGAAACTGCTTTCTGGAAGCAATATAAGTCCAGAAGTTCTTGTGGCAGCGCTGAAGACCGGCGACTTCAACTTATGCCAAACAGAGTATCTATCTGCATTTCTTGATTAAGTAAAATGATTGCAAAATTTGTTTCTGTAACCGGATAATACTTTGAAGGTTTGTTCGAGTAAAACTGGTTTAACCCTTAAAGCGCCAAGCAAAATTTGTAGCAGACGACATTTATTTATTTTTTTTTTTTTAATTTTATCAAAGAAAACAAGTCTTGATATTTAATGTGAATCCTCTGCCAAGCAGACGATTCACATGGAATATCAAGACTTGTTTTCTTTGAAAAAATCAAAAAAAAATCAAAATGTCATCTGCTGCAGTTGTGATTGGCGCTTTAAGGGTTAAGCATCCTAGTAGATTCTCTACTGACTGTTAAAGGCGGTTCCTCTAAGCAGTTCTTCTTTGTTCGTTCGTCGGTGGTTTCTTGTGACTTTTGTTTTGTCGTTGTGTGTTTCTCATCACCATCACGAAAACACGCCTATATAATTTTGACCCCTTTAAAGCCCACTTTTATATAGTAAAACTGGGGTTTACGGGGCTATACATTATATTTCTTATTTCTGCTCAAAAATATAGATTGTGTGTACTCGTTAGAACTGCCTCGGCGAGGTGGTTCTAACGAGTACCAACAGTCTATGTTTAGAGCAGAGATACGAAAAATATCAGAGTTTTTGTATGTAAAATTTTTTAGTTTTTTGAGGCGAAATTTTCTATATATTTGAATAGGCGTGTTTTCGTAATGACATCTGTTTTTAGTGACTCAGTATAGAACAGATTATTGTTTTTATTTCCTTTGGGGTCATTTAGCCCATTTTGGTTACTTTGAAAATCGAATACCGCTTAAGCAGGGCTGTGGAATTACCAAATTTTATTACTCGTCTACGGACAAGTAAATGGTCGAAATCCACTTGTCCAACCAAGATTAACTTGCCTCAAAATTGGCATTTATTTCTTATTTCTTGAAGAAAACATTTGTTGTGGGTACTCATTAGAAGCGCCTCACCGAGGCGCTTCTAATGAGTACCCACAACATATGTTTTTTAGAGAAATAAGAAAAATATATATCTTATAATCTGGATACTCTTTTTAGCCAGAGCTATGAATTACTCGTTCCAGGACAAGTAAATTGAAATTTCTTACTTGTCCTCAGGGAAATGGGACAAGTTGGACAAGTCGGGTATGGTATTTCCACAGCTTTGGCTTAAGCCGGTGCTAGGGGCGTAATGCTAGGCAGGCTTAATAAAATCGAGTCTCCGATTTTCATTCTTTTATGTTTCCTTGTTTCCAATACCAGTCTTTTAGATTTTTATTTTACTGCGTGATAGCATTATTTTGGGGGTACCTTCACTTAAAGTTTTGCAAAAATATATACATTTGATAAAACTCACTACGCTTCAGAAATAATCACAATGACAAAACCTTTTGAAGGACCCACGTAACAAGTGTCTTTCAGCGCTCGAATTCTATTTGTAATATTAAATGTAAGCTTTCAGCGCTGGAATGCTATTTGAAATAATAAATGGAAATTTTGAAAGAAAGATAACACTTAGCAAAGAGTAATTAAACAAAATTTTAACACGAGGTTGATTGTTTCTGATGTACAATACTTCAATACTTTAATGCCATTATTATCTAAAGTAGACACATGCTTAAAGACACAGACTGTGTATATATCGAATCTGTCCCTCCTCGATATGCCCATACAGAAAGCAAGTCGCGTTCAGCTCGCACTGTAAGTATCACAACTGATTTTTTTTCATAGATATTTTGTGTCATGGTTCAGTCTTATGCTCAGTTCTATGATTTCTTCCTATCGGTGTATAATGGAACAAAACATCTTTACAAAAACTGTTGATATGGACTGAAATCTCTGAACACACACACACACACACACACACACACACACACACACACACACACACACACACACACACCAAATGCATGGATCAGACCCTCTGAAGTTCGCATATGGCTCAGAGTAACCTATTTATTTATCATGATGAGACTGAAATATATCCTCTGTTCTTGTCTTATGTCCAAGGGAAACAATGAAACAGAAAGAAACACAAATAAGTTTATTTGGTAATTGATGTCTGCATTCGAATAACAAAATAATAACAACAGTCAGAGAGTGTTCGAAATTCCCTGTCAGTCACAGATCACAAGTTTCTCACAAATACATGGCCATGTAGCTAGTGAGTAGGTCACCAGCTAGTGAGTAGGTCACTATATGGTACTTGTGTCAAATAAGCCACATCGTAAGTGAGTCATTCTTCTGGCTATATTATATGATAACTCCCTTTTTCATCTTGAATAATTCTGAAATTACTGGTTGAATGGTAAACAGTGAAGACTCCGCTCAAATTGTTTCTGCAGTCGGATTTTAGTCTACATTGTGTGCTTAGGAAAGATGCATTTACTTTCTATCATCAGCTGCTGCTAGGGATTTTCGAGTATATCTCCGACTGAACCAGGTAATACGGTATTGTCTACATATAAACATTATTCCTGCTGGGAATTTACAGTACAGCTGTTTTGATTACAAACATGATTCTACACAAAGGGCTGGAACACGGCAAATTTGGAAGCAAACTGTGAGAAAAACAAACATCTAAAACTCCGACCCAGCCAGGAGATTTGATAGTCTGATTCGAAGAGTAGACCTACAGCATTAGAAAACGAACCAACTATTATATGTGAATAGTGAAGGCACAGATGGGCCGCGTGAAGCGAAAAAGTGCAGACGACCATGCGCAAAATATGTGTATTCGCTTTATCCTGCACATGCGCATTGTAGTCTTATCCGGCATTTGTTCTCCATTTAACCATTCTATAGTATCCGATGATTCTGTTTGCGGACAGCGAAGGCCCTGATCAGACTGCGTGGATGTCGGGCTGATTCAGGCCTTCACTATCCGCATATGCCCGAAAACTTGATTTCGCAAGGCGCGGCCAAGATTAGCCTTCGCATCTGCAAAACATACATAACACTTTGGGTCGGCACACGAATAAAGGGACCGTACGGTTTTCCGGTTTGTGGTTCTCCCAATGCGTATGCGCTGTCCCCTATTTGGGTTACAAACATGCGTTTTTGCCTGAAGCTTCGTCAAGGCCTCTACTACATGTCTTCGAAAAGCAAAGGCTATGCTGGTTGCCTATGTAATATGAAAGTACCCACTTCTCGTGTGCTGGCTCACATCTGCTTATAATATAAGCTAACTGCAAAGTTGCAGCAAAGTTGACCCCTACTGCCCACATACACCGAAGATCCATTTTCTGATGATGCATTTTATCTGTTGTTCTTTATTTATTTACATAATTGTACTCTTCGTAATCACCTAGCCGGCAGTACAATTCCTGGTCAGATTGAGCACAAACACACACTGACCAGGGTTTGTTTTATTGTTGGCTTATGTTCGAGTTACCATAGCATGCCTCCTTTATGATAATGATATTAACCCTTAAAGTGCCAAATACATTTATAGCAGACGACAGTCTATTTTTTCAGAGCAAATAGGGCTTAACATTTCATGTGAATGAAGACAATTCACAAGCATGAAATGTCAAGTCTTATTTTCTCTGAGAAACTAGCAGACGATTCACATTGAAATGTCCAGTCTTATTTTCTCCGAGAAACCAGCAGACGATTCACATGGAATGTCAAGTCATTACACTGAGAAACTAGCAGACGATTCACATGAAATGTCAAGATTTATTTTGTCTGAAAATTGTGGTTGGCCTTTTAAGGGTTAAAATGATCTGGTAAATATGAGCAATGATAAAGGAATGTTTTATATACGTGTATGTTAAAACAATTGATGTACAACGCATGAAAAGGACCCTTATTCCAGATGTTTGCACCGGAGATCCCGATCGGCTTGCTCATTGGCAGTCTTACCAGAACCTTCCTTGACAACTTAGAGAATCAATAAATGCTGTTAAATCGTTACCACTATCTGGGCTAATCCAGCAGATGACAAATTCATGATATTTTCTTATTTTCCCCAGAAAACTTGATTTGACATTTCATGCAAATTGTTTCCTTTGGAAACAATTTGCATGATATGTCAAATCCTGTTGTCCGGGAAAAATAAGAGGCTTTTTTCAATATGTTGTCTGCAGAAAATTTCAGCCAGAGTGCTAAGCGTTAAGGAATAGTAAAACAGAGACTGTCTGAATGAGCCTGCGTCTCCGCAGTTGGCATTCACTGTTTGCACATGGCATAAGGATTCTTTGCCCGTGTTGCGGATCAAATAAACATTTAACATGTTTTAAATGAAACATCGTTTCTTCCGTCAACGCACATATCAGATTATTCCTCTCATAAAGTCGTGTGCTTGATATAACGGATATCTGTATTATCATGTCATAGACACATCATTATATCACAACCTTATTCATTATATATTTTGCATCTATCTTCCAATACGGCTAGCTTTGCTAAAATGTTTTTATAAGTCCTGTGTTAACTGAACAATACATTGTACATACCTAAGATAGGTAAAGGAACAGAGATGGAATCTCGCTGGTGTTTTCTAGAGGTGAGACGCGGAGAATAGTAACTTGAATTTGGTATGGATTTGGTGAGCTCGTAAATTGCAGACGATGAGGTCAATCTGGTACCTTTACTAGGTCTATTTTCAAAACCATTTTATACTGTAATAAGCCTAAATAGCATCACGAAAACACGCCTATATAATATTGACCCCCTTAAACCCCACTTTTATATAGAAAACTGGGGTTTACAGGGGTACACATTATTTTTCTTATTTCTGCTCAAAACATTGATTGTGGATACTCGTTAGAACCGCCTAGCCGAGGCGTTTCTAACGAGTACCCACAATCTAAGTTTTGAGCAGAAGTATGAAAAATATCAGAGTTTTTATTTGAAAATTTTCAGTTTTTGTTGGTGGAATTTTCTATATATTGAATAGGCATGTTTTCTTAATGATATTACTTTTTTTTCTGGAATTTAGGTATAGTTTGTAATTGGTATGATCTTTACCAAGTTTTACACTTTTGCCACTAAATTCGACCGGGTTGTTTAATTATTTGTTGCTCATCTCTCATCACGAAAACATATCTATATAATTTTGACCCCCTTAAACCCCACTTTTATACAGAAAAACTGGGGTTTACAGGGGTATACATTATTTTTCTTATTTCTTCTCAAAACATAGATTGTGAGTACTCGTTAGAACCGCCTCGGCGAGGCGGTTCTAACGAGTACCCACAATCTATCTTTTGAGCAGAAATATGAAAAATATCATTTTTTTTTTATCTGAAAATTTTCATATTTTGGTGGTAAAATTTTCAGTATATTTGAATAGGCGTGTTTACGTAATGTCTTTCTTTTGATGCCTCGGGAAGGCTGTGCAACGCGAATGTAGCATTTCCTAGGTATCTTTTACATATTTGTCATTACGAAAACATGCCTATTCCAATATACTGAAATTTTTAGCACCAAACAAATGAAAATTTTCAGGTAAAAGTTCTGATATTTTTCAAATGTCTGCTGAAATAAGAAAATAATGTGTACCCCAGTAAACCCTAGTTTTACTGTATAAAAGTGGGGTTTAAGGTGGGGGTCAACATTACATAGGCATGTTTCCGTGATGGTGTATATTTGAAAATTGCAACTTCTGATCTGTAGATGTATTTCCAGGTCTGATAAAGGGGACATTTCTTACGCACGTCTTTACTATGGCATATAAAGGTAAATCCCCGCCCAGCCCCGCCATTCATAATTGTTTTCCTCTGTGTGTTCTCCATTTGACAATTTTTTTTATCATGGTGAATACCCATACCGACATTGCATGGGAGTACGCCCGACCCTCTACATCCCTCGTACTGGGTCGATGACTAAAGACTCTGAAGCCGAGTTGAACAAACGAAATACAAGGGGTATATATGGTTTTAAATGCCTCTTCAATTAAAGCATTTTGCAAATAAGCCTAGGAAGAGTCGAACATGATAAACAGAATTAAAAATAATATAAAGAACTGTGTAACAGCACTGGAAAGTCAAAATCCTTAAGCAAAAGAAGCCAAATAGGACAGCGCATGGAATACTATATAAAAAGTTGGAATTCCTTATCTTTTTAACTCTTTAACGGCCTATTATAAGGACTGCACATATCGTTGAACCTCAATAACTCGAACATCTTTTGGCTCATGTTAATTTGTTCGAGACATTGGTAGTTCGAGCCACTGAGGTTTAATCATAGCACCAGGTCGGGAAGCTAATCGTGATAATTTAGGGTTTTTCGACCTTCTGTATAGTAATGGTATGTTGAGTGTACTCATTAGAATCGCCTCGTTGAGGCGATTCTAATGAGTTCACACAACATACATTTCATGATAAAATAAGAAAATTTCTCTTAAATATCCATAAATATTTGCTTTCTTGGCTATCAAGAGCAATTTCCTAGGGATCAAAAACGAGTTCGAATTAGCCATGGTAAACGAGTCATCGGTGTTCATTGAGGTTTTGCTTTATACAGCAATGAATATCTAGCTGTGTTCCAAAACAACAGCTCAAAAATTGTTTCTGGGAAATACACCACAGAAGCAAATGATATTTCTGATATGCAATGAATGAAAGTGTAATCTATCTGGATTTACGTTATTATCGGACCTTAAAAAAAAAAAAAAAAAACAAAAAAAAAAAACACCAGGTAATCCCCACGAAGCAACTGAAACACTATTAATCTTTTGTTACTTTAACGTTTAGATATGTGAATTCCGGATCATGGCCCTTAAATATGTTGGCTAGATTGTTTCAAATGTACTTTACTACGTAGCATTTAAACAAAGTTTTCACTAACGTATGTGCTTTTATGCCATATTTTGGACACTGTATACACTGTTCTTAAATATTCCTGCTTGTTATATCTTAGACAATCTCACCTTTCTCTATAATCTATCTCAAGGTTCCATGAAAAAGATGTTATTTTTTCCTCAACAAAAATACATACTGTTGTACTCATCAAAATAACCTTGTTGAGGCGATTCTAATAAGTACCGATAATATATTTTATTGTCAACAAAAATGCCTAATCACAATTAATTGTTCACTTACTTAGATCTATCTATCGTCTTTATCTGACATACTCCTTCAGTATCTTGATCTGGCTGTCGTTTGCCATCACTATTTTAAGTGGAGACGTCCACACTTACTGATGCCACAAGTATCCATACATAAAGAGTGTTTGGACAAAACCCCATCTTAACCCTTCTCCTGCTTAACCCGGATATACCGTGCCTTTGCAAACACTGTAGATCCAGATCAGTTGGCTTCTGAAGAAGCCAAGTGATCTGGATCTGCACTGTTTGCCATTAAGTATGTGAATCTATAGCAATAATTCGGATCAGGTAATCTGATTGGCTGAAAATTGGAAGTAGGCGTGGCATCTTAATTTATTCAGCATGACAAAGGTTAAAGTGACTGAATACACTTGGTAGATCGTTCGCCATTTCCGTCAACCGAGACAACTCCTTTGACTTTCTTTTGTTACACTGCTCACCAAATCTATTCTGAAAAGAAGTCTATTCTAAATTGGAAGAATTTGGCCCCACGGGGAGCCAAATATTTTTTGTTAGGTTAGACTCCTTTTCAGAAGGGGAATCAATTTGAACAATGTTTCCTCCCTTGAAAGTGTATCAATTCCCCTTAAGACATATGCAAACGATGCGCATATCCAGAGTAGGCTGAGCACCATGAACTGCATGTGCTGTTCAGTTTTGAAATATGCAGTACAATGTTAAAACAATAACTGCGAAATGCGCTTCATTATACCAAGCTGACATGAGTTCATTTTGGTCTGGACACTTACTAAGCAGGCATATAACGTTTGTACAGCGTCGCTTCAACATCGATGCAACGTCATGACGTTGCATCGACGTTGAGCGACGTTTTATAAACGTCATGTACCTGCTGGGTGAGTTATGCATATGTTTTCAGACAGGTGTTATCATTGTATGGCTCAGTTTATTGTAAGAAAGTTTGTTGTTATATGAAGAAGATGCATGCACAATTGTCCACAAACACTGGTGTTTGAAATGGGTTCTTTCAACAATATCCAAATCACATCACAGCGCCGTGGACCAGATAATAACCATAGTATCGACAGGATCTATTTATTCTTCTTCGTCGTCTTTTTCACTGATTTCTGTTGTCATCTCGCGTTCATACTGTGTTGGTTTACCATAACATTGAAACAGAAAGTTTTCCATGGTGTTATAAAGATGCGTTCTCGTGTTCCCGCCATTTAACCAGTGTTGCTGATCCGTATATATCTGTAATGAAAACAAGCACACAGGGAACTTAAAGGATATCCTCAAGATATGTGCTCAAAACAAAGGGAAAATCGAAATGAGTCAGTGTATTCTGAATGATCTGGTCAGACCGTTCTTATTATGCCGACATCATAACATATCACCATTTTGTCATATTCGAAGTATCGATCCTTTGGAAATACAAAAACAATCAAAGCCGGAAAATAGCAGACTCAGTTTTGTTCAGTCTGTTCATAAGGAATGGTGTAAATGTTAACTGCAACATCCCGCTTGCCCATATATTATATGAGCCCAATAGTCACAAAGGACCAGAAGTTATTTACTTCATTACAGGTGGTAGTAAGTGCCGTGTGGCACCCGTAAAAATCTCCCCATGCTTTATCATAGTGTAATTTATACTTTCTGGTCTTTTGGGATTAATGAGGTCATTTGGAACAATGTGGAAATCGAATATTATTACGGTAAATGTCCTAAAATTTCGTACACCAAAGTGTCTGACAAAATGGCATATGCAGACTACACAGGGTCTACACTGTTTGCCATTCCATTAAGTATTTTAGGAAACAACTGCACAAAAAGCAAAATTTGGGCCAAAAAAAGGTATGGAATAAAGTGTTCAAAATTTTAGGTCATTTACCGTAAGCTTGTCATCACGAAAACATGCCTATATAATATTGACCCCCTTAAACCCCACTTTTATATAGTAAAACTGGGGTTTACAGGGGTATACATTATTTTTCTTTTTTCAGCTCAAAAACATAGATTGTGGGTACTCGTTAGAACCGCCTCACCGAGGCGGTTCTAACGAATACCCACGATCTGTGTTTTGAGCAGAAATATGAAAATTATCAGAGGTTTTTATCTGAAAATTTTCAGTTTTTGGAGGTGAAATTTTCTATATATTTGAATAGGCATGTTTTCGTAATGTATTAGGTTTCGAGAGCAATTACATTACTGTTCATGAACAGGCTCGATAAAACTGAGTCTAGTGTTTTCACTATCTTTTTTTGTGTTAGTTGTATTCAGAAAGCCCATTTTCTCAGAATGTATTGTCCATAATCAAATGCCATTCGAAACGACTGACATTGTTCTTTACATCGCGAACAAGAGACAATGAATATACCAATCATTCGAGCTCGTCAGCTCCCTTTAGCTTTTAAGCCGACGCCTGACATAATATATCTACCTTCCGACATGTGTGGCCAAACATCACTCAGATCTCTCTTCGCATTTCGCAGATCTGATCTGATCAGCGCCTTCTCTAATCATCAGTATATTCTGTTAGCGAACAAGAAAGATTCCGATTATACTACATAGATCTACAGATCGGTCTGCACCTCCATTAATGGCTCAGTATGCAGCTTATGTTGGCCTTCATTTGTCTTTGTCCTCAGATCAACCCTTGTCATGCTGAATGAATTAAGATGCCACGCCCATTTCTAAGTTTCAGCCACTTTACTTGATCAGATTGTTGATATAAATTCATACACTTAATGGCAAACAGTGCAGATCCAGATCAGTTGGCTTCTTTAGAAGCCAACTGATCTGGATCTATACTGTTTGCTAAGACAGGGCTTGTCGTGTTCAGCAAGAGAAGGGTTAAAAGACTCCCTCCTCAATCTGTTTCAGATTGCCGGCTCCTAAATACCAATGTATGTGTTTGGGATTATCGTGGGCCTTTGGTGTTTTCTTGTGTTCTGGTTTCATATTGCTGTTGGGTCCTTTGGTTGGTTTCTTCATAGTGTTTGTGATCATATGTGTTTCATTGTGATGTTTCACAGATGAGGTGGATGACTCCTAATCGGACTAAACATATATTTGTAATTTGGAACAGCATCTGATTTAAGGGTGAGGTTTCGCGCGAGTAAAACTAGTTTAAGCCCCACCCCAATAGTTTTCCTACTGACCGTTCCAAGACAATTCCTCAGTTGCAAGTCTTCTCTGTTCGTGCGTCTGTGTTTTAAAATGTGACATTGTTTTGTCCTTTTTTGTTTCTCATCGGTCATTGTCTTTTGGTACCTTGGGAGGTATGTACTTCGTGACTGTGGCATTTCCTGGCTATCTTTACTCATATTTTGTTCTCAAGTGGCATTCCTTTTAGATTCTATTCATTACAGCTTATGGTATGACCATCGGGCAACAAAAAAGCGTCTCCCCGTACTTCACCATAGAGTAGACATCATTTTTCTTGTCATTTATGATCATTGAGCGCATTTCGAACTTTTTTGTAAATGTATATGAGTCACGCCTGCCCAGGAAACCCCGATACTTCGGATATTGTCATTCGTTGGTCTTCTTTCAGAATCAGTTGCTCTTTATTGACTCGAAAATTCAGAAAACTAATAAACCGTTATAAAAGAATTGGCTATAGCCTGGATATTATGCGGCAGACTGCATGCCCAGTTATCAACCCAATCATTGTTGATGGCTATGCTTCACTCTGTAACTGCACGACGGCTGTTCGGGCCTCAGAATAAATGACGGCCTCTTCGTAAAACTTTAAATAGTGGGTTGGAGCTTGACGATATGTCTTTGTCTTGGCCCGCCGTGGTTCAACTATTGGTTTTCATTTACTCTGACATACGGTATAATTGCCATGAATACTCATCTTTGTTTATCATAGTAATACATTTGATTTTTGTTTCGCTTTGATGCATTGATTGAGTTTGGAGCCTTTATGATAACCGAATTTTATGTATTTTCGTATTAAGAGTAGCATCGGGACCCAGGCTGGTTGGCTGGCCGTAAAAGTGCTTTTAACCCCCACCCTCGGTGGTTTAGTCTACTGACCGTTTTAAGGCGGTGGTCCCGGTGTTAGTCTTACTCTTTGTTGCTTTATGGTTTATTCTACGATGCGATTTGTTTAAAGTCTTGCCTTGTGTTATTTTGTTCTTGTATTTTTCAGTCCTTTTAGCATTGCGATTATCTCGTTTGGGGAAGAGAGAGCGAATCTTGGTGCTTTTCGTGCGTTTGTTCTAGTTGCGATTTTTTTTTCTGTTTCCGCTTCCTCTTTGTGTCTGGGATGGCTGCAGCGTTTGATTGTGGCACTCCCTGGACTTTTCTCTTACCTTTTTTCAAAATTGTCATATATCTTCAAACTGTTAAAAGTCGGAACATAGAATCCACAAATAATTAGTGATTCTTCTTTAATTATTAATTTTATCACTTCTTGTTGACACAAGTGTCTGGCAGACATACGTGCGAGGTAAGGCCGGATATGTGTGTGTGTGTGTGTGTGTGTGTGTGTGTGTGTGTGTGTGTGTGTGTTAATACACACACAAACACACCCACAGATGTTTGCTTCTTATCATTATCGTGATTATAGCAAAATAAAAGGCCAACCTCGGTGGTTCAGTCGGATGCGCTTCCGACTGATGAGGAGGAGGTCGCGGGATCGACCCCTACCGGGTCGGCAACATTCTTTTGTGGAGATTGATCCTAAAATATTTTCTACCGTCATTCTCTCCCTTCCACAGATTCAAGCAGTTGTTAGTTTCTGGTGAAAGAATGTGCACAAGCACTGGTTAACTGGAGGACTAAGCCTGCCCGGGGAAAAGTGTGGTTAGATAAACTGACCGCGCTCGACACGAACCTAATGGGTTGATTGGGCCGTAAAACCTCAACACAAACACACCATGACAAAATAAAGTCGCTCCTCACCTGTGTTCTAAAATATACATCTTTTCCTGTTAAAGCTTTTATAAGTTGAGCTGAATTTTGGAAATGGACATTGTCTGCAAGATACATACAAATAAAAAACATGAATGCTTATATTTTAGTCTGGAGACACCAGAAAGGGAAATTGGCAAACAGTGCAGACCTAGATCAGATGCAAACGTTTTTTTTTCTCTCTACGAATATCTAAATGACATAGCCTGACAAGCCTGAAATTGAATTTTGACTCTTCCAATATATACGAGTGTTTGTATCCAAAACAGGTTAAATTAACAATATCAATGACACCATTGTTATTTATAAATTATTATTTTTTGGCTCGACTGCTATTAACCAAGATAAAAAAATATAAGAAACTTTATTTATGTCGGTATTATACAACAATTAACATTAACTTACAAGCTTTTTTCCGACAAAGGAGTAGAACAGTAAAACAAGAATATAACAGCCACAATATGAAAAAAAAAAAAAAAAAAAAAAAAAAAAAAAAAAATTACAGACCAGAAACCAGAACAATGACTAGGATACAAGTTAGTTTAATTATTAAGCACTATAGACTACATTTGTAAATTTCAAGTACATTATGCTCATCACAGAATAAGGAAAAACAACTCTGCGAAATTTTGGCAAAGCCTCCTGAACACTACTTTCTGTACAGATTTCATCAATATATTTTCATATCCCTAGTTAGTATTGTTTAAACATGTCCAATTTACTGCTAAAATATAGCACAGTTTTTCTTTTTCTTCAATTATGTAGTGGCAGACGAAGTGATAAATGTATACATGTATGTGAGTGACTAGTCGTGAATTATGCTCTGAAAATTTAGATTGTGGTTTAATCCTTTAGGTTAAGGTTAAGCTAAAGATTGATGAGCACTTTGAGCGAGTGGTATTTGGTATTAGTGCTTGTCATATGTTCTTTTTGTGGCTGTTTAATTGTATTTATCTGTCTTTCCCTTTCATGTTAAGAGCTTGATGTGGATCTGATTGTATCAGTTCCTGGCTACTCTTACTTTACATTGAGCCTAGAAATGCGTCTAAAGTATTTGGTCTCGTTTGTGAAATTTCAGAAATGTTTGTGAAATAATATTAAACAAGACTAGAAAGGAAGAAACGCTCACATCAAATTCAATGTGAATGGATATTCTAAGCTGTAAGTTTGTTCCCTTCCAAAGGGAGACCACTCATGCAGAAAAGAATTGGCTTCCATCGTATATGAATTCCTTCTGAAAGGACCTCTACATTGAAAGTTTATCTATTCACGTTAAGGAAAAACTTACCATCTGCAGTGCCATGTATGAGCAAAAACTTTGTTTTTCTAAAATTTGAGGCGTATCTGGAAATGTTGGCGTACTGAAAAATACAAAAGAATATGTTACATTTTTCGGTAGAATGTTTTTACGATAACGTATACATTGGTTGTTGTTTGGTTTCTTTAATCGGCTATTAAACACATCTCCCGGTTGTACAATACTATATCCTCATCATGTATATAATATTTTCTGACCCTTTGGAGCACTGTGCAAATGTGAAAATACATCCTGCTCAACATACAAGTCATATTTTACATTTATGTTCTGGAACAGACTCGATTCATTGATGTATTTTCGACATCTTTCAAAAAGTCGTTTTTCTTTTTTTTTTTTCTTTTTTTTTTTTTTTTTGCACACGGCGCTTTCCTCAGAAGTAAGTTTGTAAAATTCTATAATAATTTAATGCAAACCTTTTGTCTTTACTACTTACGCATCAAAGGTTTGATCTAGTCAATGGTTTCAAAAAATCTGAATTTCCGTTTTTCCATAGTGAAACTGGCTGCAAATTATACAAAAATAGATAGGGTAGGTAGTTTGGATGCATGTTTTCAACACGTTCCCCTTTTTCAAAGTTTCTGATATTTTCACAATATTGTTATCAAATATCAATAATTTAAAATATTGATAAAGAAAAGCAAGAGATCAGTTTACTATAGAAATTGCATGCCTAACGCATTGTTGTCCAAAACATTAATTTTACACTAAATATTTGACGGCCTCGGTGGCTCAGTTGGATGCGCGTCCGACTGGTGATCAGGAGGTTGCCGGTTCGACAGTATTCTTTCGTGGAGATTGATCATTAAATAGTTTTAAGGTCATTCTCTCCCTTCCGCTGACTCAAGAAGGGCAATTGTCAGTTTCTGGCGAAAGAATGTGCTTAGAAACCGCTTAGAGGACTAAGCCTGCCCAGTAAAAATGTCTTTAGGTAAACTGACCGCGTTGGACATGACCCCATTGGGTTGACCTCAATGCAAACAAATACAGTAAATATTTGAAAATAAAGCACGGAAACAAAAAGATAAATGAAAAAAGAAAGAAAAAAAAACGCCAAGCGAAAACCGTCTTTCCAAGGATGTCGAAAGCACAGTAGTTTCTTATTTGCAAAACCTATTCGATCACTACAAGTTTTGTGCCACGTATCAGCCACAAAACGCCTCGTCGTACATAATTATAGTGTAGATTATATTTTCTGGCCCTGCAAGGATCACTGTGCTTGTTTTATTAACTAGTTTCCATGAAGAGACCATATTATGGAGTCTGGTTGCTTCAATCGATTGCTGTGTTCATTGCTTCTAAAATATTGTTAATAACCTCCCTGTTGTTTCCGGCTGCTGTGTTCGTGTGTAATCGGTGTGGGATATTTACTGCTCGCCAGCACATGCTCTTCATTGTTTAAGATTAGTTCGGACTATGGCCGCCTATGCTGTGCAAGAACAGACCTGCACAAGTAGCGTCATCTTCACAGTCAGTCATAAAGAGTGAAAATTGTTGGCATTTATAAGTACTATAAAAAGTAGCCCACGAGGCATGACATATTTGTTGAAGGCAGGTGCTGCAGCGATTTCTTACTGTACGATTCTTAAGCTGAACGTCATGCATAAAATAGTGAAGCTCCACCAAGCAATCCACTGTTCGGGTCTTTAAGTCTTCAGTGAAACATTCAGTGAGCAATGGAGCAGTTGCCTACCTTATGCATACGAGTTCCGTGAACTAGCATCTACCTGTGCCATTTAGTCTAGGCTTATGCAATTGACAAGCCTGACTTATCATGTGATAACGAATGCTTCTGTTGCCATATTTCACCACTATAACCACTTTTCAGCAACCGCGCAAGATGTACTTTCTGACCAGTATTAAGAATCCTCCATATTAAAACACAGCATGTTTTAACTTCTTTGGTTAAAGTTATATCAGCTATCACACACACACACACACACACACACACACACACACACACACACACACACACACACACACAGAGAGAGAGAGAGAGAGAGAGAGAGACAGAGGGAGACAGAGAGAGAGAGTTTGCTTACATTATAAGCATTAACATTATCCCGTGCTGTAGGAACACCCATATATCTCTCCGTGTAGAATGAATCTGAAATATTGATACTGTCTGTAAAAAATCTAGAAATGAAATAACCCTTGTCCTGCTGAACCCGAATATACCCTACCTTTGCAAACAGTGTAGATCCAGATCAGTTGGCTTCTGAAGAAGCCAAATAATCTGAATCTGCACTGTTTGCCTCTCTGTATTTGAATTTGTATCAACAACCTGGATCAAGTAAACTGATTGGCTGAAATTTAAAAGTGGGTGTGGCATTTTAATTTATTCATCATGACAAGGGTTAAACTACATTGACTGAGTATTCTTTAGAGTAACAATTAAAAGTAAGTGTGGCATCTTAATTTATTCAGCATGACAAGGGTTAAACTACATTGACTTAGTATTCTTTAAAGTAACAAAACAGAAACAAAGCAATAGCAATAATAGATATACAATAGTCCCCGACCGAATACCTACAATTTGCCTACGTACACATTTGTATAGAACCAATACAATACTTTTAAGTTAATGAGTTAAAATGAAAACGAGTAACACTATCGGTGTGTATAGGGTAACTACGATATTGTCGTTGATGCCAATGATCCAAAAAACTATATATAGAAATAATCCTCTTACAAAGGATCATATGAAGTTTGGAGAGAGGAAACACTATCATGGGGAATTGATCTTATGGGGAAGGGCGATAGTTCTATCAAAATTGCTTTTACTCCCTTCTGAAAAAGGATCTACCATAAAAGGTGCGAATTTGCAAATTCTTTCATTTTTGAAAAGACCGCTTAGAGACTTGCAGTGCAGGAGAGTAAACACGATAACGTTGGTTCCTTTTTTGTAGAAGGGTGGAAAATCTACTAGGTGTATCCTGGCTCCTTAAATGAGGTTTTGAACGCAGAAAAATATGACGCCTCATATCGACCTAGCCGACACAAACAGGCATAGTTATTCTGAAAATGTTTGCCACTCAAGTAACACAATGACATAACTCGTAAAATATATAGAAACAAATTTCATTTTTTTCTGGATTTTATCGATGTGTAAACACCGGTGAATCATTCACTACCTTAACCGCTTTGTTTTAAATTTGTAAGTGATTCACCGGTGTTAACTCATTAATAAAATCAACAAGAATGGCATTCATTTCTTATTATTCCAACTTGGCCATGTTTGCGCTGTAACCGTGATTTAAATAACTTAATTAAAAAGCCTATGCAAATAAAAAATCAGAAAATTCCCGCTCAGTTGATTTATCGACGTATAAAAGGCTTTTTAAATTTGCTCTTCACCAATCAAATTGCACTAAATTAAATGAGTTGTTATTGATATAGATTTGTGATGAGACTCTACCATAATATCTCCAGTCTGTAACGGGTGCAACTGCTACCCCACAATCAAACACATTGTTGTTGTTGCCAAGCACAGCAGATGTTAAGAAACCTCCATGAGACTGAAAAAAGAGATTAATACAATTTGTATGGAAGATGTTAAGGAAGAGCCATAATAACAGATCATAGCCTACCAATGACATCAGCTACGAGTATTTAAAGAAAACTAGCCCCAGAAATAAAAGACCTTTCACTGGCTTGGACGTGCTTCCAGCCTAGTCAATATTTTGTGCTACTGACTAGCTTGCATGAGAAAAGTGACATTATTCGCATGCAAGCCAATCAATATCAAGTTTTTATGACGCCGCTAGTAGTGACACCGGCGTTAGTAGTAACGCCAACGTCTACGCGAGCTTTTTGTATTAATAGTATCTGACCTTGATTGTTATTGCCAAAATCATCAAGAGAAAACAATAGTCAACTATTTAGGTATTGGATATGACTTAGATATTCAATCTCAATAGTCAATAATTGTATAATGTATAGATCCATTGCGCTGGACTTTCCAGCACAAATAATCTCTTGGCCGCGGCAATGCCCAGAACAATGGTTCTCCTCTATAAACTGTAACACGATAGTACGCTTATGGACACTTTCATAGTGCTACCTTATTAACTTGTATACCCCAAGCGTATTAAGCTATATCATATGAAGTCGCTATTATTCAGTGGATAACATCATGTCATAAAACTTAGTTACTGGCGCGTAACGTCCATGACAACGTTATATTTTTTGTCGGAAAACGGTCCAACTTCTACGGCTATAGAATTAATAGTTTAAAAGTCATACAATAAACAGAATCTTACATTCGTGGTCATTTCATATGAAATTTATGAAAAATATGAAACTCGCCTTAGCCTTGCTTCATAAGTTTCGTATGAATAACCACTCATATAAGACCCTCTATATTTCAATCTAGTCACGCAATTGTGGCCACTTAGACCTAGGTTTAGTATCTTAATACTGAGCATTATGCAAAAAACAAACAGCTTGACTCAGCCAAATTTTAAATAGAAACCTCCCACATGCAAAGCAGAAGTTGCAGCATTTGCTCTGTTGTGCAGGGCTAGCATGTGTTGATACTGAATGTTCAGACCAGCCACACATAAAGGCCATGTTTTTTGACGAATCATGACTGCTTGAACAAACTTGGTAGCGGGTCACCATAGGAACATTCCTGCCAAGTTATACTGAAATCGGTTCAGTGGTTTCTGACAAGAAGATTTTTAAAGTTTTCTATTTAGATATATAGGGAAAATAAGCCCCACCCCTGGCAGCCATGTTTTTTGACGAATCATGATTGCTTGAACAATCTTGGTAGAGGGTCACCAAAGCAACATTCCTGCCAAGTAATATTGAAATCAGTCAGATGGTTTCTGACAAGAAGAATTTTAAAGTTTTCTATACAGATATATACGAAAAATAAGCCCTGCCCCCTTGCGGCCATGTTTTTTTAGGTATCTTGAGGGCGTGAACAATCTTGGTAGAAGGTCACCAAAGCAACATTCCTGCCAAGTTACATTGAACTCGATCCAACGGTTTGTTACGAGAAGATTTTTGAAGTTTTCTATACAGATTATGTAGGGAAAATATGCCCCGCCCCCTAGCGGCCATGTTTTTTGACGAATCATAACGGCTTGAACAATCTTGGTAGAGGGCCACCAAAGAAACATTTCTGCCAAGTTATATTGAAATCGATCCATTGGTTTCTGACAAGACAATTTTAATCATGATAACTTGAACAATCTTTGTAGAAGGTCAACAAGGAAACATTTCTGCCAAGTTATAATGAAATCAGTCCAGTGGTTTCTGACAAGAAGATTTTTAAAGTTTTCCATATAGATATATAGGGAAATTAAGCCTCGCCCTCTGGCGGCCACGTTTTTTGATGAATCACGATGACTTGAACAAACTTGGTAGAGGGTTACAAAAGAAACATTCCTGCAATGTTATACTAAAATCGGTCCAGTGGTTTCTGACAAGAAGATCATTAAAATTTTCTATATATATATAAAGGGAAAATAAGCCCTGGCCCCCTAGCGGCCATATTTTTTGACAAATCATGACGGCTTGAACAATCTTGGTAGAGGATCACCAAGGAAACATTTTTGCAAAGTTATATAGAAATCGGTCCAGTGGTTTCTGACATGAAGATTTGTAAAGTTTTCTATATAGATGTATAGGGAAAATAAGCCCCGCCTCCTGGCGGCCATGTTTTTTTGACGAATCTTGACGGCTTGAACAATCTTGGGAGAAGGTTACAAAAGAAACATTCCTGCCGTGTTATATTGAAATCGGTCCAGTGATTTCTGACAAGAAGATTTTTAAAGTTTTCTGTATAGATATATAGGGTAATTAAGCCCCACCCCACTGGCAGCCATGTTTTTTGACGAATCCAAATCTTGAACAATCTTGGTAGAGGATCACCAAAGGAACACTTCTGCAAAATTATATTGAAATCGGTCCAGTGGTTTCTGACAAGAAGATTTTTTAAAGTTTTCTATATAGATATGTAGGGAAAATAAGCCCCGCCCCCTGGCGGCCATGTTTTTGACGAATCCAAATGGCTTGAACAATCTTGGTAGAAGATCATCAAAGGAACATTTCTGCAAAATTATATTGAAATCGGTCCAGTGGTTTCTGACAAGAAGATTTTTAAAGTTTTCTATATGGAGATATAGGGAAAATAAGCCCCGCCCCCTGACGGCCATGTTTTTGACGAATCCAAATGGCTTGAACAATCTTGGTAGAGGATCACCAAAGGAACATTTCTGCAAAATTATATTGAAATCGGTCAAGTGGTTTCTGACAAGAAGATTTTTTTTTTAAGTTTTTAGTTGAAAATTCTATTTTTAGCTCCTGTGACCTAGATATGCAATAGACCGGAACCATTTGAACAACTTTGAAAGAGGATCAACCAAGGATCATTCCTGTGAAGTTTGGTCAAAATCCAATCAGTGGTTTAGATGTAGATGTTGTTTAAAGATTGTGAACGGACGGACGGACAGACGGACGACGACGACGACGGACGGTGAGTGATCACAATAGCTCACATTGAGCCTTCGGCTCAGGTGAGCTAAAAACAGCTTAAGTGTGAATTTTCTGTCTTGTTAAACTCCACTTGACCCATTAATTCGTACAGGCTACAATTGGCATTTTTTGAATATTTACTTCGATTATAATCGTAAAGTTTTCAAAAGACGAGAGAGAGAGAGAGAGAGAGAGAGAGAGAGAGAGAGAGAGAGAGAGAGAGAGAAATAAAACAGTATAACATACCAGACCCCATATGGCTGTTCGTTCATTTATGTAGTGAAGGCCTTTGAAGTACCTAAAATGATAAATTCATTATCAATGAAAGTGTAAAGATGCTTCAAGTATTTGTCTTCCAAATTCCAAATTTAAACTAAGCAATATGTGTGACATCCCCGAAAAGATATCCGCTATTAAATTTTGTAACATAATCAAGGGAAGTAACCACCATTTTACCACGTCACAATTGTAAGCAAACAGCAAAACAATAACGCGAGAGAATGCCAAGTAGACAGGCAAGAAAGAAAAGAAAGTAAGAGAAAAGTTCAGGGAGTGCCATAATCACAAACCGCAGCCCTTCCAAGACGCAAAGAGGAAAAGGAAACAGACAAAACCAAACACGCGCAAATCGAACAATGTACGACAAACACTAAGATTAGTTCTCTCTTCCCCAAGTTCCCCAAGCGAGGTAATCGCAATGCTAAAAGGACTGAAAACACAAGAACAAAATAACACAAGGTAAGACACAAAAGAAATCGCCTCCTAGACTAAACCACAAAGCAACAAAGAGTAAGACTAACACCGGGACCATCGCCTTAGAACGGTCAGTAGAGTAAATCACCGGGGGGTTTAAAGCACTTTTACAGCTAGCCAACTTCAGCCTGGGTCCTGATGCTACTTTAAATACAGAAATACATAAAACTTCGGTTCGCATAAAGGCACCCAACTCAGTCAATGTAACCATTGGCTAAAAATATGCCGTTCAAATGTTTCCGCAAATTGGCATCTGCTGGCCAGTAACACCTGATCAAACTTCGCTTTCCGCTCGACTGAATAATTACATACTGTAGATAGTATCACGACATAGTAAAGTTGAGCCAGCGCACGACAAAAAACAAAAAACAAAAAACAAAAAAAAAAACAAAACAAAAAAAAACAATGAGATTTGTGAGACCACCGAAGACTCTGATCAGACTGTGCATACGCGCAGTCTGATCAGAGTCTCCGCTGATCGCATGTGCCTTCTACAGCCTCCAGGCCATCTAAAGGAGACTCTAGGAGAAAATTTCACATAAGCTATAATTAGCTTGTTATCTGATTCTTTATGTCATTTTGTATGTTTATGTTGTACATATTATATTAAATAAACTATTGTTTAAACCAACGAGACCATTGCCATACTGGGTGGATGTAAAGGCTAATCTCAGTCTTTTCCCGGATGCACAGGCTGATCTAAGTCTTCGCTGGTCGCATAAGTCTTATTGTAGGTTTTGTCGTGCGCTAGCTCATTTTTCAGTTGCCAATAGCTCATGTTCTGGTGCAGTAGTGTCAGCCTTGAATGGCAGACAGGTGTTTTTTTTTTTATAACTTCTCCTTCCGTGCAATTGAATTATCAAAGAAATATACAGTCGACTCTCGTTATCTCGACTTCGCTTATCGCGAATAACCGTTTATTTCGAAGTGAAAATCTGATCCCTATTTTTACATGAAAATGTAATCACAGGTAACAAAATATTGTGGAAAAGAGGAGAAATTGCTCCCAAGGAGCAATTTCGCCTCTTTTCCACAATATTTGCAATATATCTCTAATTTAAAGAGTCAAACTACATATTCATTTGTCAGATGTGATTGTTCGATTTATTTTTCCTCACTTCTGCAAATCTGACCTGTCGAGGTACGGGTATCTCGAAAAATTTCAGAGAATCCCTTGGACTTCGAGACAAGGACAGTCAATTGTACTTACATTGCCCTGTTTAGGAATGAGGAATCACATACCTGGCAGCTGCAATAGTGTCTTCTACCTCTTGTCTACCAAGGCTTTTATAATTGGAATGTAACCAGGAATCTCCCCTACCACCTGAGCCCCGCCCATCGACAAACCCAATGGCTAGATCGTGCTCACTCGACAAATACGTCTCCCATCCCACCTCGAATTCATGTGTTACATGCTGTGTATTCGGTGCCCCATAGCTGTGGAAGAGAATAATTGACAATTAGTGACCTTCATTTCCAGGGATCTCACTTAAGGTTTCCGTAATAAACTGTGATTTAGGTTTGTATAAATTACTTAATACTATATAGACATAACAACTTTACACGCAGTGTGAAGAATCCCGTATCACACACACAGGTAGCGAAGTTTCTATGCAGCCAGGACATTCGTGCAGCCTGGACGTTCGTGCAGCCTGAACATTCGTGCAGCTTGGACATTCACGTAGCCTTGATAATCATAAAGCCCGGATATTCGTGCAGCCTGAACATTCGTGCAGCCTGGACAAGCACGTAGCCTGGATATTCGAGCAGCCAAGACATTCGTGGAGCCTGGACATTCGTGCAGCCAGGACATTCGTGCAGACTGGACATTCGCGTAAGTTTGAGCTTTATACGGCCTGAACAGTTGCAGAGCCTGGTCATTCGCGCAGCCTGGACATTTGCGCAGCCTTGTCATTCGCACAGTTTGACCATTTGCGCAGCCTGGATATCGTGCATCCTTGCCATTTGCATAGCCTAAATGTTCGCTCAGTCTGGTCGCACAGCCGTGCAGCCTGACTACTTATGCAGCCTGAAAATTCGCGAAATCTGGCCATTAGTACAGCTTGGGCATGTGCGCAGCCTGGATATTCATACAACCTGGTCATCTGCGCAGCCTGGCAGCCTGGATATTCGTACAACCTGGTCATTTGCGCAGCCAGGATATTAGCACAATATGGACATTCCTGTAGCCTGAATATTAGCATAGTCTGGACATTCGTGTAGCCTCGACATTCGTGCATCCTGAACATTTGCGCAGCGTGGACTTTCGCACAGCCTGGCAATTTGCACAGCCTGGACATCCACGTATCCTGGACATTCGTGCAGACTGGACATTTGCGTAGCCTGGATATTCGCTCATTTGTGCAGCTTGGATATTTGCGCAGTCTGTACATTCGTGTAGCCTGGACATACGCGTAGCCTGAACATTTGCGCAGCCTGGGCTTTCGTTCAGCTTGGCCATTTACGCAAGCCAGGTCATCAACACAGCCGGGACATTTATGCTGCCAAGATATTTGCGCATCTTGGACATTCGCACAGCCCCGCCTTTCGGGCAGCTAAGATGTAATGAAAATAGAAATAAAACAAAATTAATTCTATAGATATTGGACATGGACAAAAATAAATGTGCGGAAAAAACAAAACATATTAGCAACTGTTTGGATGAATGATCCATAAAACCATTGTAACTGTTTCAATTTATAAAATAAATGGTTTTAATTTTGAAAACCGTTTTAAGATGCAGGATGGTAATCAAGAAGCCTTAGTTATAGAACAGAACAAACAATTCGCCCATGTCAAGCAAGACGGTATGTGGATATCCATGTCAAATCACCCATTTCTATCAAATTGACCACAAATCATTGTATTGATTAACAACTTAAGGTAACCGGATACAAATTTAAATGTGATAACTCTGACCTGAAGTGTTTATCTTCACGTAATATTCTCTTTGAATATACCTAACAGATTCATTTTTCCGTTCTCATCAGTTTAACCCTTCCCTTACTGAATACGACATGCCCTGTCCTAGCAAATGGTGTAGAGCCAGATCAGTTGGCTTCTGAAGAAGCCAACTGATCTGAATCTGCACTGTTTGTCATTAAATATGTGAATTTCTATTAAAAACCCGGATGAAGTAATCTGATTGGCAGGGAATTAGAACTGGGCATGGCATCTTAATTTATTCAGCATGACAAGGGTTTAAACATTAAGGTAGGCAGAATCGAATTTACCCTAAGTATTCGGATACCTCAATTTCCTACTATACTTATTCTAAAATTCTATCAAGTGCAATTTAATACCCGATGTTGTGTCTAAAATGCTGGATGAGTGGCAAGCAGTGTATACCCTGATGAGACATTTGTTTGCTCAGGCCTGTCCGAATACATACGGTAAATACGGGTAACTTATACTCACACTTTCATAAGCAAATTATATGTAAGAATTTCTTCCGTCTTTAATACTGGAGGTAAGAGAAGTTTAGCCCATATAACTGGAAAGACACAAAAAGCAAATCGTTTCATTTGTAGCGTTAATTTTCTATTAACTAAAGTATAAGCAATCAGAATGTTAGCCCAACAAAGTCGATCATACTAAATTATTTAGATCCGTTTGGAAGTGGTTCGCTTGTTAATAACTGTATAATAACTGCAAATATATAATCTATGTCAGTTACTCCTCAAAGAACTACAACAAGGCGTAATGGTGTGAGAACTGAGGCACTCGCTTTCGCGGTTTAATATATCATTTTACATGACGCACTTTATAGTTGTACGAAAGGTAACATGATTTACTCGGACGGTATGGCTTGGTGTTAACCCACTGACTGGCGACCCCTAAACTTGTAACTGGCAAACAGTGTGGCCCAGTTAGACGCCACAGAACGCAGCGTCTGATCAGAGTCTCCATTGTTTGCAAACAGTTCAACCATTTTTCTTTAGGGATATCATAAAGCCTGACATAGCTAAAATCCAAAAGGGACTCTTCCAACATATAGTGGGGGAGAGTTTATTCAGTCTTTTTAATGGGTTAAATCAAATACATGCTGACTTAAAAACGCCTTCAAGATCAAGGGACACATCTTTGATTAGAAGTGTGTATTTTGGGGTAGAAAAGTAGTGATTAAACTATATAAACGCATACATATGAGCCAGCGCATGACACCAACAAAATGGCATGTGCACCCAGCGAAGACTCAGATCAGCCTGGGCATCCGCCCAGTCTGATCAGAGTCTTCGCTATGCGCTCAGAAAGGAAGGCAATGATCAGGAATCGATACAATTATCCCACACCTCCCATCAGAGACATCAAAGGGAAAGAAACACAAACACAAAATAACTGGATCCTAATGGAAACATCACTAGCAGAAAGCCAAACGGACAGTTACTTTCCCACAAAGTTTGAACCTTTCATGCGGACTACGAAGACTCTGATTAGACTGGGCGGATGCCCAGGCTGATCTGCGTCTTCGCTGGGCGTACGTCATTTTGTTGGCTTTGTCATGGCTCATATGCCTTTCTGTCACTGTACAGGCATCGGTGTTCTAATGAAATATTTGATATTTGACTATCATTGTATGAAAGCTGATAAATCATAGCATAGCTCATAAGAAGCTATTTACTCATATTTCTGCCCTACCTGAGTGTTTTTACGTCATGTATATTTATACTATAATCCTTTGTTACTTACATTGATCATTTTCTATGGGTATTTGGAAGTATTCTATCTTTGGCAGCGCCATTGTTGATAATGCTTGTCTCAAAGACATATTGTCTTCGAATATTTTTACTGAAATAAAAAGAAAGCATAATGTACTGAGTGAACTGTGTTATAAAAATATGGGTGTATGTGTGGATTGCAAAGTTTCTGATAATTCCGTATGAGTTGGACAATTTACATGAAATTTGGTGAATGTACTGGTAACAATCACTATACTGATGGCAGTTTTACTATGCTATATTTTTTACTTGGTTCAAAAACGATGCAACATTCTAAACATGTAATCTTGTTTTATTTCTTTAAGACAGGGCTTTTATAGACCACATAAGACACCACTAAAGGCACCGGAAGAAGAAGGAATGGTCAAAAGAAAAGAAATCGTTCATAGCTCTCATCATGACAGCCGTATTGGGTGCCGGTTCGTAATATTTTCATATGCGATCTAAGTCTTGTCGGCCTTGAAAGTTTGGACAGGAAGTCAATTTAACATTTTTACTAGACGTGATCATGGTAGCCATCTTGGACACCAGTTCCCAATATTTCTTTTTCAGAAACATACAATGCATTGTCCTAGCAAGTTTGGACGTCAGTCGTAGACACTAGTTATCATATTTTTAAATATGAAAGAGCGTGTCCCGAGAATGCTCCGTATGCAACTCGAGCTCGCTCGCCGCGCAACTCTGAAGAAAATGTCATGTAAAGCTTTTTGACATATGTTTGTGGCTGCCATCCTAAACGATGGTTCTCAGTACATGCTTATCAAATTTGAACGATCTTGTCCCAACGATATTCCGTTGGAAATTAGAACACAATTGTACTTGTAAGTTTTGGAAAAGTTGTTTAAGATTTTACCTTATATGGCCATGGCAGCTATCTCTGATACCGGTTCCCGATCATTTTCTCAAATCTGAACTAGAAATGTATGTTTGTATAAAGTACTAAGCCCCAACTATGTCCTTGACCCTACAAAATGCCAATCTTGAAAAGGCATGTAACTCTGATAAAAGTTATTTGATTCTTTTCAAAATCTAATCAGCTAATCCACTCCGCAGTCTCACCAAGTCTGCCAAACATTTTGAAGCTGGGGGCATACAAACATTGTCTCAAGTATTTCCCGTATGTACTTTTATTACAAATGACCTAAGGGCTGTCTGAGAAGAATGTTCTTGAATGAGTATGAGCAGTTTCCTATTACGAGGCTACAGGATATTTCGGTTACAATGGCAACCAATGAAAATGAATGATTGGTTAAATTTCGCAAATTTGAATTCACCTTATCAAAAGAACACTTCTACTAAATGAATCGGCGCAACGGTTGTTTGTTTAAAAATGTTGACGGACGCACGCACACCGAACGAAAAGTGATAACTATAGCTCATTCTACGTGTTTTCTTAACTAAGCAATTAACCAAACGGATAAACATAAAAAACAAACAGTAAGAAAGTTCGCAATTTCAATATACATCACATATCTATATATCTACCTAGTGTATTTGGCACCGTTCTGAGCGTGTACGTCGGTACACCAGGGCCTTTGCATGCCAGAATATAATATCTCCCAGAACGACTGAATCTGGCATCAACATATAAGCAATCGTCAGACAATCCACATGATAAACACGTTGGCTGTCGGAAGTCGTCTGCGTCTTTCAATATAGTCGTACTGAAAATATATACAAAATATTTTGATATACAGTTAATGTCGAGGGTTGAGCGCAAGACTAGCGTAAGTCAGATGGTTGTTTTTCCCCAAACCTAATCTCCTCACCATGAAGGCGTTATGAAGATTACAACATTTCTTTCTGTAAACAATAAAAATTTAGGTGCCATTGCTCGTATGAGCAATGGCACCTAAATTTGCATTGTTTACAAAGGGGTCCAAGTTGCCCCTAAACAAGGGTTTCAAAAATATGTTTGAGTTACTATAGTCTTGCGCTCAACCCTCGATGTATACACATGTAGATGTACATAAAGCTAGGTTTACTTGGAAAAGTGACAAACAAAAAAGTGCCTAACACAACTTAGTACAAGCTACATTTCAATAATAGTTTGTAAATTTGCAAATGACAGGTCAACAAATGCTTAGGCTTTAAGAATCTATTTGAACTGGTACGTCAGCTTTTATCAACTTTTTCGGCGCCAAATTTCAGACTGCATTTGTCGTCTGCTTTATTATTTTATACAAACTATTGATTGGAAAGAAGTTTATATGTAAAGTTGAAGGACTGAATGTCAAACAGTGTAGAGCCAGATGAGATGGCTCATGATGAGCCGTCTCATCTGGATCTAAACTATTTGCCAAAACC
Source organism: Anodontia alba (assembly GCA_964016985.1). Classification (NCBI taxonomy): domain Eukaryota; kingdom Metazoa; phylum Mollusca; class Bivalvia; order Lucinida; family Lucinidae; genus Anodontia; species Anodontia alba. Next base: position 105,673,116 of record OZ024821.1, on the reverse strand, counting down.
TATTGTTATCACCTGTGGCAGTGAAAGAGTTAGCTAAGCCATATGGTTAACCAGATGACCTTTCACCCTTGAGTTTCTAAAGTTGACTCTTCCACCTTTGTATTTGGTCATGTCCATTGTTGTCAATAGGGGTTTTTACTCATAATCATTAGCAGACTGGCAAACTGTGTACATCCTGATAAGACGGATATTATGTTTGCATATGTATTTGTACCGGTCTATAGGGTTCAAAGGGTTAATGTCCTGTTTTCTGTTGCGGATTCTTTCATCTAGGAACTTGGGCTTACCAATGTTTATTTAAAGGGGAATTGACACATTTTAAAAGGGAGTTGACTTCTTAAAACTATGTTTGATGCCTTTTACAAAGGGTTCTACTATAAAAGAGTAAAGAAATTCCTGCAATTATTTCCTCTTTAAGTAGACCATTTTTCGCCGGGGAGTCGGTGAATCGTAAAGCAACACTAGGAAGTCACAAAATGTGTCTCCCTTGTAAAAATGACGGAAAAAATGTCAAGTGTTTCCGGTCATCTTACAGAGCAGACATATACACATACTTCAACTTTGTAGTTCAGTCTGAGATAAAGGATGCTTGTACAAAAGCCAGTGAAATTTAGTTACCTGTACAAATGTTTCTGTCTTGGATCGGATTGTTGTATTGCTGTGAAATATCTGAAACATAGTCAAAAACATGACATTACGACCACTACTTCGCCACCATTCATTCATACTATATGTACCATTGTTAACTTTAACTCATTGCAACTGGACCTTAATGTAAATTCATCATATCATCTTAATTTGTCTTATAGAAGACCTGGGGAGGATTCAGGTGGTGGTTTGGTTGCAATAAAAATATGAGACGGAAAACGGTAACTTATCAGTGCGGCATTTGAGAGGAGCCAAGATTTAGACCAGCCTGGAATATTTGCTCAGATCAGCTCTGAAGGAGACATTGCAGTAAGACGAGGATTTTCCCTAATTGGCTCAGGTGTTGAAGACCAGATTTTAGAAATCACAATGTTCAAATTTTAGTACATATTCTGGTAGCCTGATGTCTGAATCATAGCAGAAAAGGAAAATTTATGCTTCTGGCTAACTATTACGGGGAGATAAGTCAGTCCTGTTTATCCACCCCCCCCCCATAAAAAAAAACAACAACAACAACAACAAAAAAAAAAAAAAAAAAAAAAAAAGAAAAACAAACTAAATTGATACCATGTTCAAAACGATAGGAGTTATATTTAGTTATCTTTCTCTTTGGGAAATATTTCTTGCATCAGAATGACGAGAACACAACCTTGATTGTAAATTATGGTTATTTTATTTTTCATTTCCGCTTTATAAACAAAATTGAACGCGTTTCATATAAGTTGTTATAAAAATATGTTTCCCTTTAGACACAAGTTCCCATTCATGTATATAACGTAAATTTGCCAGGGAAATATCTCTACCAAAGGGCGTCTTGGGTAGGCCGCAATTACGGCAAAAATATCTCCCAAAACAATAGTAAGGCAAGTTTATGGCACAAATAACAACACAATTTATTAGGACACGGAACTAACGAAGAGACCCGCAAAAGATATACCGTCACTGAGAGTCAACCATAAAACAAGCTGAAGGGGTATCCTTGGGAAATAAAGAACAATACACACATTCTTGTCATGGTCTACACTTCAACGCCTGCAGATCTATTTTGTAAATACCTTTAGATAGACTTTAAGATGACCATCAAAATATTTCCGTAACTAAGCTTCATTAATATACAGGGTGAGCTCGATATTCATTATTTGAGCCAGCGCACGACAAAACTTACAATAAGACTTGTGCGACAAGCGAATACTCAGATCAGCCTGCACATCCGCGCAGTCTGATCAGAGTCTTCGCTGACCGCATGGGCCTTTTACAGCCTCCGGGCTATCCAAGGAGGGACAAATGAGAACTCTTGCCATACTGGGTGGACGATCTGTCTTTATTGTTCACACAAGTCTTATTGTAGGTTTTGTCGTGCGCTAGTCCATTTTGTACATGCGAACATAGCTCTTCAGGGCATATATAAACAGTTAACTCAAACATGGACACTTGCAAATACTGGTGACATACAGAACGCGGCGTCTTATTAAGGTCTGCACTCTTTCCCACTGATGCTCTCCGCTAACGCTATTCTTACTCCAGCGGGCACACAACATTTAAACAACGTCGATTGAACGTTGAATAGATCTTGTTTAGACTTTATATGCCTGCTGGTTACGTATATAGTCGTATATAGTTGTATATACTGTAGAACACGCAGTGGACAGGAAACTTTAAGGTTATACGCATGCACCAGCGGATATAAGCCTTGTTACATCCATATGGCCTGAAGACAGCATTGATATTTTCGCACAGCGGGCTTTATTAGAAAACTTACATCTCTTCCAGGTCAAAGTTAAATCCTATAATCTTTTGTACATCCATTTTGCCTGCCGTCAGAAATAATTTTGTAGCTTCCTGCGGTTTGTTCTGAAGAAAGAAAATAATCAACTGATAGAAAGGAGTTCTGGAAGAGGATAAAACTATAAAAACGAGACATGTCAATAAGCAGTGCTTATTAGATAACCCCAGCTTAAAAACTAAAACGTAATGGACGGACGGACAGACGGAAGTTTATACGAATGGTACATTATGTGTTTAAAACAAGGTGCAGTTGTCGTAAAATCGATAAGTTAAATTCCTGCCATTATATACATACATATATATATATATATATATATATATATATATATATATATATATATATATATATATATATATATATATATATATATATATATAGCATCAAATTTGCACAACCACTTCTTTGATGTGTTTGTTGTAACATATTTTCAATGTTTGGGAAGATCCAATGAAAGTTGGAAGAGGAGTTAATTTCACAAAGTATACAATATTAACCATCATTCATTAACGATGTGCAAAAAAGCAAAAGTTAAAACTGCTCTCATTTTGTAAAGAAATGTTTGTTCAGCACTATACGTTTCATAGGCACATCTTCAATATGTCTGAAATGTATGTGTAAAGTTCTGAAAAGATCCAACATAAGTTCTAGAGTTTATTTCATACAGTATGCACTATTAACTATCATTGACTAGGTGTAGTTGTCGTAAAATGGCTTAGTTAAAAACCCTGCCATTTGTCAAAAGGGATTTTTACAGCATTAAACTTCCACACAGACATTTTCACTACATATGTAGTATTAGAGCAAAGTTTTAAAAAGATCCAATGAAAGCTGTTAGAGGAGTTAATTTCACAAAGTATGCACTATCAGTCATAATACAAACATCTTATTTAAATAATTAGAATGAGGCATAACTCTTTTAATAGAGACCCTTCTTCTGTTATTTCCTATCACATGTGCATTGTCTGATGGTCAAAGAGTGGTGAAAATTTGAAAAAAAATCGGACTACGGCTAGTGAAAGTATAAAGCAAAAACCTTAATTCATGACGGAATGACACAATCACAGAATGACAGAATCAGAAACATGCTGAAAACTTCGTTTTGCGGGGAGTATGATAAAAGCAACGTCAATGACTATCATTAAGTCATATACCCAGTGTGTTAAGGGGATATTCGTTGCTTGCTACTGCATTTCATACAATCTGGGCCCAGTTGTTCAAAGCGTCGTTAGCTTAACAAGCTCGTTAGTGGTCAAAATGTTAACTGTGCTAGTAAGTACAATACCAAATTCACAGGTATTTTTGCTGAAAAAATGTGAATTGCAAAAGCTACTCACATTTTTTTTCAGGAAAATATTAGAATATATGCTATATTTAATGATCAAAGTTTTAACGATATGTTCACTACCAACATCGTTAGTTTCGAACAACTGGGCCCTGGTTATTATGAGAGCAACGTTAAAGAAGACGCCATTTCTGCAAAGGAAAGTGGTTTTTGTGACTTCATGTTTGCTTTACTCATTCCGAATGCTAACCCATTCCGAAAAGCAGTCTATCCTATAAGGAAAGAATTTGTTACCAGAGTAGACCCTATTTTAGACGGGACGAAAAATTAATTTTGACGAGTTGTCTCCCCTGATATCTCAATTCCCCCTTTAAATCCTGAACTATCTGAACAGTTGTCCAGCTTATCTTTTGAGACTAGTACAATATACAAATCACATTGTTTTTGGCACGGTCCAATTACTGATCCAATTTGTTCGATTTAACATCAAGTCTCCGTAATTGGAGAGCACATAGAGATAAAGAAGAACTGCAGTTGAGGAACCACATTGGAATGGTCAGTAGGAAAACTACTGGAGATTTTTACTAGAGTAATAACACCTGTCAAAGGAGATTTTTACGCGAATAATAACACCTGTCAAAAGTTTTCTTTTGAAATCGTATAAGAATCAAATAAATTGGTAGCCCGATTATCTCTCCAGGCCAAATTTCAGACGACATTTGCCGTCTGAGTTTTTAACAAACTATCGCTTGGTAAGAAGTTTATATGTAAAGTAGAATAACTGAATGTCAAATAGCGTAGATCCAGATGAGACGGCTCATAATGAGCCGTCTCATCTGGATCTATGCTGTTTGCAAAAGCCTACTTTTAAAGCCTCTGGCAGCGAAAGAGTTGACACTTACCATGCTATGGGCAGATTCAACAGACAATAAATTGACAAAATGTTTCTTATTTTTCCCCACACTTTTATACAAGGAGACAATTCGCACAAATTGTCAAATCCTATTTTATAGGAAAAAATAAGAAATATATTTCAAAATGTCGTTTGCTTAAATATTTACCCAGCATGCTAAATAGGTAGAGGAAAGTACCTTAAGATCCACTGTAGCATCTACTATTGCTATATGTTTAAAGTTGCCAGCTTCACCATCTTTCTGTGGCAGAACAATGAAGTAGTTGTTGCCACTTGGTGTAAATATCTGTGGACTATGCTGAAAAGGGAACCAGTTCTAATCATTTCAGAGCATACATTTCTATTTAGGTATGTCGTCATAAAACCTATCCGAACTACATAACCCAGTTATCTACTTTAATATACAGTCGAACTTCGTTATCTCAAACTCGCTTATCTCGAATAACCGCTTATATCGAAGTGAAATTCTGGTCCCTGTTATAACATGGAAATCTAAGAACAAGTAACAAAATATTGTGGAAAAGAGGAGAAATTGCTCCTAAGGAGCAATTTCTCCTATTTTCCACATTATTTTATACTTATTTCTAACTCCAGGAGTCGATTTACATATTTATTTGTTAAATGTGGTTATTCAATTTATTGTTTTCCTAACTTCCGCAACTCTGATATCTCGAGGTACGGATATCTCGAAGTGTTTCAGAGAGTCCCTTGGAATTCAAGATAACGAGAGTCGACTGTATATTGGACCGTCGTTGGCCCAGTAATAATCCAATATAGATTTAGTAGAATGTTTGCTTGGAATCAACCAAGTCAAGTCAAGTCAAGTCAAATTTGTTCACCCAGTCCATTTAAACAATGGCAAAATCAGGAACAAAATAATTTAAACATATGATACTAGGCACAAACTACCAGCTAACTAATCAAAGAATACCGTGGTAGGCAAAATTATTATTTCTATTTTGTCTTGCATACAACAGAGTGATTCAAATCAAATCAGAATCAACAATTTGTTAAGGGATATCATTCCATTTTGTCTCGTTTCCTCTGGAATAGCAGATGATACCATATTTACCATAATTATTGGGGTATTTGAAATTCTTAATTAAATCATAACTGACCCAACATTTGAACAAGTTCAGTTTAGACCTGTTGATGTCACGAAAAATCACTGGACGAGGGGTAAAGAGTGAAAGAGTTGATCACACGCCGCGTTCTGATCTGCTTCTACACTGTTCAGGCGCATCCATCCCTGTTCTTAGAGTAAATACTGTCTTGTACATTTCTTTGATTCAACCTCTGCCCAGGTTGAGACTATTTAAGACTTAGTGCATAAGGCTGACCGGAATGCAGATTTGTACAAAATATTGAGCTCTTCGCTCATAAAACTATAGAGGACGTTCCCCTACACGTCTTATTCTATCAGACCTGAAGTTTCTCTAAAAGGTTTAAACCTTGTTGATTTGACTGTAAATTATGTTCAGCTGAATGGAAAACAGTGTAGACCAGATCAGACTGCTCCTCAGGAGCAGTCTGATCAGGGTCTACACTGTTTGCTCAGGTCGTGTGTCAATCCATACAGTTATTACGGTATACTTGAAAGTAATTTTTTACCCGCTCCTAACGCGGCTCGTATGTAACTAAAGAGGGAGTACTTACAATGTCGAGCCAGCCGCCATCTGCCTCCGCCCTGAAAATCTGTAAAATATAGAAAACATCTGATGTAATCCATTAATGCCCAGGCTTAAATGAGTTAAGCTACGGTGTTGAGGTGGGGGACAGGGTATTGGTTACGAGTATGCAGTATAAATGATATCTACCATTAGAATTTCAGTATAAACAATATGATGTGCACGATGTCCAGCCGTATTTTCTCTGAAAAAAAAAACAAAAAAAAAAAAAACAAAACGAAATATTCAAAATTTCATTTGTTGTCCTTATGATTAATGTTTTAAGAGTTAGCACTGACATGTGGCCAACTGTTTCCAAAGATGTATAAAAAGTCATGAAGAAAATACATGTGTCTACGCACAGGCTGATCTTTTTGTTTGTTTGTTTGTGTTGAAGTTTTGACGGCCCAGTCAATCCAGTTTGGGTCATGTCGAGCGGGGTCAGTTTACCTAAGCACACTTTTACGTACTAGACAGGCTTAGTCCTCTAATCGGTCGACCAGCATTGTGCACATTCTTTTGCCAGAAACTGACAACTGCCCTTCCTGCATCAGCGGAAGGGAGAGAATGACCGTAGAAAATATTTCATGATCAAATCTCTACGAAACAATGCTGGCGACCCGGCGGGGGTCGAACCCGCAACCTCCTGATCACCAGTTGGACGCGCATCCAACTGAGCCATCAAGGTCGGCGCAGGCATATCTGAATATCGCTGTCCGTAAATGCCTCGACGCAATTCTTTCCGCATGGCACCGCACAAATTAGGAAATATAACATTATTAAAGGCAAACAAGGTATGTACATCAAATGAAATATGTGGACACACGACCGAATTGCTCCGTAGTGTGTCAGTTCGCTAAAAGGAAGTTCTAAACATAAGGAAGTAAGTAATCGGCACGCGTCGGCACACGAACATACACCGTTCAAATCAATTACCCAAGGTTATGGGAAAATAAATAATGCTCATTATAAAACAATAGGTCAGTTTCCTTATTGAGTATATAAACATAAACTATAATTAAGGAGCTCGATTAGAAAAGGTGTCTTCTCGTCATTACGAAAACATGCCTATCAAAATAAACTGAAAATTTTACTACCAAAAAAAAAAAAAAACAAATGAAAATTCTCAGATAAAAAATTCTGATATTCTTCATATTTCTGCTCAAAACATAGATTGTGGGTATTCGTTAGAAATGCCTCGGTGAGGCAGTTCTAACAGTACCCACAATCTACGTTTCGAGCAGAAATAAGAAAAAATAATGTATACCCCTGTACACTCCAGTTTTACTATATAAAAGTGGGGTTTAAAGGCGTCAAAATTATATATGTATGTTTTCGTGATGTGTATGCATGCGAAAAGGTGATGATCCTGATAAGCCAAGAAAGCCATGCAGTCTGATTGGGGAATTTTGCTATCTACAGTGCAATTTAATTCTGTCAGTAGACAGCGACGGCCCTGATCAGAATGCTCGAACGAGCAGGCGGATTCAGGACTTGGCTGCCCGCCTATGCCCAGAATCACATTTTTCGCTGAAAGGCTTCATTAAATGGTATATGCAATAAAAAGTAATTCATAGTCACAAGGTCAAGCTATCAAAGAGTACAATACGTTAACGGTCGCACTTATCCAACGGAATGGTAATAAAAATGTCGCTTCGGTGTAGGATGATTTGTTTACATATTACGGTATTTACTCTAAATTGGAAACCTTTACTCCGTACCACACTTGTCATAGAATTAGGTCAATTTTACTGCCTGTTGATGTGTCTAAAACTACCTGATAAGTGGTACATTGTGTAGACTCGGATCAGACGCCACATCATGCGGCATCTGATCTGGGTCTATACTGTTTGCTCAGGCAAATCTGTCCAAATGCTTATTGTTAAATATTATAGCAATTTTGACTCAATACGAATTGCTGAAGTAATTACGACCAGTTAATTGAAATAAACATTGTGTTGTTCTCTATCAAGTGCCTACTCATATTGCTTCCAAAAGAAAGTGGGTAAAGATTAATAACAGTAAGAAAGCAAGGGAATATTGAGTTACTACAGTGTTGCATATGAAGGGTCTCAATCAAACCGAGTCTCCGATTTTCGTGATTGTGTGTGTTCTTCGTTTCCAAAGGCAATACTTTTAGACATTTATTTTACTCTACTGTAGCTGGTGTTGTGCCGTGTGGCGGCCGTAAAAAGTCTCCCCGTACATCATCATAGTGCAGGTTATATTTTATTTCCTTTGGGATCATTGAGCCCATCCTGGTTATTTGAAAATCGAATACCGCTTAAGCTGGCGCTAGGGCGGTGTATGCAGCCGCGCAAACTACAGTGTTGCACATTACAAAAACACGCCTATACAAATATACTGAAAATTTTACCACCAAAAAATGCTAATTTTCAGATAAAAAATTCTGATATTTTTCATATTTCTGCTCAAAACATAGATTGTGGGTACTCGTTAGAACCGCCTCGGCGAGGCGGTTCTAACGAGTACCCACAATCTATGTTTTGAGCAGAAATAAGAAAAATAATGTATACCCCTGTAAACCCCAGTTTTACTATATAAAAGTGGGGTTTAAGGGGGTCAAAATTATATAGGTATGTTTTCGTGATGTATAAAGAGACTCGATCAAATCGGGTCTCCGATTTTCGTAATGTTGTGTGTTCTTTGTAATCATTATGACTTCAACAAATGTCGCTTGCAAATCGCGGAAGCTTTACAGGAGTTCTGCAAACGCTGTTGCAAACGAGGATATTCTGATTCTAATGCTGTAAATGAGTGGTCATAAAATTGATTTGAAATAGTCAATCTACGTTTTTCGTTTGACTATAATAATCCTATCGTTTTACCGCGGAAGCCTGCGTTTTTCCTTTTCGACATCTCAAGCGTGGTATCCAAGATTTCCATAGGAAGCATATTTTGGATTTAACTGAGATGATCGCTTACAGTTGTCACTTAGTGGCGTTTACAATATGTGATTACTTTAAGAAAAGGCACTTGGCTGTACTAAAATATACAAGTATATGTAAGAACATCCAAGATATCAAGTTTAAGGTACTGCAGGTTTTCATTACCCCTCGCGAACAAACTCAGTTAAATCGTATCTACGGATATCTATCTTTTCATAGTCTTCCTATTCAAAGGATTTCCATTACAGATTATTTACTGCAAAAAAAGGTAACAGAAAAGTCTAGGGAGTGCCACAATCACAAACCGCAGCCCTTCCCAGACCCCAAGAGGAAGAGGAAACCGACAAATGTAAACAAGCACAAACCGAACAAACGTACGAAAAGCACTAAGATTAGCTCTCTCTTCCCAAAGCGAGTTAATCGCAATACTAAAAGGACTGAAAAACACAAGAACAAAATGACACACGGAAAAACAATACAACAAATCGCCTCGTAGAATAAACCACAAAGCAACAAAGAGTAAGACTAACACCGGGACCACCGCCTTAGAACGGTCAGTAGAGCAAACCACCGGGGGGTTTAAAGCACTTTTACAGCTAACTAACTTCACCCTGGGTCCCGATGCTACTCTTAATACAGAAATACATAAAAAATCGGTTCGCATAAAGGCTCCCAACTCAGTCAATGCATCAAAGAGAAAACATAAAAATCAAATTAATCACTATAATAAACAAAGACGAGTACTCATGGCTAATTCTACTGTATGCCAGAGTAAATGAAAACCAATAGTTGAACCACGGCGGGCCAAGCCATAGACTTATCGTCAAGCCCCACCCCACTGCAAGTTATAAAGAGAACCAGAATAAGCTTCCTTATCGCACAAAAAAAAAAAACACATAAGCACGTTTCCACAAACAATAGTTTATGCACTACGACTGAACTATTAAAATCCTTGTCTTACTACTATTAAAGCACATGTCATTAAATACTGCGAGACAGTATGTAAAATACTCTTGTGATGTTGTAAATGTACTTTCGCGAATCTAGTCTGTCTATACATAATATACATTATATAAGTTTGTCACATTAACTGACCAAAGATAAACTTCTTATTTAACTGAAAGAGCTTTCATACGTGAAAGTTCTCTTTACTCTGCTCGCAATGA